>CM035227.1:75201520-75624455 GCA_020226215.1 Sindora glabra
AATATATATGCAAAAATACATATTTGAATAATGGAATTCTTATTAGTACTTCTTAACATTTGATAAATTCACAAATGTTTATACATTTTTGTCTATTTCATAGTAATAAATAATAAGAGGTATGTAGGTTTCCACCTTATTACTCCGACCACCCTTATCCCACTCATTACCATATTTATCCCCCTAAGATAACCTTATCCTACTCATTAGTATAAAAGAGGCATTAAGCCATAACTTCCCCATTCACATTTGAAGATAACATATGCCTTTTTGAGTAATTATAATAAAGATAGCCTTTTGGACTTTTAACATAATTTAGTTTTTTCTCTTTATAGTGAAGATAACTGCTTAGGCTTCCAACACTATTTTACCCATTTTATAGTGAAGATAACATTTCAAACTTCTAACACTATTTTAATTTATTAGATAGACCATCATAAGCCTTTCTTTCATGGTAGGATTAAAATAAGATCTTTGTCATAGTCATCATTTAAATAGCCTAAATAAAATTCAAGATCATATAGGCTTAATTTTTGTTCAATTTCATATTAACAATAATAAATTTAAGGCCAATCACAATATTGATCAAAATTATAACCAAACTATCTCAACTGGGCTAATAATATTCATATCTAAATTTAAAGACGAGTATTAAGCATCATTTTTCCCTTATAGGACTACATAATTTCTAAGAAGTCAAAATAATGCAAAAAAGCATAAGTGGTACTCACGAATACAATTACTCATATGAGTTCCTCCTATATATTTTCTTTGCTTATAATAATTTAAGTGGGTCCAAAGTTAACTTTTTAAAGTAAAAAAATATTTCTCTAAAATTAAAAAGCTACTCTTATTGTACAAATGAAATAATAATAATATTTTCACTTATGAGCCTAATGTACATAAGGTACTCATACTTATTTTCCTAATTTATATATCCTTTTATTAATATGTATTTATATTATTTAAAAAATAAGGTTGATGGGATGACTCAAAAAATCATGAGTTACCCATCACCTTTCCTTAAGTTTTCTCTTTTAGGAAAACTTATAAGGTACTGGTGGTGTGGCTTACACTACCCTCTAATGTCATTTTTAATTTTTTTAGATTATATATATATTTATTACAATAATATCATTCCTAAAAAAATGTAACAATATATATATATATATATATATATATATATATATATATATATATATCAAATATACACATTTTTTAAATAAAAATTAAAAAGAGAAAAAAAGAAAAGTTTTCATTAATAAAATTTCTAGAGAGATCCTTAAGAAGTACCTAAAATATGAAGAATTATATTATTTTTATTTAAATGAGTAAATAAATATTTTCAATAAAATATATTAATATAAATGAGAAAGAATTTTTACTAAGTTAAGATAACTAATTGGAATGTCTGCAAAGTGGGGTTGTAATGTTAACTTGGAGAAAGAAAGAAGTATTTGAGAAAGGAGAATAAGGTTATAGAAAGTTTTAAAAAAATGTATGGGAATTATGGAGGTGGGGAGGATAGGTTTTGTAAGCAAATGAGGGGGACATGCAATTATTACTTTTGTCGAAAAACTAAGAAAAGATGATTAGCATGTTAATGAGTAGTAATTAAAATGTTAAACAAATAACTTTTTTTCCCATGTTTTAGTGATACAAGGATATAATGCTATACTCGTGTGTAAATAAAAATAATATTTTTTATGTAAAATTTTTTATATAGATAGAACAAGCAAAATTCAATTATTTCAAAACTATTTTTAATTTTATAAAATCACTCATTTTACCTTTAACTTTATGTCACATTTTTAAACATTGTATATGATATGAAGTCAAAAAATTATGATTTTGGTATTAAAATTTTGCTTTTGAACTCTACTTTCTAATATATATTTTTTTCTTAAATTTTTTATTACTCCTACAATTTTATAAAAATTAAAAAATCTTAAATGTAATATAAATTAAAATGTACATAAATTAATTACTGCCCATAACTTTCCTTAACTTTGTTTTACCTTTGCCTTAATGGTGAATCTATTACCCAAAATTCATGCTTTTAGTAAATTTGGTGGCCATTTTTTTATAATATAATAAAATATATTATTATTATGTGGCAAAATCCTAACAAGGCTTTTCTAATGGGCTCAATAACAAACTTCTAATTAGCCCTTTTTTAAAAAAACTTTTCTAATGGCCTTTTTTTCTACTCATTGACTACTAATTTTATATCTAATTACCTTCAGTAATTGTAATTAAGTGAGTTTCTTGGCAAATGTTGCATCAACTTGTTATTAGATAAGATTTACTAGATTATAAATTGGTTAACTTAGAAGAATTACTAGTTAAGATGATGATGGGTAAAATGAATTTGAAATTCATAAGAAAGATAGATTTATGGTTCTTTTGGATATTTATGTTTCATTTAAGGTTGAGACTTACATGCCCTATTGATTTGCTAGGGCATGCAGCCTTGCTCGCATGGAAAGCTAGCAATCATACATTTGGTAGCCCACTACTAATGCTGACATGAACATATGGGGGACTTGGCTAAAAAATTTTTGCAGTTTGGTCCCATCCTTTCTATCAAGAAATTTGCATAATAGCCCCTCTAACTCACTACACATGTGGTGTTCTAAAAGTGCAAAAAAATTAGAGGCTCTAGGAAACCCTAACTCGAGCACAACGGTGGGCGTTGATTGTTAGGTGAAGAGGGGCTAATCTTAACCACGTCACCTTATCATCCTTCTGAGGTTAGTACTATTTGGTTCTCTGGATTTAGCATAATTTAGGTTATTATTCAGTTATCTACTATATTGGTGCTACCCTATGTATCTATGATCTAGTAGCTATGAAGCTACACATGTTCGCGCGTGCGTACGCAGGAAATAGTTCATCGATCACCTTTTTTGTGTGATATTAGACTTAACTTGCAAGACATCTTTAAATATCACAATGTGACCATTTAGGTTGGAATCTTATTCCTTGAGAATATGCAATTTAGTATTCCTTGTGATCCCTTAGATCCTAACCTACGCTTTGTAGCTTATTTAGTAATAGATCAATAACACTAAAAACTATACGTGCTCCTACCCTCAGTTGAAACAACAAGTTTAATTTAATACTTTGCGTAGTAAATGCCCCGACCATCCATTAATCCACCAATTTAGTGATTATTATCTTGGTAGGTGTAGATTGGCTGAAAATATTATGACACTCCAATTATCTCAGTTAGTATCCTATGCTTCCTAAACACTAAACCTACCATCACAGTATAGTATCATGGATAGTATCACAGATGCTATATCAAATCAAGAAGCCAAATTGTTATACGTTGTATTATGCAATTCCAAAACTACATTAGTTAACATGTTCCTGGAGATGTTACTATTTAGTCGGCCAATAATAACATCTACTTTTTCTCGTAGTTTCTTTGCTAATCATTCTTGTTTTATCTATTTGTTGCAGTTCCAATCTCATTAATGTCACATCAAACCAAGAAAACCTCATATTACTATTTGGTCGACCAACAGCAACATGTCCTTGTAAACTAGCTGTTTTAGTTGGCATGTCATAGTCTCTTCTCTAACTTATTACCATAATATGAGATCACTAGTGCTACAATGACTATATTACATCAAGAAGATAAACTAGAATTTATTAATTGTGAAACTCTATAGTTACATCCACTGATGTGCTTTCTTGATTGACGTTTTTGTTTGTTATGCAAATAATAACGTGTTGTCTCCTCACAGTTTCATTGTTAATTATACCTGACCTATTTGTATAGGCTAATTTTACATTTTTGTTATTAATTCAAGATCAAGCCACAACACTTAAATCAAATAAGCAATATGTTACTATTTGATTGGTAAATAGTAACACATTGCTTCTTGTAGTTATGCTGCATATTGCACCTGATTTGATCATAATTTTGTTTGGTTATGATATTTTTTTATTAGTCATGATGCTGTTTTGGGTGAAAGAAGTAACATGTCATTCCTTTTTTTATCGGTTTTGCTATTAATGATGCTTAATTTGTCGATTTACTTTAATTTTTAGGTATGTTACTATTTCCTAACCAAATAGTGGAATGTCAGACCAAGAAAATATGTTACTGTTTGTCATTAAACAATCATGTATTTTTTTATTAGTCGGGTTTTGTTATTAATGTTGCATGATTGGTGAATCAACACAATTCCTATTCACCCTAGACATTCTATTCATTTTTGTGTTATTTTTTTTCTCACACATATTCATATGCATATAATCTAAGTTTAAGAATGCACGTGGGACTAATAAAGTAATTTGTGTGCAGGAACTTGCTTGAATGACTAACTTGCTCTGTAAAATCAATGGATAATGCAAACAATAAAAGACACATGGCAACATAAGTTAACTTACTTACGAACTTCAATTGCACTGCCGATGCCAACCTTGAAGGTTCAAGCATGTAAAGTCAACATGACAATATAGTGGTTGAAGAGGGTGAGAATTTATTGAATGTGACGATGGACATCATTCTTGGAATGGAATTTGAAACACTAGAAGATGCATAGAAATTCTACAAGGTATATGGTTGTCTGAAATATTTTAGAGTGAGGTTGGATGACATATATCGAAACAAACATGGTAAACCATATGCAAGAAGAATGGTGTGCAGTGCTAAGGGTAAACAGGATAAGATGTACATCAAAGACCCTGGACATCAAAAAGAGCATAGGCCTTTGACAAGGTTTAGATACCTTGTTGAAATGTGAGTTAGAAAGAAAGAAAGAATGACGAAGTAGGAGGTCTTTCATTTTAATGACCAACACAACTATCCAACACTTAGACCTAAACACATACCATTATATAGATATCCCAAGAACATGATAGACATAGATATTGCTCAAGTTGATACCATGTAGTCTTATAGTATCAAGGGCTTGCAGATATATGGGTATATTGCAAGGCAATTTGGTGGATATGAAAAATCTAGTTTCACCAAGAAAGATATGTATAACCATATTAAATAGGAACGCAATCTCTAAATAAGTAATGGTGATGTAATAGTAGTTTTGCACTACTTTCAAGGAAAATCTGATAATAACCTAATATTTTTCATGAAATATAGTGTTGATAAGAATGACAAATTGGAGCACTTAATTTAGGCAGATAGAAATAGTAGAATTGATTATAAGTACTTTAGTGATGTTCTAGCAATTAATAACACATACAAGAAAAATAAGTATAATAGGTCTCTAGTAATATTCTCAGGAGTAAATTACCACAGAAAGACTATTGTGTTTGGTTGCGCCATTATTTCCAATGAGATTGAGTAGACTTACAGGTGGCTATTGATAGCTCTCCTTAAAGTAATGAATAGTGTGAAACCCATTTTAGTTATCACAGATAATGATAAGGTAATGAGAAATGCAATCAAATCTGTTCTTCTACATTGCAGCCATCGACTATGTGCATGGCATTTAGAGAGGAATGCAATCACCAACATTGCCAATCCACAATTCACCAAGGCCTTCTGAGATTGCTTGTTTGGTGAGATGACCATGGCATAGCTTGAATCGAAGTAGAAGGCAATGATTGAACGGTTTAAAGTTGGTGGACACGAATAGGTTAAGAAAACAAATAGAAAGAGAATGATTTGGGCAGCTGTATATCTTTGAGGAAAGTTATTCGTGGGACTGTGAACGACATCGTGGTGTAAAGGGATGAATTTGTACATTAAATAATTTATCAAGAGCAGCCGCAATTTACTGAAGTTCACACATCACTTCTAGCGATGGTTAAACTACTTTAGGTACGATGAGACAATTATTGACTTCAACATTATACATGGGGATCCTATGTTGATAACAAGCTTGGAGTCAATATAGTGGAATATTGCACAAGTGTACACACAAGATGCTTTCTAAATATTTCAAAGAGAGATCACTATGTCCATTACCTGTGTTCTAAGTGATGACTGTAAATAACATATTACAACAAAGATGTAGAAAGTTAAGAGATTCATGAATCCAAATATTGTTTCGCCAATCCACATTAAAGAACAACAAGATGTGTGAATTACATGTGAATGTGAGAAGCTACAATCATTTGGTATTCCTTGCTAACATATTATTTTTGTGCTGGTTCAGAAGGAGATTGGTAGTTTGCCAACTTGCTTGATTATTCGTAGGTGGATAAAGAATGCAAAAGACATGAATGGATTGTTGATGCATAGTAAGGATGATGCTGGTAGATTAGCAAATTTTCAATTTGGGTCCTTCATACAAGATTACTGAATAATGTACAAGCTAGCCTTAAGGTCTAGAGACACCTTTCAGCAGGTGAAGGAGAATGTTCAAAAAATTGTCAAAAACCTCTAAGAACAAAACCCAAATGTGGAAGGCTTGGGAGATTCTTAATTTACAAAAGAAAGAGTGTTGGATCCACTTGTTATATAAAACAAAGGAAGACCAACACACAGAGGTCATTTTAGGAAGATGAGGAGTAAGAGGAAGCGATATGTGTTGTGCTGCATTGAAGGTAGCAAAGCAAACTTTACTCTCAGAGAATGAAATATTTTCAAGACATGGCATAAATTAAGATTCCCTAAGTCGCCCCAATCACACCTTTGCTGACAACATGATGGTTAGTTTAGTTATGTTGCTAATTTCTTCCATGTGATTTTCTTCTTCTTTTCACTCATCTAACTTCAATTATATTTGTAATATGGATAGGATGATAACTCAAGTGATACTACTCCTGACGAGTTTCACTATGAGGACAATGCTAACATAAGATTATGGACTTTTAACGGCAAAATGTTAGAGGACTAAGTACCTGCCCATGTCAAATGTGATTTAAATGTCTCCTTCGAAGTAGTTTAACAATTGCATGATAGTAGTTGCTAGGATATTGGAGAAAGATGTCATGAATGAGATATGGGGTGCACTATCCATGGATGGAGAATTAGAGACAATTTGAATCGCACTATCTATTCTTCGTCCAACATTGAATTTGGTGCTTGTTTTACGTATATGATAGTTTTGATGTAGTTAACAAAAAATAGTAAGGGACAATATTAGTAGTTATCACAAGTGATTGTTGATTAATATTAATACTTGACATGTTCCTATTTGGCTAAATGCTAGAAACTACATAATTACTTGGATGTTACTATTTTGATGGAAAATAGTAATACCAAGGTAGAGGTCCATAAATATATGGTAAATGAATTCTGACTATTGAAAAGAGAACGTGCTAAGTTTCTTTTATTCTTAGTAGTAACATCAACGAAAAGACAACCTAATCATTTGCACATTACTATTTTGATTCAAAATAGTAGCATCCACAAAACTTAAAATTAATTGATTTCTGAGTGCTGAAGGAAAGTGGAAAGAAGAATATGATGAATTTTTACTAGTTTTAGTGGTAATATGAACAAAAAGTCATACACAATTGGATGTTACTATTTTGATGGAAAATAGTAACATCATTGAAACTTGAAATTAATTGATTTTTGAGTGCTGAAGGAAAGTTGAAAGAAGAATATGTTAAATTTTTATTATATTTTTGTAGTAACATGAATGAAAAGTCATATACAATTGGATGTTACTATTTAGATGAAAAATAGTAACACTAATGTCAAAGTTAAAAAATATAAGGTAAATGAATTCTGAATATTGAAGGGGGAACGTGCTGAGTTTTTATTATTCTTAGTGTTAACATTAACAGAAAGAGAACACAATCAATAACATGTGTTTGTTTTAATTTGAAATAGTAATATCAACGAAACTTGAAATTAATTAATTTTTGAGTGTTGAATGAAAGTGGAAAGAAGAATATACTGAATTTTTATTAGTTTTAGTAATAACATGAACAAAAAGTCATACATAATTGGATGTTATTATTTTGATGGAAAATAGTAACACCAATGTCGAAGTTAAAAAACATAAGGTAAATGAATTCTGAATATTGAAGAAAACTGGAAAGAAGAACATGTGTTTTTGTTGGCTTTAGCAACAACATCAATTGATAAACAACATAATTGCTTGCATGTTACTATTTTAATTGGAAACATCAAGGTAGGAATTCTAAATATAGGATAAATGAATTTTGAATGTTAAAAGAAACTAGAAAAAAGAATATGTCTCATTTTTATTAGTCTTAGCAGTGACATGAACGAAAGGTAGTACACAACTGCGTGTAGTTATTTTGATTAAAAATATTAACATCAAGGTAAAAGTTCATAAGTGATAGGGTAAATGAATTTTAAATGTTAACATAAACTAGAGAGAAGAATATATTATATTTTTATTAACATTTATGATTGGATGTTACATATAGTTGAATGTTATATACAATTGAATCTATGATATTACACACAGTTATATGTTACATATATATATAATAATTAACTTCATCTAGAAGGATTAAAGTCCCTAAGGAATTTAGTAACTAATTTTGCCTAGTATTTCCTCATAAATTCTAACAGAAATTGCTCTTCAAACTTCTTATTGTTGAATATATCTTCTATTTGTTTACAGAAAAAAATCTTGCTATCTTGCTTGGAATTGTAAAATTGAGGATTGAGTTAGTTTAGTACCTCATAGTTACAGTACTTTTAGATTAGAAAAGAAGTTGATACTTATGAGGCAAGTTCCTATTGTGGTGACCTTTTGTATGATATGATTTCGAAAAGAGGCTTTACAGTTATTGGTTTTACTCCTATGTTTATTTCATTCCTTTGAAAGATTTCATTCTTTTTTTCTCATAGTAGTTCTTCTATTGTTAAGTAAATAAGTTAGATAAGGTATCAAGTGAAAAAGAGAATATATTACTGTCTAGTCTGTAAATAGTAATATCAAAACAAAAACTGAAAATGAACTTAGCAATCAAGCATTAATAAGAAGTAAATCAATAAGAAAATGACATGTTACTCTCTTCATTTCTAGCAGTAACAAATTATTTTCTTGTTCTGACATATTGTTTGGTATGGAAATAGTAATGTCAATCAAATAATCAAATTAAGTAGACAAATGAAATTTGATCAATAATGAAATTATGACAAAACAACATGTTACTATTTTTCCACTAAACAGTAACATCAACTAAGAACAACATACTATAAAGAAGCAACATAATTGATATGTTTTTTAGCCTGGAAAAAGGTGTTACTGTCTGCATTGCAAAGATAACATTTTTTTTGTTGGACTGAGCTTATTATTGTTTGGAATGGAAACAGTAACATCATTAAGAAAACAAGATAGATAGAAAATTCATTATTGGTTGATAACAAAACTTCAAGAAGACAACAAATAATAATAATACTTGGTATTTGATCATAGTATATATATCACTTACCACTATTTTAGCATCACAAAAGTATTAATCTGTAACCCCCTCTCTTCTTGGCCTCAATGAGTTGTAATGAGTCCATTTGCACTCTGTGTTGTTAAGCACGAGCAATATGTACTGGTTAGTGTTGCTGTAGTCTTTCATACCTATTAAGTTTATTAGGAATAGAACAATTTGTGCAGCCATTGCTTCCTTTATTTTTATATCAAATTTGTACTATCTCACTTTCTGGTATATTTGAAGTGGGCTTACAATTTAAGACTATCAAAATAGTTTGAACATGAGTTTGTATCGAAGTATTTTCTATATTTTACATTTGGGGAATGGATTTAAGATCTTACTTAGTAAAAGCTGTCGAATGCAAATATCTTGTTTTTCCTGGATATGGTGGTTAAGCTAAAAGTGTACACATAGATATCTATGATTTGAAGTTGAAGGATTAGTTCTTGTCAAATAAAATTTATTAAAAAAAAGTTAAATTCCAACAATCACATGATCCTAAATTTGATCAGCACGAGTAGTTACACGTTACTATCTAAACCTCAAACAGTAACACCATATTCTTTGGCCTAAATAAACTCAATGCTATCATGTTATTGTTTAGGCTCAAAATAGTAACGTAATTATATTAAGAAATAAGATGAAAGAGTAATCTTGTAAAAGTTCAGAGCATACACACATTGTTTGTTATTGCCTTATTTGTGAGCATATCCATCAACTCCTCCAACATTATGAACATATCGTGATGAGGAGATGTCCAGACAAAAGTCCTACAATTAGTGATATGGCATAGAAATGAGTTGAGGCAGCAGGAAATAATGTTGAGTTAATTAAAGGAATCAATAAGGAAATAAGACATGACTTATGATATGTCTCTTATCTTTCTTATTTGGATTATTTTGTTTTTGACATCTTGGGTAAGGTATTTTGTAGCTAGCCACTTTGTACTTTTTGTTGCCTTTTGAATTTGTTTCTTTATGGGCAATTATGCTGTTGTTTCCTCCAAAATATATACAAAAAGCCTTTTTGCTCTTCCCAGTGTCTTATTTAACATGTGTTTTTTGTTGTCGTGTTTGTAGTTATTTTTTAAGTTTTTTTTATTAGCTCGAGTACGTGGAGTCTATGTCATATTTTATTTTTCTTATTTTTGCTTTAATCCCTGTGATCATTGATCTCTGGTTCCTCTCAATCTTATTTTATTCTTCAATTTCTGTGGATGCTACCTTTTCACGTTCTACCATTTGTACAGTTATTTCTGTTAGTTATGTATTCAGCCATTTATTTTGATTTTTAAGACTTGCATTTGCATTCTCCAATGTGTTGATGTTTATTTTAAGGTTTTTTATTTGCCCATAGTATTCAATTAGTTATAGTTATTTGTCAGGGTTATAAAGGAGGTGTATTTCTTTACTTGTTGGTTTAATTTCTCTATTGACGACCTGAAACATAGGAGTGGCTCCTCATTAGTGTAATTAATTGACATGCTTCTATTTTGGTGAGAAACAGTAACATGGAGATAAAACACTAATTGGTAGTATAACAATAACATGGGTAAAGGATTAATGTAGAAACATCATAAAAGCACAAACTGGAGTTTGATTAAGAAAAAACTTCAAAAAAATAACGTGTTACTATTTCCACCAGAAATAGTAACATTAGACGAATTGTTACTATTTTATGTGGAAGTAGTAACATCAAGTAAAAATTAGGAATAAATTGACAAATCAATGTGATTACCAATAAAAATCGATAAAGAATATGTTACTATTTCATAACTGGCAGTAATATGTTGTTTTGTTCTAATGACATGCTTTTGTTTGGTTTAAAACAACAACATCAACCACAAAACAAAATAAAGAGGGAAAATGATGCATGATTGACATTGAATAAAAATTGTGATTAAATTAATAAATCAGTCATGATTAACATCAAAACATGATAAATAAACAGTAACATATTTTCTTCTACTAACATGTTTCCGTTCCAGAATAAATTGACTTTTTCCAAGGGTTACCTGAAGTTGGTTGATAAGTTGATCCCTTAATTGACGTGTAAAGAGGAGTAAGTCCCATTTGAGGCACCTTGGCACCTTTTGGATGTGATGCCCATTAAGCACATTTGTTGTATCACACAGCTAATATTGTTGACAATAAATTGTTCATTCTATCATATTAATTTTTAATGGAAGCTGCTTTTAAAAATGGAGTAATAAAAGGGTACTTTTGATGTTATTAACAAAAAAACTACTAAAATTAAACATGTTACTATTTGCAGAATAAACAGTAATATGTTGCTGATTGGTATTCATACAATAACATGCTCCAAAAACTCAAAGTAAATAGGCAAATCAAGTTTCTAGATAGTAACGTACACTAAAAACTCCAATTAAATAAAGGAATTAAGTGTCACTTATAAAATAACTATCAAAGAACAACATGTTATTACCTGTTGAAACAACAAGGATATGTTACTATTTAATAGCCAGACAGTAACACAATCTAAAAACTCAAAATAAATGGACAAGTGAAGCCCCACTAATAACCCAATTGTCAAAAAATATATGGTAACTCGTTACACATCAAATAGTTACATATTACTGTTTAATGTCTAAATAGTAACATTAACCTAATATGCTAAAAACATGGTAAGAAAGTGGTAAGAATATTCAATTAAATGATTAAAGATGAATGAAGATAATATCAAAGAAAATGACATGAAGGAAAAATAAGTATAACAACTATAACCTATTAGCAATAGCCTGACATAGCCGGTGACGTTTGTTGGGTTGTCCCTTTTAATTAATCTTATTAGTTGTTCGTATATGTATTCAAACCACCCATATTCTGATATGTCATCTATCTCATCTACATATTTTAAGTATGACCAGGTCAATGTGTGAGCCCTATTTAATACAAATAGGGTCACCAGGAGCAACAATGTTATAAGGTGCGAGACATCTTGAACATTAGTATCTATTATTGCTTGCACTCCCTTTTGGAGTGCATTGAATATCATTTATTTTGTCAAGCATCCTTGGCCAAGGAATCATCTTGTGTTTAATTTTAAGTGTGGCCTCCTGCTAGTGGTTATGTTGATAGGGCATTCTCTATCTCTTATTCCAAATTTTAGCTTCACTATTGTAGGTGTTATGGTGAGATGTTCGCCCCCAATTAGGAATCGTTCATTCTTGAGTAAGAAGCTAGCAATTACTAACTGTATTTCTTAATCACTCTTCTGGCATATACTGTGATCAAGATCCTTTATCATAATTGCATTAATGAGAATCCAAAAATGGGTTTTGTTACAACACCCTCCTATGGTTCTCATTGAATTGAAGGTCATCAATCTTCCTTATACATACCAATAGATTGGACTTGTATTGTTGGAATATTTGAGATTCTTTCTCAGGTTTTTCTATTTGTTTGGATGTTTTGCTGCCTTCTTGTTCAAGTAAATTAATAAATCAAGTGTTATTAATAATAGAAAGTGAAAAAAAAGTTAACTATTTTCATAACAAATAGTAATATGTTTTCTTCTAGTGACATGTTTTTGTTTTGTATGAAATAGTAACATCAAGCTACAAACACCATAAATAGTCAAAATGAAGTATCATTAACAATTGAATTTCGAGAAAAAAATTTGTTACTATTTCCAAGAACATTAACTAAGATGTTATTATTTAATATGGAAACAATAACATCCAATGTAAATTGGGAATAAATTGACAAGTGAATCATGATTAATGGCATAATCGATAAAAAGGGAAAATTATTTCTATTTTGAGTGCAAACAATTACATGTTGTTTTTGTTAGGTTTTGGATTAACATACTCAATGGAATTTTAAAATTTTATATCTAATTCCTACCTAGGATCCATGCAAAATAGCATAAATCAGTATTAGGGTTTTACTTATTTGTGCTTGTGTTCTTTCTAAACGAATCCTTGAGAGACCAAGATGAATCAAATGTCAGCTGGAACATACAGTGTCTCTACGATATCCACATGGAGTGAACAATGACTTCTCCCCTCCATGAAGCTACTAAGATTTATCTTTCTCACTACGATTAAGATTGGGCATTTTCTAAATGATTTAGGATTTTCTTGAAGCTTATGTGTGTGAATCAAAGTGCTACTTTCAATTCCCTTTTATAGAATTAAGGCATGTCATAATCCTAATCCTACTAGAATAATACTTCAAAAAAAATCCTAATCACACTTAACAAACATCACCTTATCTTTATCCTAGAGAGAGTGAAGAGAGATAGGACTTATCTATTAATTATCTAATGTTAGATAATTGCATTATCTCATAATATAATTATCTAATATTAAATTAGCACATAATTATCTTATATTAGATAATAAATTATCTCATAATATAATTATCTAATATCTAATAATATAATTATATGATATTACTTTAATATTAAATAATACCATATAATAATATATATATTATGTGAAAAAATATATGATTATCTTAATAATAATATATATGCATGAAAATAAGTCCAATTAATTGAATTTTAGTCCAACTAAAACCTAATTAATTATTATCTTATTCCTACTCCTTTTTGTGTGACTTTGTAGGTTCTTATTACGTTCATAATGACTCATTTTGGGGCTATAGATAGTGAACGGTATCTAGCAATATATCACTGCCACTCAAGTAGTAAGAATGTCTGTGATTCAATATCTGCCTAATATATGATCAACACTTTACATCATAATCCCTTTTGTAACAATATCTAAATCAAACTGGAGGCATGGAGTGTGTCATCCTTGTCAATGTTCAATTTACATTTCTTGATACTGAGTAGACTTAAAATAAATGATCAATATCACATATTGATTCAATTAAGCATAATCATGCATTTCTAAGCCTCACTCAATCAAGGGGCCCAAGGATATCTCTCTTTTATACAAGAATAACAAAATCCCATCTACATCACTCACTTCCCTTTACATGATTTGTGACACACCCAATCAATGTCCTACTTGTCATCCTGATTAAAGGTGACATAGGATGATATCAAAGTGAGTAACTCCTCATGGAGGGAACCATAGTGACTTCAGGTCAAAAGACTATATGCATTTGTGGTCATATGAGAATAACTAATCATATGTCTATCCATGCAATATTCTCACAATGGGTCAGTCCAGTACATGTTCACTAATAACGTACTCATGTATTGACTTGATATCACAATCCATGATTCATAATCATCAGTCACTATACATGCTAGTCTCGATGTATTATCATTATCCTTTTTATAATAATACTTGACTAGGGGCATTTTAGGAATAGCAAAGCTATTCCAAGGATAATTATTATATTTAAGTTATAATATGTGCAAAATAAAACAAAAAAAAATAAAATATGATAATTATATTGCCAAAAATGAAACATAATACATTATATAATATTGCAATCATCTCTATGATTGACTCCTAGGACACATACTAACAATTTTACTATGAAAACATGCTTCTATTTGGTCCGAAATAGCAATGCCAATGAAGAAAACGTAGGAAATAGAGTAAATGAAGTATGATCAACAATGAAAATTTGATAAAAACTATGTGTTACTATTTCTTGTAGAAATAGTAACATCATACATAATGTTATTGTTTTATCAAGATACAATAACATCCAACACAAATTGGGAGTAAACTAACAAATCAAGCATGATTAATTGCAAAGCCGATAAAAAAGCACATTATTGTTTGGTATCAAAGTATTAAGGTGTTTTTGTTTGCTTCCATATGAACAGGATGCCGAAAAAGCAATACATTATGTATTTTGCCATGTCTCTGTTTGTTATACAATCAGTTATTATATATGATTAATGACAGTAACATACAATAAAATAATATAGGGCATGTTCATCCTTCTAACTTATATGGTTTCAATTTAATGTACATATGTACACACACCCTCGCAAACAGTAATATTTTCTTTCGAATTAATTGCAAGATAATCTCTATACTCGAATCATGATTAAGAGGATGTGGGTTTACTTGTTAATGACCCATCCTGATGCTTTTGATTTATGCAAAGTTACTGTTTGCTACTAGTTCTAAGTTTTCGAGGTCTGGAAATGTTGATTTTTGATAGTTTAATGTCATTTGAGTTTGTCTGGTGCAATCACCCAGCAATATGTACAGTGTCTTTGTTTTGTTTGTTAATTTTCTCCACTAGTATTACACATTGATGGAATGTGATTAATTGTTTTTGTTTCATGCCTTTTGTACTTGCTAGGACCCACTATAGTTCCATTGCCTCATCTTTTAGGCATTGTGGTGATTTGACCTTGGTAGTTGCACTTTAATAAAAGAAATTGTGACCCTTTGCTTAAATAAATTGCAGTGATTGGTAAGGACTAAATTTTTCCACATAATCTTTTATAGATTCATGAAATAGTATCTTTCCTTTGCCTCTTTCTTTTTTAGAAAAAAAATCATCCTAGGTGACTTATTGTTATATTGAAAATTCAAACAATTAGAAAGTTGTCTTTCTGGCAAAAAAAAAAAAAAAGCAAATAGCCTCAAAAAACAATAGCTAGAGAAAATAAAATTTATCTCTGTGTGTGTTTTTTTCCTATGTTATTTTACTAATGTTACTATCTGGATAAGAAACAATAAAATGCTATTATTTGGATGTTTGGTTGTTAATGAGACATGTTGTATTCTCTGGGACATGGGATTTTTTATCAATGTTATCATCTGTCGACTAAACAGTAACATCCATTTAGCAACATACACTTTTAGGCAATTTGATTATTAACAAGGCCTAATTTTTTATCTACGGATGATATAATAATATGTTACTGCATGAGAACCAAACAATAATGTGTCCTACTCTCTTAGAATAGTTGTTTGTGAGACTTACTTAATATTATTTGGGGTTATTGGTCGATGTTATTGTCTGTAGGATAAAAGGTAATGTGTTATTATTTGGGGCTGAAACAGTCACATATTGTTATTTGGTGGATTTATTGTTAATGAGGATACATTTGTCTAATTAATTTGGGCTTTTAGTTTATGTTATCATTTGCGGGTGATACAATAACATTTGGTACTTTAGAAGTTTGATTGGTAGTGTGACATGATTTATCCATATAATTTAAGTTTTCGATCAATGTTATTGTTTAGAGAGGAAACAGTAACCTATCAATGCTTGAAAACAAAATAGCAATGTGCTATTACTTGGCAATATGGTTGATAAGGAGATTTGGTTTATCCATTTATTTAAGGCACTTGGTCGAGTTACTGTTTAAAGATAAAGCAGTAAATAGTTACTATTTTGTTTTTAAACAATAACGTGTTAATTTCTATATTTCAATTAAGAAGAGGGTTGTCACGGCACGACCATGTACTAAGAGTTGGGGAGTAATGTGAGATTAGGGCAAGTTTAAAATGATAAGAATGAGGTTAGGTCTGCCTAGATTTAAAATAGAGAAAGACGACTATAAGGTCAGGTGGATCTTACCAAAGTCAAAATTTCTTGTTTTATGTTGGAAGATCAAAGGAAGAGGAACGAAAATGGGCGGTCATTTGCAAAAAATTGGTTTACTAGTCATGAATGCCCATTCAGAGTTCTACATCCATAATCGCATCCTCGTTGTTAAAAAAAAGGTGTTTTAGGTAAGCAATAATAATAATTTATAGATCCGGCACCTATTTGAAATTAGGATCAACATAGGTGCAAATGAAATGAGCTGCAGGTGTGTCATTTTGTTATAGGCATTTTGGGAGTTGTTACTATTTACAGGTGGACAGAGAGGAAAGACATAGGTTCTAAGGCACCTCATGGTAGGTTGCAATAGACTTAAGTACATTCACAATGTGGGAACCAAATTAATGCATCCCCATTGTGTGTTCCTTTGCAACAGAAGCACCCTCCACAATAATGCACTATTCACATTTCATCACCAGATAGTTCCCTTTGAAGCAACCACATAGATCAAAAGAACCCACCGTATAGACTGTCATTAACTGCTACAAATGCACCAAAGAATGGTGTACTGGCATATATCAGCATTCCAGATTCGAGCCACTCTCCACTGCTACCAGACAGTGACTTCCTTTGAACCAAGGCAAAATTGGTCATCAACCGGTAAATGCTTCACCCCTTAGATAGTCTCTGTGTGTGTGTGTGTGTGATACCTTAGCCTTAAGGTCATTGAAAATATCACTATTGCTATTTACATGTGCATGGGTATGCACATATATGTATAAAAATACTTATATGGCACCGGTGTTAAGGTGTAGCCTTAGGAGTTAGATCGATGAACCTACACGCCACTGTCTCATTGCATGTTAACCTGGCTTAGCCCATGCGATAAAGCTTTGCCTACTTGATAGACAATCTTCACATTGCTGCCTACCCGATAACATGCAATGGAAACATGTTATTCATTGGATGATGACCACAGACATGCAATCCAACATGAGATTTGCAATCTATATCTCGTGACGAGCTTTGATCACAACTTCACTACCCCATTTTTAGCCCAAAGACCATAATAGGGGTGATGATATGTTATCCTTGCTTTGTATATTTCATGACAGTGAGAAACTTTGAAGCACACATGTTATAGTGCAGTCATTATCACTAGGTACGTGTTTTGTTCACTCACGTGATGTTACTGTGTTGTTGCAAACAATAACATCTAATACCTATAATTTTGTTTTGGTTTTTTCTTAGAGAAAACTTTAATTTTTTCCTGCTAATTTATTCAAGGTTATTGTGGGGTGCCACTATTTCCATACCAGATAGTAACATGTCAATCTGACATCATTTCATCACACTAGAGTGGAAGACAGTAGAATACATTATTGAGCTACAAGCCTCTACATGTTACTATTTTATTAGAAAATAATAATAGGTACAATGAGTGTTAAGCACGTTATTTGAGGGTAAATGTAGCAGTCGATATCATCCTCTACATGGTATTATTGTTTGCAACGCAACAGTAACATCAATTCATTGTTGATGTTACTATCTTGTACTAAATAGAAACGTAATAGCAACAAATTTTTGTAGCTTGATTTATGATGGATCTAACTAATGCATTTTTTTATCCTTGAACAAAAAGGTTGCCTAACACTCAAACAAGCAGAAGAAGTTAAGGAGCTGGCCGGATGATTCTAGCAATATAGGTCCAATTTGCTAGCATATATAGGTCAACTTGAAGATCTCCAATTCAATGAAAGCCATAAAAGGGTGTTGCAACAAAACCTTTTCTGGCTGCTACTCAATGTCATATTAATGAGGGCATTTGATCACAAACAAGCAAGAGAAGTTGAGCAATATACGTCCAATCTGATGGCATGTATAAGGCAGCTTGAAGATCTCTAATTCAATAAAAGTCACAAAAAGGTGCTGCAGTAAAATCCTTTCTTGTTACTACTCAATGCCATATTAACACAGGCGCTTGATCCAAACATGTGTTGAAAAAGTGATCAAGAAATCCAATCAGTAATTTAGACCTACTCATCGAAACATAACAACTTTATAATTAGGGGCGAACATCTGAGCATCATACCACATCAGTGAAGCTCATTTTTGGAATCAGGGATAGAGACCGCCTTATTAATATGACACCAGGCAAGAGGCCACTATTAGACTTAGTCACCAAATGTTTTTGTGGCCAAGGATGCATCACTAAACTAACTATATTCAAGGCATTCGAATAGGTAGTGGAAGGAACATCACAAACCAATGTTGAGGATGTCTCACACCTTTACACACTGATGTTGCTAGTGACATTATTTGTGCTAAACAGGGCCCAAACACTAGCGTGGTCTTACCTGAAATACACCGATAGCATAGATGACATGGCAGAGTATGGGTGGCCTACACATATATATCAACAATTAATGAGCTCCATTAGAACCTAATAGGCCTCCAAAAGTCACTGGATGTGTCATACTATTGCTAGTAAGTCACCTGTGTCTAACCTATCTTGCTTCATGACATCTTCTCTACATTTTGGTTTCTATAGTGATTTGATTCATTTATTTTAATATGCATTTTAGCTCGCATTACTACCTCGAAACCATGCTACATCATGTTACTATTTATCTTGCGGACAGTAACACGTTGCTCGCCTTCTCTATTGACAACTAGTTTGCATTCATCTCATTATTTTAGGGTTTAGATTGCCTAGTGAGACTTGATTTATCCATTTAAGATTGAGTTTTGGGAATGTGCTACTATCTAGATATCATGATGCAGCACGTTACTGTTTAGCAGACTGATAATAACATGCTACTCATTACAATGTCGTTGATAGCAAAGGTTCAGTTGTCTCCTTGATTCGGGTTTTTGAATGCCCGTGACACTTAATTAGTCAATTCAGTTTAAGTTTTATTTCTTGTCACTATTGGGAGACTAACTGCAACATGTTACTATTTAATATGTAGACAGTAACGTGTTATTCTTCTTCAGATTTCCTATCAATGACATTAAAAGGCTACTTATTTTACTCCATCTTTAAGTGTAATTTTCATTACTTACTATCTATCTATATGTATATTGTATTATCTACAATATTGGTTGTGTGAGATCACTGATGTGCTTAATGGGCTTACTACTTGGAAAATACTAAAATGCCTCAACTGGGACCTTAGGCTCCTCACACGTCAATTAAAGGACAAAGGGGCTAGCCAGCTTCAAGTAACCTTTAAACACCTATTCTATTATTGTTTAATCATCCTTATAATATTATTGTTTCTCACCTAAATAGAAACATGTCAGTGTATTATAGTAATGAGCCACTGCTCTTACATTACAAGTTATCAATAAAGAACTCTAGCTAATAACTAAAAAAATAAGCCTCCTTTACCACCCCTACATGCAAACAATGTATGGATTTCCTTTAATTGAGTACTAAGAACCACAGGCATGCATGCCACACCCTACCTATCGAATGAATCTGGACCAGATAATAACATAAGGATAGCACAATACATAATGCAACCACGAACAATAACTCTAGACCAGTTTGCAGATATTGCATTATCCCAGGAAGAATAAGAAAGTGACGACATGTAATAGCTGAGGGATTAGCTTAGCACCACAAACAACAGGTTTAACCAACTAACGGATGAAATGAAGATTTTGGACAATAAACTTCAGAGGTTAAAGAAACAACTATAAGAAAACAAGCAGACAATCACATCCCTCACGTAAGAAAACAAACGCCTCTGAACGCAGCTTTTCAATACAACAAAGGAAGTAGAGAAACTCAAGGTTACCATCAGCATCTTAGAATCGGAGAACTCCAATCTGGAGATCCAAGAGAGCTAGCCCAGAGCACAGCTCACAGAATTGGACATGTAGTTAGTTGCATAGGAGAAAACAAGGCCTGAAAAGGAAGGAAAACAAACCCTGGCTAATTATAAGCAAAGCTTGATAGTCACCTGATTAAAAGTGAAGACAAGAAAAACAAAGCATCACACAGAATACATCTATCCAGAACCCCATAGAAAATAAAGAAAACAACAACGTACACAGCAACAAGCAACGGCTATCGAGGAACAGCCTGACAAGGGTAAGGAAGCTACTATCACCCTCTTCTATGAAACAACTACAGATGGGACTAAGGAGAAATAGTAGAAGAAGCTAGTTATAAGTTCCAAATGGCCAACTGCTAAATACCTCCAAGAAAATGCTAAAAACTAGCTAGTACAGGTGTATGTATTAGGGAATATAATGTAAGCCCCGAGCTACTATTATCTAATTTACCTAGATTAACTCAGTACTCTTGTCTGGTACTTAACATGTTTTTAAACCACATCATTGTTCGCAGGTCCTTTGTCTGGGCATTTCCTCAGCAGCAGACATACATAACATTCGAGGACTTGCTGGATGTTATCACAAAAAAGGAAATAACCTTAAGTGTATGCTTCTCTCAGATCTTGCAACATTAGTGTCCTGTCTTATTCCTTTTAATTATTTTTCTCTTATTTATTGCTTCCTCACATGTTCTCATTCTTAACCTCATCTCAAGGTTTGACTTTTCCCTAATAAATTTATTTGACAAAAACTAAATCTTCGATGATAAATCATAGATGCCCATATTTCAATGGTCAACATGGCAGCAACATCCAACAACAAAAAGATAGTTATGTTCGATAACATGTGTTAGGTAGGGCATTAAATCCATTTCATAACGTGGCTAACAATAAAATGATTTGGTATTAACTCATGATTGAATTATGTTGATAGTTTTATGTGGTTAACCTAGTTAGACTCTTCTAGGAAATAAGAGGAACTAAGTTTGACCCAAAGGTGGAGCAGGCAATAACTGCAAACATTGTTCTATTTCTAATGAACTCAAGGGGCATTAAGGACTGCACAAACCCCAACCACTTCAGACTACTCGTGCTCAATAAAGCAGAGTGCAAGTGGACTTACTATAATTCACTTAAGCCTAGAAAAGAGGGGAATGCATATCTATACTTCTATGATGCCCGAATGGTAGTGAGTGTTGCTTGGATTATGATAAAGTACTTTCTACTTAGTCTGTGTGTAAAAACATTCTATTTGACTCATGCCACTATTTCTAGGCCAATCAGCAGCATGTCAGCCTACAACAGCATATTGCTTATTAGTTTGTAAACTTTAACAAGTGGTGTTTTAGCTTCCTCGTTGGTTTTGATACTTGACTCATCTAAATAGTTAGATTAGTTTTTGTTTGTTACTAAATCCAAAGTAGACAGTGACCTGTCAAGCCAGGAAAACATCATGTTACTATATGGCCCACAGACAATATTATGTTAGTTTCTGGCGAATACATCATTGATCACACCAGATCTCCTTGTATCTTTTATTTTTCAGCGAGTGATAATGTTTGCAAATCAGATAGCAATGTGTGAGGTCAAAAGATTAACATGTTAATATCTCATTCAGAAACAGTGATATATTATTTTCTAGCAGCCTTGTCGTCAATCCTACATAACCTATGGTGTGAAAACATTCTGTTTAATTGAATCCACTGTTTCCAGGCCAATCAGCAACATGTCAGCCCATACTAGCATGTTATTAATTGCTCTGCAAACTCTAACAAGCATTTTCCTCGCACATCCACTGCTTGTTATGCGTGACCTGTCTTGTTCGTTAGCTCAATTTGTGATATTACTATTTCTATCCTAGATAGTAACTTGCCAAGCCATGAGACATTTACATTAAATATTTTGTGATATAGGATTAATCCACATTAAGAACTTTCAAATCCTTAGACTAATTACTTTGCTATATTGATTTTCTTTCTTATTATTTTACTTTTCTATTTTATTTTATTTAATATAACTATTTTAATTTTGAATCAAAAGCCCCTAATTTGGTTCTATATTCATTCTATTTTGCATACTCTTTAAATCCTATTCTATATTCTACATTCTATTTGTATTTTTATTTCACTTCTATTTGCTTTTCTTCTTTCTATTTTTAATGCATAAAAAGCCTAAAGCAATATAGTAATTATTGTTAGTAAATAATTAAGAAAGGATATATCAAGGTATCACTAAGGATACAACTTGATTTGTTACCTTATATTGCATAATTTTTAGCAAACTAGTTATAATCAATTTTAGTTATTGTGACGCACACATTCAATAACCCTAATGCAAATAATGTATCTTTGAATTACCTTTTTTCTTTGACTACCTCCTTCTAAAGCTACTTCAACCTTTAATTTTGCTTCTAACCATCTCTTCTATTTTTTATACATTAAGATTTTCTTTCTAATGTTCAAAAGAAAAAACTTTGGACTAATTGATTTGTGATTTCTAGTTATATGTCTAAATAAAAAATCACAATTCCCCTACAAAAGCTTTAATAATGCATTCACATTACAAATCGAGATATCAAAGTCAAAGGAGCTAAAACAAAGTTTAAATAGAGAGGTTTGGGATTCCTACAAGTACTAATAAGGATGCAAAGTAGAAAGCTTGGCTTGATAGGTTTATACTTGTCACAACCTAACTTTTAGACCATCATGACCAACATAATGATATCAATTGGACATTATTATAAGCCTTTTGAAACCCAACTAACTCTTTAAATCTAACTATTTTTAGAAAATATGTATAATGCAAAAATGCAAAGTTGAAATTTTCATTGAAAGTTTTCTTTTTTTTAATTGAATCAGAAAATAGTTTTGCACAATTGATGAGGTACAATCTTTTAAATATGTTATAATATGTAAAACCAACAAAAATAACCTTAACTTAAATGTCAAAAATGTTAAAAAATTCTTTTTCATTCTTTTTGAAGGAAATTTTGAAATGAGGAATATATAGCTTCTTCTAAAGTCAAAATCCAAACCAAAACAAGAAAAGTTTATTTTTCTATGTTGGAAATAGTTAAAACGTAAAAACTTACAGAAACAAAAACTTCCATTAAAGTTATTACAAAAATATAAGGAAATAGTTACTATTTCTTCTAGCAAGATCTCAAACAAGTAGTTTTTCATAAAATTTTTTTAGATAAATAAATAAATAAATGACAATTTTGCAAAAGAAATCATAAAACATATTTACAAATTTTTTTGAATAATATTTTCTTAAAAATTCCTCAAGAGATTAGAAAGATATTTTAGATGAAGATTTTGTAAAAACTAAGCAATGAAATCATTTTAAAAGTTAAAACCATGAAACAAACACATTAGAAAAGGACTAGATTAGAAAAACTTGGAAAATTGTAAGATACTTTTCATAAAATACCTTAAAGATAACACACTGTTTTAATTCAAAAATCTAATTTCCTCCTTTGGAATCAAATTAGAAATAGTTTTTTTATAATATTTGTTTAAAAAATCATTTTCTAAGTCCTTTAAAAAAATAAATATATATATATACTACTTAAAATAGATACTTTCAACCATAACATATATATTCCTGGAATCCAATTCTTTTGAAATTTACCTTAAAGATGATGAAAATCATTTCCTATTCCCTTTGTGCTCTAAAAATCCCATGGAATCCTTTCTTTCACAAGATAACCCTTTTTATTAAATCATTAAATTAAAAGTTGAAAACATGCATCAAACTTAAGGGGGAAAAGCTAGTTTATATTAGAACCTGTTTGTCATAAGTCAAAAAAACATGAAGTAATTATATCGATATTGCAAAAAAAGTACATTAATAATTATGCATTAAGTTAAAATCAATTGTTTTAAAAACATATAGAAATGACAATTATCAATTAAATAAATTGTCAACACTATCCTTAGAGTAGATATTCATGTCGAAGTTTTTGGGATATTTAAAAAGTATCTTAGTGTCATAGAGATATCACCACATGTTAGTAATCTCAAGTTATGCCATGAGGAAGAATATATGAAATATATATATATATATATACATATGTATATATATATGTATATATGTATATATATATATGTATATACATATATACATATATATATATACATATGTACATATATACATATATCCATGGCAGAGTGAGTAATAAATAATTCAGTGAGATAGCTATTACATAAATTTTCAAATTAGTTATAATTATGATATCATTTGCATACAAGACATATATCAAGAACATTTTTTACTAGAAAATGTTTCTTGTTACGCAATTCTATATACTGTACTATTAAAAGCTTAAGCAAAATATAAATTAGTCACATGATTTAATCATGAACACAATTCTATCATAATCAGAATATAAAGTTTTGGGTAACTATTAAATATCATGGAAGCATAAAAAGTTTTACCTTATTATTCCAAACCAACCACAATCACATATATCTCAACCTTATTTCTTTGTACTAACCTTATCTTACTTGTCCTTTCATGTGACTTAGAAGTCAAAGTGCCAAGTCAAATTCCCAAACTTTCCATAAGGTCTCATAATCTTAGAATAATGTCACACATCACAAACAACATTTAAGCTAATAATGTCATAGATGACATTAAAACCCATATTTAGTATCTAGGGATACTTTCACATAAATATTCGTGAATCACTTTGCATGTAGGGATTATTCCTTGCAATTGTTATCTTACTAATTAATAAGGATAACACACATGAACCTGTTGTAGATCTTGTGGTCATCAACTTTATTAATCAATTTGAGATAATCTTCAAGGAAACTTCGTGACATTATTATTGGATTCATATATAGTAAAAATAGTTTTACCAACTTCTAACATTATTTTTGAATACTAACTATAATCTTTTGACATTTTTATAAGTGAAGATAGACTTACATAGCTTTTAAATGCTTTTTACCAAATTCATAAATCAACAGGGTAAGGTCAATATAGTATCCAAAACCATAACCAAGATATAACATAAAAAAATCTGCAAAAAGGATTTTATAGCTATCTCACCACCTTTCTAGTGACCATAAATAATATCAGTGCTTCCATTCTGTATGCTAAATTACTACATCACTTTCAAGAGCTTATCAATATGAAACTTCAATCATAAACATTCTTACATAACACATTAGTGTATATTCAAGTCATAGAATAATTCATATCATAATCCATGCACTAATCATGCAATAAGCTTATGATTTCACCATGAAGCTTATAAAGCAATATCCATTTTTTTATAAAATGCTTTCAAGCCAATTACTATATATAGGTATGTATCATTAATCAATCATGATATCAATTCTAAGATTGATATAACATTTGGCTTTTATAATATAAACTAAAAGTTTACTACTTGGATTTTCCAAGTTCCGCAATCACTAAATTCTAGGAGAATCAATTCTATCCTTTGCATAACCTTTATAGCAAATAAAAAATTATTTTTCCTTATTAAATCAAGATTATTTGAGTGCTATCTACTAGTATAAAAAGTACCTAAAACTATCCTAGACTAATACCAATTAGTTAGAAAAAACAAGCACTAACCTTTACTAGGTTATAGTAAGCATTTCAAACATAAAAATATCAATTAAAATATCATCTTTTCTTCAAATTTGCTATAATATTCCAAAATTTAAAACAAGTATTTAAATTTCAATTTGAAACCTTTTTCATACTGAAAACATGTTATATGATATGCAAAATATTATTTATATTATTTCTTACTATTTTATGTTTCTTAATGTTTTACATATGTGTAATTTTATGTAATTAGCCTTCTTATGTGTTTGGGTAATAATTTTCCAATATTTTTAAATTGTTTAGTTAATATTGAATTTTTCATGTGTTTTAGGTTTTTTAGCTATAACCTAAGTTTTGAATGCCAAAATTTGGTTAATTTTACATCATTTGAAAGCTAAGAGGAAGCTTTAAAATCTCATGTTTTGGTTGAAATATAGTTTAGATGTTTGGAAGATAAAAAATAGTTATGAAGTTGATGCTTTATTTCTATTCAAGCTAAACTAGTATTGATTTTTTATCCATAACTAGAGTTCTAGAGATATAATTAATGTGAAATCTAAAGTTGCCTAAGACTTGGCCTAATAACTTTCATGTTTGAGGTTTAGTAAAACTACATCATTTAATGGTTAAACATAGGTTAGAAGGTGACCTACAAAAATTATTACAGAAAGACACTATTAGTAAATTAAATTATAAATTAAGCTATGAGCTTCTAAAATTAATAAGACCCTATTCTTTGTAACCTTAAGAAGTATATTTACTTGGCCAATAGGTTTTGTAGCTTAAGAAATTAGATTTAAAGGTTTTATGCCTCCAAAAGACAACAAATAACTCTTCCTCTTCTAGTTTTGATTGTTTTCCACTATGAGTGACTAAATTTCTTTAATTAGTTCAAGGGATTTTTTACATTAATTTGGTTTTGCTTTAAAAGTTAATCTTCTACTCTTACTTCTAATTTTATTATTCTTTAATTCTTTACTTTCTTATGTTTATCATTGCTTTAGATAATTTGCTAATTTAAACCCTTTAGTTGATCGTTTGATTATGGTTTATTGCTAAATGATTGATTATGATGCTTGGTTATAGTCAATTGTTGTATAAGTAGCAATTAGGTTTAGTTGTTTGATGCTAGGTCAAATTAATCATCACCTAAGAAAATTAGCATCTAAATTGATGATTCAATATGGGGCTAGATTGTTAATTTAGTTTTAGCTATTCTTTAAATCTTAATATTATTGTTTCGGTATTGCACTTAAACAATAAAGAATTAATTTAGGTGGTAGGCTAAGGTTAATTAATTAAGGAACATTAAGAGTGTTGCTAGGGTATTCCTAGGCTAGTTAATCAATTTAGAGTAATCTTGTAAGAGTTATCCAGGATAAGCTAACTATCAAGGGGTCGAACATTCTTTAGGTTGACAATTCTACCTCTTGCAACTTTCTCTCATTTAATTATGCATCTAATCATTGAATTTAGTTTGTTTATTTGGTTTTATAAAAAAAAAATTGTTTACATTCTATTTTTGTTAATTAGCTTGTATTCCCTTAGGTGCAACTTAGAATTGCCACTTACCACAGTTTTGAGCAAGTTTGATATTATTTTGGTGTAAAACAATGCATATCAGTACACAAGTTACTTTCACATCTAATCATCAAAATACCTTAAAAGAAACATACTTGACCTTAAAATTTCACTTTAATATACAAACCTTTATGAAAATTTTTAAAATTTTCTAAACTTGAAATAATGATTTAAAAGATAAATTTTCAATCATTTTCTTGCTCAAAATATATTATTCTTTTTTCTACTTGAAGTAACCATGAAGTTCCTTCAAAGAAAGTAATACCTTTTTAGGAAAAATCATCTGTTAATGTAACTCTCTTGTAAAAATACAAAAAAATTCCAAACATGTTTCAAACATTTTAAATGTCATTTACTAATCATATTTAGCTGTAAAAAAAGTTACACAAGTTAAACTTTCATCCACTTATCAAAACTACTCATGGTGGGCACCTTTAACTTTGAAAATCCTTTAAAAATTTTAAACTTTAGTAAATTTCTTTAAAATTTTTCAAAAATTTATTTTAAATGTAAAATAAAATTTTTTAATCATTTTTAGTCATGAAACAAGTCATATATATTATCCATAACTCAAACTATAAAAATAGTTTTCAAAGAAGTATGTTTAACTTGGAAGGTCCACTTTCAACTACAAAACTCTCCAAAATATTTTAGGAAATTTCAAAATAAAATTCAAGGTATAAAATATCATTTTCACTTTTTTTATGTCAAAAATAAGTTGCAATGGTTACCTAAATAATTACTAATCAAAATAGTTCATAAGAGAATTTCATTACTTAAAATCCCAATTTTAACAACCATTTTGTTTGCATGTTTCAATTGTTTATAAACATTATTATAATAGTTTAAAACATAATGTAGCAAGTTTTTCTCACAAAAATAGAATTTTTTACATAAAATCAGAAAGAAACCTTAGGCTCTATATATTATTTTTCAAAGTGATTTTTGCTTGAAAACTTCAGTGTAATCATCCTAAAACATTTATACTAAAGTGTAGTTTAATGTTTATTTAATTTTATCATGAAAATAGAAATTTTCCTTGTAAAATACACAAGAAACTTGAGAGCCTCCAACAAGAAATACCCATCCATTCTCAACTTTAAAACTTGATATTCATGCATTCTATCATCTTTATTTTAAAGTAAAATATAATGTAATATCTTTTGAGTATTAAAAATAAAATTTTACATAATTTTAGGCATAAAAACCAGGAGCTTCATCTTGCTCTCTCATCCATCTTTTTCCCTTCCATTTCTATGTAAAATCATTCTTTCAAGCCTTTACTATCTTATCATTTTCAAAATCAACATTTTCAATCTTAAATCATGAAACTTTTCAAGTAACCATTTTCAAACTAATCCACCATGATATTCATAACTTTAGCATATCATCAACCACAAAACAAAAATAACAAATATACATATCTCATATATAAAATCAATAATAAAAAAAAATAAATTAAAAAGAAAAAGAGTGGATCCTTACTCATACTAGGAGCTAATAACACTTACTTCCTTCACCTAACATCTAAAGGATGATATCCCAAATAACACAGAATTAGTGAGGAATTCATAAGAAATGAAAAAGAACCTAACAAAGTTTATGGAATTTTACCATTTCCTAAATGATCCCTAATAAATGCATCATAATATATCAAAATTGATTATAACTAGTTTGCTAAAAATTAAGCAATATAGAGTGACAAATTATGTTATACTCATAGTGATCCCTTCATATATCATTTTCTAATTATTTACTAACAATAATTACATAATTTTTAAGCTTTTTAGGCAGTAAAAATAGAATAAGCAAATGCAAATAAAAGTGAAATAGAAAATGCAAACAAAATGCATACAAAATGCAAATAGATTTGACAGCATGCAAAATGCAGAACAAAATATAGAACTAAATTAGAAAGGTTTTAATACTAAATAAAGCAAAATACAAAAGTAAAATAGCAAGAAAGAAAATTAATAAAGTAAAGTAGTCAATCCAAGAATTTGAGAACTTTTAATGTGGATTAATCATATATTATAATATATTTGACTATTCTAATTAATATTTTAATAATGAGTTATTTGGAATCCTTGTAATAATTCATGAATCCTTTGCTAGATAACCATCTAGGATTTGATTAAGATTAGTAGAATTAAGCTAATTAAGCAACTATAATGATTCAAAAAGTTAGACTAAAATTAATTTGAAAATAAAATTCAACTTAGTTGAAGGATTAAACAAGAAACCTCTAATTTAACCTCTTAATCCTTTATCTTTGTGTGAAAAACCATGATTAACCAACCATAATTTAACATAAAAATAGATAAAGATAAAAAATCACAAGGTTAAACATCAATTATACCAAATTAATATTTAATACATACAATTTCAAGCAATCAGCACAAAAAATAAGGGAAAGAGAAAAATTAATTAGAAAAAACTAACATCACAAATTAAAATCTCATAATTCAAGTAGAGATAAGCCTCAAAATCCTTGAATTAACTAAAAGTTTACCCTTTCACAGTTAACAAACAAGAAATTTCAAAGAAAGAAAAGTTATTTTTTCTTAATTGTGTAATGTTAAATTTGTGTGATCTTGCTTTTTATATCTAACTTGATAACCCTAAAACCTAATAGACTTAAATCTTATGCCTCTTTAGGTTACAAAGAATTAGGCTCAAAACTTATTTTACAAAATAATGTACTCCAAGAATTACATTAGTAAAATTTCATAAGTTTAACTTCCACCTAATGTAAGATCACTAAAACTACATAATTTTAATAAACCGCTAACAGAAAAGTTGTAGGGCTAAATTTAGAAAGCTTTGGGCACTATTCTCACATTAATTGGACCTCTAAGCTCCAGATATGGCCTAAAATTCAAAGTTGGCTTAGTTGGGCCACAAATAAAGCTTCAATTTCTTGGCTAAATAAGACCTCCTAGATGTTTGAATTAGGCTTTGACCAAAATATAAAAGTTATAGAGCATTATTTAAGTTTTCTAATAATATAAAGATTATTCTAATCCGATATCTAAAACTCAAGATATAGTTAAAAACAAAAAATATTATAAAAATTTTGCATTAACCGAATAATTTTAAATCATTGCAAAACTAACCCTAAATCACATAACATGGCTAATTCTATAAAATTGAGCATATAACACACTAAGAGGCATGAAATAAGAGAAAATAATATAGATAAAATCTCTCACATAAATCCCTAGAGTTAAAACTATCACAACCAAAAACAAAGAGTTGTGACCAATGCATGACCCTAAGGGAAAAACACAACCATGTAGGTCATGTAAGCCTAAAATATCATAGGATAACTTATAACTTATTTCAAACTCAAGTAGGCATATAACCATTACACATTCACTAATTTTTCACATGCACATAATCCTATATGGATTTTCTCATTTTTCAACATTTACCTATTAATTCATATATTAACAAAATACTCATATCATTTTTAACCAAACAATCCTTCATAACTTATAACAATATATATATATATATATCTGTGTGTGTGTGTGTGTGTATCAACAGAAATATACCTTTCTTGTGGGTTTAATGGAGCACATCTAAGAGTATTCAAACCTTTACAACTTTTAAAATATATGAAAATTTTACATCAAGCCCACACAAACAAAATGTAAGGCTCACCATAAGAGAATGCTCCTATCTAGTTCTTTTAAAAGAGCTATAAACAAAAAACCTAAAGTCAAATCCTTATCTGAAAAATATTATAACAAATAGAGTAAGTCATTGACTCAGTGAACAGATAATATGAATTTCCAATAGAAATAGGACAAGTTAAGGCACAAGTGATGAGAAAAATATTTATTATTTTATTTCCTCCTATTTTATGTCTTTTAGGTATTACATTTCCTTAATTTCACTAATTAAGCCTTGTTTTATAAATTATAGTTAATTTTATAATATTGTAAATTTATTTGATAAATACTAGATTTTAATACTATTTCTATTTTTCAATCATATTTTAGGCTCTGGATGTTAGATTGAAGCAAACTTGATATTGCTAGAAAGCTAAAAGAGAGTTTTATATTTTGGTCGAAGCCTAGTTCAAGAGTTTTAAAGATCATATGTGGATAAGAAGTTAAGGTTATGTTTCTGTCCCAGCTGAACCCGTTCTTGTATTTAGGCAATGTATGAAGTTATAATGGTTTGATTAACCTAAAACCAGTGCCCAAATTCTCATAAGACATGGACCTACAAGTTTGATGTTTATGGCTTTTACATTGATTTTATAATTAAAATCTGGTTAGAAGTCAAAACTATGAGAATTTATTGATTTATCTATGAGATTTAATTGAATTGTAACAAATAGGTTTAAGCTTCTAAAAATTAGAAAGGCATTATTATTGTAATCCAAAGAGTCATACAATCCTAATCTAATAGGGTTTTAGCTTAATTAGATCAAATAAATAAGGGAGGGACTCATTAGACTTCATTTTTACACACAAAATTAGCAAATAGTTCTCCTTTTTCTTCCTCTAGCTTATATCATCTAGCCATAAAGGGCTAAATTTTGGAGTTAATTCAAGGAATTTAAGGCTCTTTTCATCTATATTGTAAGATTATGCATTGTAATGTTGAATTTTCTTAATTAATTTCCCTTTTCTTATTTACTTATGTTAAATTTATGTTGAATGTTGATTTAATATAATTGATATTCATCCTTGTGAATTTTAATTCCTTATTATTTTAATATGAAATTGTGGTTGATACATCATAGTTTTACATAAAAGAGGCAAAAGGTTGAAGGATTAATTTAAAGATTTCTAGTTTAATTCCTTAATTTGATTAAATTCTATCATTAAATCAATTCTATCATTACATCATAGTTTTACATAAAAGGGGCCGAGGGTTGAAGGATTAATTTAAAGATTTCTAGTTTGATTCCTAAATTTAACTAAATTCTATCATTAAATCAATTTCGATGTAGCTTAAGAATTATAATGATTGCTTAATTTGGCTAATCCTAATAGATCAAATCCTAGGTGATTATCTAGCATAGAATTCATGAATTATTGTAGGGATTCCTAGTAATTTAAGATTGAAGAATTAATTAGAAAAGCCAAATCTTAAGTAATTTATGATTAATCCAAATTACAACTATTAATTTCCTTAAATCGACTGCTTTTATATATTGAATTCTTTCTATTTACTTACTATTTTGCTCCTACTTTGTGCTTGTTTATTTTATTGTTATCATTTTAATTTCATACAGCTAAACTCCTTAATTCTTCATAATTTTTATTCTGCATTCTGTTTCATACAACATGCTAAATTCTATTTCTATTATAGCATTCTCTTTTATTGCATTACATATTATTTGCATTAATTTCTATCATTCTCTTTACATCAATAAGTCACAATTGTGTATATATTGTTAGGAACTTATTTAGAAAAAATAAAATTAAAAGGATCACTAGAGGTACAACCTAGTTATACCACTACACAATATTACATTTTCAGCACATTAGTTTTAATCTAATTCTGGTGCATTGTGATGTGTATATCAAAATTTTGGCATCATTGTTAAGGATCCTATTGAATCTCTCTTTTCACACATTTCCAGGAGTATATTACATAATTATTCAAGCATTTTAGTTAATCATTGTGTAACTCCCTTACTTATTAACGCCTTATTCCTCAAAACATAGGTAATTATTGCATACTAATTTTCCTTCTACTCCAAACTACTCGGAATATTTCAAACTTCTGTATTTCATACTCATGAGCAAAATCATATATTTATACACAAAGGGTTCAATTTACAACTCGTACATCCATTACTTACAATATTACTGACTATACAATCATTTTCAATATACAACTTCAAAATATCACTGTCCTCTGTCATGAGAGCCTTTGGAAGCATCACTTGGAACGGTTAGTCACGATACAGAAAAATATGAGAAACAAAGTTTCCCAGTAGCTAGCTATTGCCATAAAAACATATCAAGCCATTCCAGATCCTTAAGCAAATAAAATATACGTTTTAAAATTAAGTAATCATTATTCATCAAATTCATTACCATACCATTGTACAAAATATGCGCAGCACACAGCAATCATCAAGTCCATTCAAGGACTTATCTCAATATCTAGATGGCCATCTCAAACAATCGTACCTAGGCCTCACACAGCATCACGCTGTCTTCCCGGGGTGAATTCGAGCCCAAAGGCCTAACACAGTATCACACTGTCTTCCCGAGGTATCTGGCCATAGGTACCGCACACAGCATTTGCACTATTATCCCCAAGGAACTTGAGCCATAGGCCAAACACAGTATTATACTGTCTTCCCGGGTTGTGCCACAACACAGTTATTTCATACACATTCCATACAATGGCAAAGTATACCGCAAATCATGTAAATAGAAAACAGAGCTTAAGGATAAAGCTAGCTACCTTTCACAAGCTTCCAATGTGATGTTCCCTTTGCTCTCACTTAAAAACTACTTTATACTTCCTCTTGCCTTTGCAAGTTGTCACTCTTTAGTCTATACAAATACACATCATAGCTTATATTAGAACATTATCACTTTCCCTAATCCTCATGTATTCTTTACTTGTATTCTTTACTTTCTTCACTTAAATGAATGCATACTTAGATGCTCTATGTCTTATTTTCAAGCCTTGAAATGACACTTATGAACATTAGAAAAGGATCCTAAGGTAAGACCATGCAAATCCTGAAGAAATCAAGCCAAATAGTTCACTTAACAAAGAACACGGGGGTCCCATACCCCGTGTTCAGGGTCGTGTTTCTCATTGGATGGCTTCGAGGCTTCACCAGCTCATTCAGAGAAGAACACGGGGTTAAACATGGGACGTGTTCTACCCCGTGTACTTTACTGCCCTTCAGTCCTGAGATAAACACGGGGAGTGTTGCACCCCGTGTAACACACTGATCAGCTTCGACGAGGAACACGGGGTACAACACGGGCCGTATTCTACCCCGTGTACCTTGCTGATCCTCCGAAAACACTTTAAACACTAAAACTCCTTCCTCCTTTCTTTTCCATATTATGGTTTTAGCTTCTCAAAAGGGTAAATGCATACAAACACCTTCACAACTCAAAGTTTCATCTTCCATAAGCTTCATAATTCATAAAAACTAATTCAACTTCATCAACTTAACCAAGTTCCAAACATATCATGCCAACACTACACATGCACCATTATGCCTCTAAAATCAAAGTGTGTACATCATGTTTCTTGTTGTTTTTACACCAAACCAAAGCCATAGATTAACATAACATCATCCAAAACACCATTAAACATGTTCCAATCATCCTAAACTCCATATTCAATCACCCTTAACCACACCAACCTCAAGATTTCAAGAAACTAAGAAAAGTACATTAAAGAGCTCTTAGAGGAGAACATTTTTACCTCTTGGTGCAGCTTGAAAATCCTTACTTGGAGCTCCCCAAACTTGATCCAACTTAATCTTTTCTTCACTATAAGCACACCAATGGATAGAGCTTGATGAGAAGAGCAACTTTTCCTTCTACACCTTAGCTTGAATCTTAGTATTTTTAGGTGAAAAAGCTAAGAGAAACTTTCTCTCTCTTCCTTCTCTCTCTCTCACACGTCTAAGCTTCTTTCATGGAGATTTTCTGCAGCTTTTTGAAAAAGGAGAAGAGGGTAGGGTTTTCATGAAACTTCTAGGGGTATTTTGATCATTTTTGAGATTTCCAAGGGTATTTTAGTCCTTTTTCACCAAAAGTAAGGCTATTCTTGCCATAATTTTTCTAACAATGACACTTGTCATGAATCCATTAGTTACACTAATTAAAATCACATATTGCACCCCAAATTCTTGGTTATTTGTATTAAATTCCAAATCCTCAATTATTTATACTTTAACCACACTCGATTTTTGCTCTTTTGCAATTTAGTCCATAGGGTTCCTATCTATTTAAAATTCCTTACACTGTTAGACTTAGACAACTTCCCTTTTTAGGATTTTCTAACCTCCTCGGATCATTCATACTATTTAGGGAAATTAATTCTTTCCCTACTATCCTTTTTCCTTCGAAATTTCGTTTACCTTACACTTAAGTTCCTTCGACTTAAAATTCATCCACCAGACTAATTCAATTATGCTCTTCATTTCTACAGCCTCAGAATTTAGAGATTCAAATAATAGAATTGAAAATTCAGGACATTACACATTGCATCTTTTAATTGTGTTTCTTGCATTTCATGGTGACTCTCATTTTTGTGTTTTCTTGTATGCTTTTATATTCTTTCATTTCTACATGTTACTCCACCTTAGTTTATCATATTTTAACATAATTAACATCAAACATTGAAATAGAGGTTTTTAGCTTAAGAAAACTACTTTTTAAGCATTTTTCAGCTTATTCCCCCCAATTTGGTACCTAGATCTCACTAGTTCCGATTGAGTTAAAATTTTCACAAGACCTAGATTTCATTTTTTTTATCAATAATTATAAGGCTTTAGTTTGTGAGGTGCCCTATTTTTTAGCCAAATTCTATTGTTTTGACCATTTTTCTAATTTTTTTTAAAAGACTTTTATTGCATTTTTAGGTTCCACATGGTTAGAGAAAACTTTTTATGGTAGTTCCATAATTTTTAAAAATGTATAGATGGGTTAATTAGATGTGTTTAGGTTAATTTTTCATAGTGCTTTTGCATTTTGGTGTTTTGGTGTTCTTATGTTTCTATCTAGTGTAATTTGCTATGGTGTTGTGTAGTGGCAGTGCATTACTAAGAAGAGTACTATCAAATTTTTGATTTTGATTCTAAAATTAATAGGAAATTTCATTCTCTTCATAGAAGTAAAAATACAAGTAGTTTTAGCATTCTTATTGCTGGAAATCGCGCATCATACATGCACAGTGGAATAAAATTTTTTGCACGATTTCCACCAAGGATCCATACGAATTTAGAATGCCATAGATTAGGGATTAGGGTTTATACCTTTCGGCAAAATTCTTCTGACCGTTGTAGCAAATCCAATCTGCTTCCAAATCACGAACCGGAATGGAAACCAGTAAATCAGATCACCAGTACAACGTTTTGTGGCTGCACCTCTGTGGTATCTATACGAACCCGTGAATCACCGATGAATGTCTGCTACACACACCGATTGGAATTGATCTCCTTAGACCTCGTAGTGCTAACTATGCCTCTTCAGAGATTTTGGTTAAGGAGAGTGGCTAGGATTTTTTTATGCTTTTACTTGGGGTGCGTGAAGAATAATAGTAATCCTATTATTACCCAATAAGCGTATTTAAATAGGTGCATAGAAAAACCTAACCTATTTGGGCCTTATTCCATTGTATAATTATAGGCTTACAATTGGGCCTTATAATTATAACATGAATTCCTAAATATTAAGCCCAAACAATTTGGTCCATTAATTCCAAATTCACTAAGCTCTAAGTGTGCGACCCTACAGGCTCTCATTACGTTGGCAATGACCATTAATCATATTAATGATCATAAACAAAGATTGGTGTCTAGCAACACATCATTGTTACCCAAGTAATGAGAAAATCAGTGATTTGACTAAACCTTTACACGTGATCATCACTTATGTCCTTTTGTCCTATACATCTAGATTGAGCACGAGACATGGATCGTGTCATTCCCGTATAGCCCAATCTTAAGGTTTCTTGACTCCTAAGTAAGCTGACTGAAACAAATGTAATTGACATCTCATGTCAATTCATCTGAGCATGGGCATGCATTTTCTCAACTTTACTTAGTCAAGGGGCCCATAGATGTTACTCCTGTTATATAGGAGGGACAAATCCCATCTTGATCATACAAACCCCTCCGCATGATATGTGACATATCCAATATCTACCCTTGCATTCACTTAACCATTAGTGACATAAAATAGTATCAAAATATGAAACTCACATGTAGGGAACCTTGGTGATCTCAGGTCAAAGGATCATATTAATAATGATCACTAAGAACCATTTATGACACTCATATAACGATCCATGTAGTATTCTTAATATGGGTCGGTCCAGTATACAAGTTCTCTAACTTGTACTCATGTGTAAACTTAATATCCCATATAAGTTTTCACACATGCTAGTCTTAACATATCAAAGCAACCTAATCTACAATGATATATGACTAGGGACATTTAAGAATACAATTATTCTAAGGTTATTATTATAATTAAATATATTACGCAGACAATATATATAAATATAATAATTGGAATTGCCATTAAAATAACATGATTCAAAATTACAATCACCAATATGATTGGTTTTAGGGCATATACACTAACACTTATTCCTCATTCTGACCTTTTAAACAATTCTACAACAATGAATAACAATAGAACTTTGAAGGAATTGATTGCCCCTAATCTTACATACCAACCATTAGGCATCCAATATCTTGAATTAGATGCTGACTTTGAGCTAAAAATCTAGCTTAATCCATCTGTTTCCAAGATTTCATGATCTTACAAGTGAGGATCCATATAAGCACTTGAAGAAGTCTCATGTAGTGTGTTTAATAAATAAACCATAAGGCATTTTACAAGACCACATCAAATTGAGGCCATTCTCTTTCTCCTTATATAATAGAGCTAAAGACTGGCTATATTACTTATAGCCAGGTTCTATTGTATGCTAGAATGACATAAAGTGGTTATTTTTAGAAAAGTTTTTCCTTACTTCTAGAGTTATTGCAATTAGGAAGGAAATATAAGGTATTAGACAGATGAGTGGTGAGACACTATATGAATATTAGGAAAGATTTAAGAAGTTATGTGCTAACTATCCACATCACCAAATTAGTGAGCAACTCCTTATTCAATATTTTTATGAAGGCTTACTTCCTATGGATAAAAGCATGATTGATGCTGCAAGTGATAGTGCATTGATAAATAAAACACCTATGGCAGTAAGATATCTCATTGCAAATATGGCAGCAAATTCAAAATGAGCTCAATTTCTCCTATTCCTATCAATAAAGAGTGGAGAATAGAATAGATGAATTAACCTTACTGGTTAGACAAATGGCAATGGGATAACAGTAACACTTTCAAGCCCTTTCCCCTACCAAAGTTTGTGGATTTTATAGCTACCTAAATAATCCTACTTATTACTATCTTACATTACAAGATGAAAAGTATTCTCCTCTTCTTACATATGTAGCAACCATTTACCCTATTAACCCTCAATTCTAACAAAACCAATACAAATTCCAGCAACCATATATCAACCAGTTCTAGTAATAGAATAATTAGTATTCTAGTTGGAGATATAGCTCGAATTTTAGACATGATAGCAACTCAAACCAGAATCTTCCTTTTGCCTATAATAGAATATAGCCAAATCTTGTCCATCAACTAGAAGTAACTTCAAGCTTTTTTTAGCCATCATTTGAAGAATTAGTCAAGCAAATGGTAGCAAATAACTTGCAGTTTCAGTAAAAAGCAGAAGCCATCATGATGAATTTGCAAACTTAAATAGGCTAATTAACTTCAGCATTAAGTGAGTTTAAGGCATAAACATCAAATCAACCATCTTGTAGCAACACAAAGAATAAAGAAGTGGTAAATGTAATCATGTTGAGAAGTGGTAGAGAAGTTACCAATATGCACAACTGGAGATAAGCACTTAACTAGAAGATGACAACCAAAACCAACAAGGAATCAAGTAGATATTAAAAATTAACCAGAATAGCAACAATAAAAACAAACCAAAATAGACAAACCAAAAAAAAAAAAAAACACAATGTAATGATTGTATGGTAAATCCTTTCCTTACATACCTACCTCCCATTAATTTTCCCATCCCCTTTCCTTTTCTAAACAGAAGAAAAGTGTTTCACTAGAAGAAAAATGAAGAAGAAAATTATATTTTAGAGTAATTTAGAAAAATAGAAGTTAATATACTTTTACTAGATTTGATAAAACAAATTCCAAGGTATGCTAACTTCTTGAAAAATTTGTGCATCAATAAAAGAAAATTAAAGGTGAATGAAAAAGTAAGTGTAGGGGCAAATGTGTCTACAATAATCCAAAGAAAATTACTAGAAAAATGCAAAGATCCAGGTATTTTTAACATTCCATACATCATAGGAAAAACTAGATTAGAGCATGCCATGTTAAACTTAGAAGCCTCCATAAATATCATGCCTCTTTCTATTTTTAATGCTTTGAATTTAGGAGTTTTGAAAGGAACAAGGGTTATTCTTCTATTAGCTAATAGATTTAATATTTATCTCTTAGAAGTTATTAAAGATATCCTAGTGCAGGTTAATAAATTAATCTTTCTAGTATATTTTCACATTTTGAAGATGGAAAATGAAGATTCAAACATTTTCCACTAATCATTCTTGGTCGACCTTTTCTTAAGATAGCAAAAATCATAATTAATGGTCGAGATGAAACATTAACTATAGAGTTTGATGGTGTTATAGCTAAGTTTGATATTTCTAAAGATATGCAAGACAATTCCATATCCTTTCTTAATATCTTGGAGCCTTTAGTGTATGATTTTCCTCATTTTGAGTTTGTTGTTTATATTGTTGTTTTTGCTATTTCTAATTTTAATGTTTCTATTTCTAATTCTGTTATTTTCAATTCTGCTATTTTTTAGTTTGTTGTTTCCTATTTTGAATTACATACTATGTTGTCTAAGATGAACTACTTGCTGAGTTTCCTCAATTTTTAAAATTTATAAATTATGTTGATAACCATGAATGTACTTGTAAAGATAATAATTTTAAGTGTTCCATTTATGATAAGATTTTTACACTTTTAAGTGAAGAAAACAATTTTGGTTCTAAAATTATAAAAAAAAATAAGATAATAAGGACATTCCACCTATAGGACAAAAAGAGTATTTTTACATTAATTCTTCTCATTACTTTATTGATCATGGTAAATTTATTTTATCAGAAGATTTTGAGCATTCAAGCAAAAATAAATTAAGAATAATGCTTTAAGAACTTATGGTAGATAATTCAAATTTTCATAGCATTTCTTTGATGGATAAAGTAAAGGTTGGAAATGTGGAAGCAAAGGAGGTAAACAATCCCTATGTAAATCCTGGGTGAAGAATTGAACCATGATGTCTAGCCAAAAATATTAAAGAGAGGTGCTTCTTGGGAGGCAACCCAAGCAATTTAGATTTGCTTTTTCTTACCCTTCTCTTTTATTTCCATGTCCTTTATCACTCTTAATGTTATTCTTGATGATATTGATATGTTTTACATTGAGAACAATGTAAAATTTAAGTGTGAAGGGGGAGACTTTAGGATTTACTTTATGCTTTGGGTCTTCTTTTAATGATTTTTATGTTTTTCAATTTTATGCTTTCAAAAAAATTTCAAAAAATAGATAAATTTTTTTAAAAAATTTGTATTTTTCACTTAATTTTGAGTCATTTTTAATTCTTTTTATTTGCTTTCCATTAATGGAGATTTTACGCTTTCATAAGTAGGATTCAATTAAAGTTAGATAGGATTCATAATATGATTGAATGAATAATTTAACTTGTTGAAATTAATTGATGTAATGATAGATTTTGAATTGGTAGATAAACTTGATAGCATGACCTATCTTGTGAGATTTTAAGGCTTTTGTTAAAAATCTATACCATGATATTATCTTTCCTTCTTATGTGATGTTCTTCCATGATTTATTTCTTTAGAACTTGCTTTAAATTTTTTTGAGATTACATTTTGTACATGCATGCACAAATATGATTAGGGCATTCTTTCTTTGTTTAAGCTAGAATCATTAAGCTAACCTTGAAGTTTTTACCCTTGTTAAGCCCCCTTGAGCTTTTAATGCCTTTTCTTTATTGATTAACTCATGAATAAAATTTTCCAATGAAAACAAAAATAAATAAATAAATGTCTTTACCTAACTTTAGGGATTAGTAGAGCATTTGAATTTTTATGAGATGGGCTCTTGAATAAGTGTGGGGATATGTGAGTTTATGTGTTGTGAAAAGTTATCATCAAAGGTTGGTTGAAAAAGAAAAGAAAAAAAAAATCAAAGTTAAAATAAAAGAAAGAAAAGTGAAAAAAGAGAAAAAGAAAAAAAAGAAAAAAGAACGAAAAGAAGGAAAAAGAAAAAAAATAAAGAAGTTGATGAGTATTTGAATTTGAATTTGGTATGATATGTTTAGTTGTAATTGTTTACGAGTTACCCATATGATTAATTCAAGTACTCTATTGATTTATTTGGTTTCTAACCTCCTATATCCTTACTTTCCTTTCCCTTCTTACCTTAGCCATATTATAACTATGAATAAAGTCCTTTTGATTTATGTTGTACATGTGCTTTGAGTAATGGAGATTAGATGATTAGCAAGCTTATGGTAGAATAATTTCATAGAATAAAATTCAGTGAAATACTTGACCCAAAACACTTGAAAGCTGGAGAATGAAGTGAAGTTTGTGATAATCTACTAATTTAATTTACTCTTTTTAAATGAAATTGCTATGTTAATTAGTTCTAAGCTTGTTAAGATTTTTTTTCATGATATGTTATGTTTCTTGCTACCTTTAGTTAGTTCTTGTGGATTTGTGAATTTGAAGTTTTTGGAAAGTAAAGTCTTTTGTTTCTTGATTTTAAATAAAATCTTATCTTGCCCTAGGATGTGCAAGGGATAAATATGGAAGAATTTGATCAGAAAAATATTTAATATTTTATTTTCTCCTATTTTATATCTTTTAGGTATTACATTTTCTTAATTTCACTAATTAGGCCATATTTTATAAATTATGATCAATTTTACAATATTGTGAATTTATTCAATAAATGCTAGATTTTGATACTGTTTCTATTTTTCAGTCATATCTTAGGTTCCAGATGTCGAATTGAGGAAAACTTTATATTGTTGGAAAGCTAAAAGAGAGTTTTATGTTTTAGTCCAAACCTAGTTTAGGCATTTTAAAGGTCATTTGTGGCTAAGAAGTTGAGGTCGTGTTTCTATCCTAGCTAAACCCATTTTTGTATTTAGGCCATATTTGGAGTTATAATAGTCCGATTAACCTAAAACTGGCACCCAAATTTTCAAAAGACATAGGCCTACAAATTTTATGTTTATGGGTATTCCAAATTTCATTAATTTCATGGTTAAAATCTAGTTGGAAGTTAAACCTATGGGAATTCACCAATTTATCTGTTGGATTTAATTGACTTGTAATAAATAGGTTTGGGCTTCTAAAAATTAGAAAGGCCTTATTATTATAATCCTAAGAGTCATACAATCCTAGTCCAATAGGGTTTTAGCTTAATTATGTCAAATAAATAGGGGAAAGACTCATTAGACTTCATTTTTACACACAAATCAACAGACAATTCTCCTTCTTTTTCCTTTAGCTTGTATGATCCAACATAGAGGGATAATTTTTGGAGTTGATTCAAGGAGTTTGAGGCTCTTTTCATCTGGATTATAAGATTATTCATTGTAATGTTAATTTTTCTTAATTAATTTCCCTTTTCCTTATTTACTTGTGTTGAATTCTTGAATTTACTTATGTTGAATGTTCATTTGATATAATTAATGTTCATCCTTGTGAATTCTAATTCTTGCTATTTTGATATGAAATTGTGATTAATACATCACGGTCTTACACAAAAGGGAAAAGGGTTGAGGGATTTATTTAAAGATTTCCAGTTTGATTCTTCAGTTTGACTGAATTCTATCATTAAATTAATTTCAATCTAGCTTAAGGATTATAGCAATTTCTTAATTCAGCTAATCTTAATTGATCAAATCCTAGGTGATTATCTAGCATAGAATTCATAAATTATTACAGGGATTCCGAGTAATTCAAGTTTGAAGAATTAATTAGAAAAAGTTAAATCTCAAGTAATCTATAATTAATCCAAATTAGAGCTCTTAATTTCATGAATCGGCTGCTTTCATTTATTAAATTCTTTCTATTTACTTCTTGTTTTACTCCTATTTTGTGCTTGTTTATTTTATTGTTACTATTTTAATTTCATGCAACTAAACCACCCAATTCTTCATAATTTTCATTCCGCATTCTGTTTCATACAGCATACTAAATTGTTTTCATTATAGCATTCTCTTTTATTACATTACATATTGTTTGCATTAATTTCTCTCATTCTCTTTGCATCAATAAGCCATAATTGTGTATATATTGTTAGAAACTCATTTAAAAAAGATAAAATCAAAGGAATCACTAGGGGTACGAGCTAGTTGTACCACTATACAGCATTATATTTTCAACACACCAGTTTTAATCTAATTTTGATGCATTGCAATGTGCATATCAACTATTTTTTCCAATTGAAATTGATATCATAATAGTTATACAATCATATTTGATAAAATATCATTTGAAATGTTTATTAAAAGTAGAATACTAAAACATGAGTTTCAAGTTCATAAAGTAGATAGTAGGTTCCATAAGCATAACATAGGAAATCATCATAAACATAGATTTATAGTAAGAATATCCATACAACATATTTATGATAACATAAGTAATCAAAATTAAAAAAGTATTAGATTTAAACTTATAAGAGTGAATATAAAGGTTCTCTCTTTTCTTCTTTTTCTTCTTCTTCTTCTATATCAAAAACGCACTTTTTAGAGTGGGAGGTTTCTAGTTATAGATAAAAAATATAAGCATTCCACTCATGAAACGACAATCTCAAGAGAGCTCTCAGCTCTAAAGCAATCCATCAAGCTATCATAGACTAATTCACATATGTTGGCTAACATATAAGGTTGGCAACTTCCCTACTAACTGGGGTTCAGACCAAAGTGCACCAAAACTAACATCATCACTATCATTAGCTGCAGTTCTCAACTAGTCTCCTCCTAAAACAAGTTTATAAAAATAATAGAACACCATACATATAAGTAACAGTTATATAAGAAAGTTATTGGAAATAAATAGTTTTATATATCTACAGTTTAAATCAATCTCAATCTATACTCTTTTCAACTATGAATAGCTCATCAAAGCTTCCAACAATGGTAATCAATATTTCTAATATCAAATCATTCTAAACTTGTCAAAAATAGATTTTACAAGCATATATGAAAAATTGATACATCATCCTTCATTCATAAAAACCTTTCAAAGAACATTATACAATAAAGTTCCAATAACACACCATTACAAAATAAATCACATAAATTAATTTCATCATCATAGTGTCACTTTAATACCATTCTGTATCATTATTACTTAAAAGAAAATTTTAAAATACTTGTCCCGAGAGTACCTTATGTTTTAACATATATATGAAATTAAAATGCCTAAAAAATAAAAATAATTAATAAATTAATAAAATTAATAATTCAAAAGTATAAAGGAGGTTGAAAAATATATAAAAATGTGGGAATATACATTATTTACTCATAAAATGGCTAATATGTTCAGGTTTAACTCCTTCTTACTTCACAAACCACCTATGCCACTAGGAAGTGTTCTTTGACCTTGTAAAAATAATCAAACAACAATTCAAATATAAATCAATACTAATTTTGCAACATTGAGTTCCTTATTACAAAACCCCCAAATTTCACATTATAAGTATAACCTAAGAACAAGCTAATCTTTGCTACCCATTAGCTAATCTAACTCCTAAATAAGAGAATGAAGTCTAGGATTATCTTATTAGGAAAAAAAAGGACAAAAATAGCAAACTAGCAAAAGAAATCCTGAAATTTCCAAAACCTTTAACAAATAAGAGAAATCCTAAAATGACAAAAATAGTAATGAGAAATAGGGTGAAAGTGGAAGAAAATGCTTGGAAATGTGAAGAAAAAGAGTTATCTTGAGTGATAAAAGCTAAAAAGGAAGGAGAAAAGGCGAAGGGATAAAAGGAGAGGGTTTTTTGGTGTGGCTTCAGTGTGTTCTAGGTTAGTTTTGGGTGAAGGGGCTGAAATGCCTTAATATTGGAGTTGGGTAAGTTCACCAAGGTCGGGTTAGTTTACTAGGTCTAGGTTGGGTCACTAAATTTGGGGTATTGTTCAACACTTTATTTACATTTTCGTCATTTAAGCAAATGTTTACTTAAGATAAAAATGTAAATAAGAAAATATCCTCCATTTGGATTAAAAATTATAAAAAATCAAAACTTTAAAGAATAAAAATCTAGATTTTAGGTTCTTGTTTAAAATGTCAAATTTTGAAAAATTTTAAAAATAGTGGTTTCTCAAAATGGTCATTTTAGGTTCCTAAAAATTCATTAAAAATCACACTTTGATATAAAATTACAAGAGAAACTAATAACTGGATTTTTATTTTTCAACTAATACATATTGCATATAGCTTACTAAAGGAGGTGCCCCAGACTTAGAAAATTTTTTTGAATTCTATCAAACTTAAGTTTATTTGTGGAACTAAGTTAAACAATAGTATAAATTAAATTAAATTCTATCAATAAGTTGGAAAAGAAATGGTTTAAGTCATTTGAAATAATCCCAAGCTCATATCAAAACTATCTGGTAGTATATTATGTTATAACAATGCTATGTTACTTATTAATGGTAGGGTCGTTACAAAAACCTTACTACTTCTTCAAGGATCTTTCAAGTATGTGTCACTATCTTTCTCAAAAGTGTAGAAGAAACTAATAATTACTTAAAAACTTAACTTTTTCTCTCTCTTTCTTGGTTGTGCAATCACTTTGGATGTGGGAAATTTGCAACTTTCCTATTTATAATGGGAGATAAAATAGCCACCAAGCATATGACCTCACCATGACACCATCTTGCTTATGTCATTTTGTTTGCATCATCATATGATAATTACTAGGAATATTCTTATTCTTAGCATATTTTATACTTTTCCTCCAAGTTCATGCTCTTAAGCCTTTTAATTATGTAATAATTCCTCTTTTTCCTAAGTTTTGCTCAAATTGCCTTCAACTAAGCTAAATTTCTTCTTGCCTCCCTTCAACTTAGCCAAAATTCTTTTTTCACCCCCATGTGATTGTGCATATTCTTTGAAATGGGTGAAAAATTGCATTTTTGCCACCTTAGGTGAATTCTAAGGTATTCTTAAACACTAATTTGCTCCCAAACCTTATTAATCTTGAATCTTGAATACTTCTAATAGATTTTAAATTTATTATTATTATTATTATTACTACTATTACTACTACTACTAATAGTAATAAATACTTTTACTAACAAAAATGAGAAGTTTTATTAATTTTTCATTAATACATATTGTCTAACTTAATTATGATTATTTCTATCTACAAGGTTTTTACTGGGTGATCCTTCAGAGAAGGATAAAAGGAAAGCTTTATAAAGGTATTGATTGTTCTTCATTACCTTCTTCTTAAAGGATTAAGAATTGAATGTTTTATGGTAAAAAAAAAAGAATTCCCTTATCCTTTCAACAAGTTTCAAAAAGAGATGAAACAAGTAGATGAAGCATTATTATTATTATTATTATTATTATTATTATTATTATTATTATTATTATTATTATAGGTAAATATCTATTATTATTATTTCTTTACCAATTATATCATCTATTATTTCTCTATCTTTCATTATTATGAAATTATTTCTTCATTCACTCATGTCTTATTATGAATAAATAAAACAATGAGTTTTTGATGAAAAATATAAAAATCATCTACTTGATTCCGTTACATTTCCCAAAGTGAGTGCATTTGCAATTAAAAAGCTTAGATATGAATGTCGCTACGATCATAATTATGGATGTTAAAAAGCTTAAATTAATTACCAAAATTATGGTAATTATAAGAATATTATAAATAATCATAAAATTATTTCTCATTGCCAAAAGTGAGAGAATAATAGAAAAAATAATTACATAAATTTTGTTAATGAGAATAATGCTCTCAACCATCATTCTTATGATATAACACATTTTGATGTGGTAAATTTCTTTGTACATCCCAAAGAAAGAATTGAAAATTTGATTGCTAATGATGGTGGCTAATTTCATTTTCTATTAAATAAATATTGAATATTTGTTTTTTATGAATAGTGTAACAATGCACACTCTTCTTAAGAATAGAAAATATTTTTCCTTATTAATGATTGATAAAAATTATACTAATACAATATCTAGTAGTACAAGGTTGATTAAAGAATCTAAAAAAACTGATATAATTTTACAAGGAGAAATTAAATGCTTATAGATGCATTATTGTCAATTAAATGTTGAAGATATTTATGAAGTTTTAGAGACATACAATGAACTAGATAATATAATGAGATAATAATATATTGAATATCTTTATATTAAAGTGGTTGTTTCAAATAAGAAAAATATATTAAGTTATTATTATTTTCTTTTCATATGTATTATATATGTATATATATACACAAACCTAACTAAATGAAATGTAAATCAAAAGTTGAATAACCAAAATATTTTCATTATTTTGCATGTTTGGATAGGCCATCTTAGATCAATAATGATGCAAAAAGTCATTGAAACTTCACTTGAATATTCATTGAAGATCTAAAAGATTCTTCAATCTAGCAAATTCTTATATGCTATTTATTCTCAAGGTAATTTAATTATAAAGCCATTACCAACTAAAGTTAGGACTAAATTCCTAATATTTTTAGAATGAATATAAGGTGACATATGTTAATCTATTTATCTACTATGTAAAGCATTTAAATAATTTATGATTTCAATTGATTCTTTAACAAAATAGTTATATATGATTTTCAATCTATAACCTAGTATTTACAAGACTACTTGCTCATATAATCTAACTTTAAGCACAATTTTTTAATTATGCAACTAAGATAATATATCTTGATAATGATACTAAATTTATGCCTAAAGCCTTAACTGATTATTATATGTCAATCAGAATAATAATCAAACATATTAAAATATGTTCATATTTAAAATGATTAGCTAGAATAATTTTAATGTTCTAATTATTAGTAGCATCATTGTTTAAGAAGAGAACAAGATTCCCTCTATCATCTTAAAGGATATACAACTTTACATGTTGCAATACTTATACAAATCAAGTCAAGAAGTCATAATTCTCCTTTATAATTAGCTTTTTTTTAATATGCAATATATTTTTACTATATAACAATGCACATAGATGATTTTGAAAAGTGACAAAGAGCATAAGTTCATATGTGAAATTATATTTCCAAAATTAAGGGAGAAATATGCAATTATAAAAATAATATGATATACAATCATTTTGATTCTCACACAAAGCTTTATGAGCCAAATTTATAAAATGATTAATTTATAAAGTATAGAAAATTACTAAATATGTTACTAATTAAAAAATAATAAATAAATATCACATATTAGCTTTAAATGCTATTATTCATATTGATACCTAAGTATGATTGTCTATTTTTGGATAACAATTAAGTCTTGAATATGCTTAAAGTATGACAAACTTACGGTTCTACATAAAAATATCCTTAAAATTAGGAATGAACAAATAAATGAAATAATTTTATTAAGGAATCAAATATTCTTGAAGAGATTAGAGACATAATAACAAATTTTTGGAAGTTCAAGTAACAGAAATTTATAAAAATAAAAAAATCTTAATTGATTGTGTCTCCAATGAGAAATATGGAACCAAAAGAGAAATAATTGTTAACAATGTTTACTTATATATATATATATATATATATATATATATAATGTAGTGCTGAAAATTATCAAAAACAATAATTAGTGAGGTTCTTAAATTCATAAAATGATGATATATTACTATTGGACAAAAGAAAAGAGAAAAGATACAATTCAGTTATAAATGCAAAGTTTCAATTTATTTTCAAAGTGAAGAAATACTAAGAAGGTGTTAGGCTAATGAAATATTCCGAATATGTGAAGCTAATAAAGTACAAATGTATAATTATAGCAAGATAATTAGAAAATTTTAGTTACAAAGAGAAAGTGTGGCTTGTTCACAAAGGTTTTTACAATAGTTGTAATTAGCTATAAGAAATATTTATTTTTTATGCCATAGATATAATTTTTTGAGAATATATAAAAAATTGATATGTACCTGATAGATTTAAAATATCTTATTTCATGTGTGACAACTAACAATGATATTATATGAAAATCCTTGAAGGATTTTAGATACTTGAAATATCAAAATTTTAATTCTTGAAAAATATATTCAATTGAATTACAAAGGTCTTTCTATGAATTAAGATAGTCAAGATAAATATAGTACAATCATCTTAGTAAATATATGTTAAAATAAGTACATTAAAATCCCTTGCATTTTTGTCAAGAGATCTAACTTTAAATTTAATATAATTTTTGCATATGTTGATATTATCGGAACTAACAAAGAACTTCCAAAGGTAGCAAAATATTTGAAAAATTGAGTTTGACATGAAAGATTTTGAAAAACTAAGTTTTATCTTTGCTTGGAGATCAAGTATTTAAATAATGAAACATTCGTTCATCAATTAAAATGGAAAGATCCTAAAATATTTTTAGATGGATTAAGCACATCCATTGAGTGTTTAAATAGTTGAATCATTTGGTACTAATAAAGATCCACTTCAAACTCTAAAGAATAATAAAATTTTTTTGAATCATGAAGTAACATGTCTTAGTGTAATTGATACACTAATATATCTCACTAAGTATGTTTCTTTTGATATAGCCTTTTGGAAAGTCTATTAAAAAGATATAATTCTTTTCTAACTAGAATATATTAAAATAAAATTTAACATATATGTTGGTACATTTGAAGAATAATTTATATGAATTTATTTTACTTTAAGTCATAACTATTTAATTATATAGATGTAGGACAATGGCAAAGCCATAAAAAAAAGTTTAAGAGATCGATTTATACATGAACTTAGACAAATATTGGAAACATATATTATATTATAATTGCCTTTGATGAGCTTTCATTTTGTAAAAATGGTCAATAATAATTTTACTAAATATACTATTAAATACATACTTTTCAATGTATATAATTAAATATTTATTCACCTATTGATCATCCATTTGATTTTTCAATAAATTCTTCATCAAAGTCAAGGTAAGAAATGATCTTTCCATCATTATAGTTATGATAGGTAGAATTAATAAAAATTTTGAAAGCAAATACACCAATGGGATATATGATATGTTTCTTTGTATTTACTAACTCTTTTGCAAGACCACTGATTCCTTTTAATACACAACTTTTCATGAGATCATAAATCACCAATGTACTTCTTAAGTAAATTTTCAAGAGCCAAAAGATCCATAAAGAAAAATTCATTTGGATAAAATTGTGTTAAGTGATAAATTTTTTGCTTAATTTGTTGAATTCAAGTAAGCAATACATGTAAGCATCCTAATAATTAACTCAATAAAAAGGTTGTTAAACTCTTGAAGTTACATATCAATTACTGTAAATTTGGAATACATGGAATTATTTAAGTAAATTTGGAAAACAATTAAAGGCCTAAAACTTTCATAGGAGACCCTTAAAACAACACTTAACATTATAGATATTATTAGCATCAACAAGAGTTGAAAGAATAAGTTGATAACAATAATATAAAATAAAAGTTAAAGTAAATCTAGGGTAATTAACATTAACATTATTGACCCTATGTGGGTATTGATATTTTTTATTGGTTAGTACAAAGCCAGAAAAAACTAAAGGAGAGGAATAAAGTGAAGTGGTGGGCATGTAAAGAAAAAAAATTTATGATATAAGGTAAAAGTGGAGTCAAAAAGAAGTGTAGATCATGGAGTGGGGTAAAAAAAAATCTTTCACCATAGGATCAACAATGTTATGTAATACATAATTATGTAAATTTTTATGCAATTTACTGGGGTCATCTATACCATGCATTTGTTTACGTATGATCAACAATGTTATGTAATACATAATTATGTAATACATAATTATGTAAATTTAATTTTATATTACTATTTGTTTACGTATGATGATACATCTATACCATGCATTTTGATAAGTGTTGTGAATTTGAAGAAAAAAATTTCAATTAATTCATATAAAGATAATGCTACATGTAAAAGTTTAATTGAAAGAATAATGCATTTGACTCTTTCTTATGGTTAGAAAAGTATTATGATAGTTGATTATAACATCAAGTTGCTCAAGCAGTCATTGATTGAATTATTAGTAGAGGCATTAACTCAAAGGTTTTTAATAATATTCTTAATAAAAGGATTAAGCTCGTGCTACACTCTTTTTTCCTTGATCATGATTTTTTTCCAATTGGATTTTCTTAACAAAGTTTTTAATGAGGCAAATTATTTAATAAAAGAATTTTATCCTCTTTTTCTTACATTAGATTTTTTTTCCCATTAGGCTTTTTATAATCGAAGTTAAATGGCCATCCGAGGGGAAATGTTATAGATATTTATTTATTTAGATGTCTATGAAATATCTTTAATTTTTTAATCAATTATTATAATTGAAATTTATCCATTTTCTTATTGTAATCAGTTAGTGATAAGTATTAATTAATGATAATTATCAATTGGTGTATCAAATAATGATACTTATCAATTGGTGCCTTGTGCCTATATATATATATATATATATAGATGTTATATGAAGGATTTTATGCATTAAGAAATAAAAGAAATTCCTCCTCCTTTGATGTTTTATTCTCTTTTTCTATTTCTTTATTATTCTAGTTTTCATTTTCATAACACAAAGGGAATTGTTAAATCTCATCTTAACAATGTTAAATACATACTTGTTTTTAATTATATTATTTTTTCATCATTTATTTTATTATTATATGTCAAAGGAGGAATAGATAATTATAATAAAAAGAAAAAATAAGGACAAATAATACTAGTTATGAATTTTAGTAGATGTAATAATTACAACTTTTATTAATAAAAAATTAAATGTTAAATTTACTTTAATTAATAATACAAAATATGGCTAGTTTGGTGAAAGAGGGAAAAAAAAGGGAAAGAGCCGTTGCTCCTTCTAATTTTCTTGTAACATACTTGATTGTTATATATGTTGTATTCTGATTAAGCATATTAGAACTGTTTCTATACCTTCGACGCTGACACAAATCTAGCATGTCAATCGAAATTCCTGTCTCTTTTTTTGGATTTGTTTATTTGATTTGAACACATTTTTATTGCACACACACACACACACACACACACACACATATAAGAATGCATTATGTTATGTATATAAGTTATGACTAAAGACTAATTCAGAATGTTTTATGTTGGTAAAAAATTAACTCTTTAAAATAAATGATATTATTTTTTACATTCATTATATTTAATACTTATAAATATAAATAACTAATATTATATTTTTATAGAAAATGTTCTTTACTAAAATAAATGAGTTTAGTTAAACACAAAAAATTCATACAAAAAAATTTTTTTAGTACAAGGGAAGTACATTAAACGGGAGGGGGTGTTAAGCAGGGGATTGAACTCCCACCCCTGGATGCCACGACCTTGGCTGTGCCAAGGGAGGACTAGTTAAGCTAGCCCTCAGTGACAAAAATTCATACAAAGTTTCAACTTAAAAAAAATCTATGAATTTTTTTTACAAAGTTTTTTTTATATATAATAAAAAATCTTGCACTAGGGATCGTGCTTGAATCTTCTAATACTTATCATCAAGAGTTCACTACCCACACAATCACATTGAAAGTGTGCAAACAAACCCCACGAGTTAAAGGGTCAAAATGAGTACTCTCTACCACCGAGCACATAGATCAACTAGTACGAGGTTGTTCTAACTTAACCAGAGGTCTTGGATTTAAGTCCCTAGGAATGCAATTGCATTAAAACTCGGTTGGGAGACCTTTGCCACCCTTCGAGGTCCTGCTCAGCTCGAATCTGAATTAGTCGGCATCTAATATGATGTTTGGATACTATGTGGTTTATACTAAAAAAAATGAGTACTCTCTTGAATCTTCAAGTCTTCATTGTGTTAGTTCCGTGAACCAATTATCTTCATCAAGCTTCAAGTAGCATGCCCCGAGTTAGGGTGCAGCCTAGCTAAGAAATGTTGAAAAGGCTTCAATATAATTTAGAAAGAGCCTTTCTAATGATTTTTAAATTTTGAGGAGGCTAAATATAAACTTTTCTTAAAAAGAAAAAGAAATAGAAGAAAATTTTTGTAACTCTCTTATCTTCGAGGTAGCAAAAATCATTCCAAAGTAAAAGACTCCCTGCCTTAGTTGAAAATTTTTTTTAATACATACAATGAGCGCATACTCTACAAAAAGAGAAGTAGATACAAAATAAAAGACTGGAAATAAATCTTTAGACTCCCTATATTCATGAGTCTTTTCTTTCTTAGTAAAATAAAATCATCATTTACTTGTGAAATATATTAGAATAAGTTTTTCAAAATTAATACCCTTTATTTGATTGAAGAAAAAAAATCCTTTTAAATTTGAATTCAATAAAAAATAATAAATTTCAAATTTTAATATAATTAGAAAATTATAATGGGAAATTTCACTTTTAAAATATTTTTACCTCTTTTCTTCTAAAAAAATAAAGAAAGAAAAGATTAGATTTAATTTTTTTCTTTAATGTTTTCTTTCTTCTCCCAACAAGTCTTTAGCTTACTAGTTTACTAAAATTGATTGTCGGCCCAAAATAAAAATAAAAGAAAAAGAGCATTGGTTAACTCAGTGGAAGAACACTAAATTCTAAAACATTTTAAATCTAGTAGAGTCTTGAATTTAATATTTAGAGGCACCTTTGTTAGAAGAGATTTACTATTTATTGACATATGATCTAGATTTTGAATCTCTTAAGTTTATAAAGAAAATTATTCAAATTAAGTTCAAGAAGAAATCTTAAAATTAGTTACTTTGTTAGTTATTTTTTATCAATATTTTTCTTATTTTCATGAAGTTTCACATTGGGCAAAATAAAACTTTTAAGTTTAGGAGTTAAGTATAAATAGTTTGAGTTTCACATAGGTTAAGTTTGGTAGGTGATATCCCTAGAATTAGTGTATATATATACACCCTATTCGAAAGTTTTATTTATCTAATATTCAATTCAAATATCAATAAAGTATTTTATTTCAGTATTTTTTTATTTTTAGTGTATTAAAAATATATTTTCCTACTTCAACTTTTTGTCCTACCTTACCATCAAAGCTCAATCAATGATCTAAAGTTCAAGATTGGGATTTAAGATAATGATTGGTGATAACAATAGAGATGGTAACAAACTTTCTATTAACAATGATTATGAAATTAAAACCCTTTAGGCGGTTATGCAAGCTCAAAAGGAAAGGATGACCTATGAACTTTGTAAAATATGTGGCATATTTGCCAATTTGGGAGTAGATGCCAATAGGTTTTGTAAAGATGATGCCAACAAGTTTTGTCAAAATGATAAGGACAAACTCATCAAAGATGGTACCTTCAACCAACCTATTAATCATCGTAAAGCTATAGATTCAAAGAGAAACCACTAATAAAGACTTTGAAGATGAAGCTAAACATATAGAAGATATTCAAAGAGTTCACAACTGTATTCATAATAGAAAATGAAGGTCATGCAACAACTATCAAATTGACCATTATCAATGAAGGCCAAAAGTTTTCAATAAAGATTCAAACTATAAATTTTAGAATATTAAACAAGGAGATAACACAATCAAATAAATGAAAACTATTGCATAAAGGTTAATTTTTCTAACTTCAATGGCAACCTTAACATTGAAGGCTTCCTAGACTGGACATATGAGGTGTAGAATTTCTTCAACATGATGGATATTCCAAATAATAAAAGAGTGAAGCATGTTGCATATAAGCTCAAAAAAGAAGCACTTACTTGGTGGGAAATCTATAAAACAACCATTAGAGATAAGAAAAAGAATCAATAAGAACATTGCAAAAGATAAAGAAGACTTTTTCTTCCAGTTTATCAACAATATTTCATTTAGTAGTATCAAAATTATGTTCAAAATAAATAAACTATGACTTAATACACTATAGAATTCCTTAAACTTTCAACCTAATACAACTTATTAGAGACGAATGAACAATAAATGGCTCACTATATCAATGGCTTAGACTTTTAGATTAAAAATGAGATGTCTTTAACTCTCATCTTAATAGTTGATGAAACATATAACGTGATGTCAAAGGTGGAAATGTGCATAACTATTTGTAAATTCTTCAATTATGTGTTCATATTCTTTAACACATGCCTAAACAAGTCAAAACAAAAAGAAACCAAATGCAAACTAAGGACGTTAATCCTCAAATTTAAATCGGCAAACTAACATAACTACAAGTGGAATAATGAAACTCATCAAATCTATACAATCAAATGCAATGACCAAGAATCCTTATGCCAAACCTATACTACACAAGTGCTTCAAGTGTGGTGAATCAAGATATCAATCCAATGAATTTCATGCACACAAATCTATTAATATAGCATATTATAATGAAGACAAATGAAAGAAATGATATTTTTTAAAGTAGGGAGTCAAGGGACATTAAAATCACTAATGAAAAAGAATAGCATGTTTCTTATGTGGTTCAAAAGCTATTAAACATTCCAAGGCAAAAGGATTCATCTCAACATGACAAGGTTTTTTGCTCACACTATTTAGTCAATAAAAAAAGGATGCAATCTAATTATAAATAATGGAAACTACAAAAATATTATGTCAAGTGCATTAATTAAATATCTAAAATTATGAATAGAAGCTCATCCAATGCCTTACCAAATTGGATAGATAAGAAAGGCCTAGTTATGAAGGTGATAAAAATTTATAAAGTTTCAATTTTAATTAGAAAAACTTATAAGAATGAAATTATTTGTGATGTGATCAATATGTAGTCTTGCCATATTCTACTTAGAAAATCATGACAACATGATGTAAATGTAACTTATTGTGATAAGAATAATATCTATACTTCTTGGTGGAAAGACAAGAAGATGGTTATTCCTCCCATTAATAAAAAATTAGACATAACTAAAGCTTTTAAAGGAGAAGGAAAATCATTTCTCATTATTTCTAACTCTAAATAAGAATTTTTTAAAAATAGTAAAAAAGCTTAAAAGACCTTTGCACTTACTGTTAAAAGGAAAGACACTCCTAATACAATTATTCTGCCACTACTGCAACCCTTGTTAAAAGAATTTAAAGATTTTATTCTAAATGATTTACTTGATAGACTTCCACTAATGAATGACACTTAATATCACATTGATTTGATTCCAAAAGCAAGTCTACCAAACTTGCCATATTATCACATGAGCTTAAAAAAGAATAAAGTCTTGAAAGAGAAAATAAAGAAGTTAATTTGCAAGGGATACATCTAAGAAAGCATGAGCTTGTATGCAATTCTTGCCCTGCTAATACCAAAAAAAACATGGAAGTTAGCATATGTATGTTGATAGCCATGCCATTAACAAGATAATTATTAAATACAGTTTTGCAACATCTCAACTAAAAGACATGTTAGATTAACTCCAAGGCTCAATAGTATTTTTGAAAATTAGTTTAAGAAGCAAATGCCTCTAAGTTTGCATAAGACTATATTATGAATGAAAAATAAATTTTAAAATAAGAGATGGCTCATATAAATTGCTAATAATGCCATTTGAACTATCTAATGCATTAAGTACTTTTATGCACATCACGAATTAAGTACTCAAGCCATTCATTAGAAATTTTGTTGTTACCTACTTTGATAACATCTTGATATAGTAAAAGTATAAATGAGCATGAGACTATCTTGAGATAATTTATAAATGTTCTTCATGACAATAAGTTATACATTAACTTAAAGAAATGTAACTTTAAGACTGACCACTTAATCTTCTAAGAACTTATCATAAGCACTTAAAAGATACATGTTGATAAAGAAAAAAGTGCACGTAATTAAAAAATGGCCAACACCAAAGAACATCAATAGAGTTAAAAACTTCTATGGTTTAATAACATTTTATCAAAACTTCATTTGAAACTTCAAAAGTATTATTGCACCAATGATTAATTATTTAAAGAAAGGTTTTAATAGACTAAAGAAGTTGAGAAGAGTTTCATTGAGATAAAAAAGAAGTTAACCACATCTCTAGTATTAGTATTATCTAATTTTGAGAAGTTGTTTGAGGTTAAATGTGGTGCAAGTAGAGTTAGAATTGGAGAATCCTTTCATAAGGAGGTAAGCTAATTGCTTTTGATAGTGAAAAACTCAATGAAGCATGAAAAAAATGGCTAACTTACAGGCAAGAGCGATATGCAATAGTAAAACACTATGCCATTAGGAGTACTCTCTAATTCCTACAGAATTTGTCATTTGCTCAGCCTATGAAGCATTAAAACATTTCAAGGCCCAAGAGCACCTAAACAAGATGCATGAAAGATGGGCATTATATTTAGAGAAAATTACATATATGATTAAGCACAAATCAAGAGCTTTCAATTGTGTTATAGATGCTTTAATAAAATAGTAGCTCTACTTGTTACTCTTAAAGAAGAAGTTGTTGAATTTGAATGTCTGCACTATTCAAAAAGGTAGATTAACATTGGATGTTTAGACAATTTCACATTAAGATACAACTAATGTTTTATCAAGCATTGTAATAAATATTTTATGACATTAATTACAAAACTATTATGAAAAAGAATAATAATGACAAAAATTATTGTAATTTCTTCTAGGACAAATTACCTGGTAATTGGTGCAAAGTTAAAAATGTTAATTAACTGATGTAAAATGTTTGCCAAATATTTTTTAAATCAAATTTTCATTTCCCTTCCCAAAATATCTATAATCAAAATTAAATAAATTTAATATCCCACATAAAAATATATATTTTGAGTTAAAAACCTTTACAGGTCATAATTTCATGCTCAGCTATCTATTTTGGGCAATTTTATGTTGATTTTATGTAACTTTTCTAGATTTATCCTCTTTGCAAAACCTCTTGGGTTTTGCCCTTCCCAAAATAATAAAAAATGGCCATATTCATAGACCTTTTCCATTATTTTCAGCATATTTTTATTGTTATTTACCCATTTTAGTTTCAACTATAACATTTTATTAAATACATAATAAGTATCTAACACTTAGATATAATCTTAAAAGTTATACAAGGAAAATACAAACAAAAATATCTTGAAAAAACCAATGTAAAAAATCATAGAAATAAAAAAGATGAAGACTTGAGAGAAATAGAAGAAAATGCACATCTTATATTTTGAACCAGTGTAACATTTGCTTTGTACTTGATATTAGTTGAAAGAGTATTGATAGCTCACGGACATATAGTGGAGGATGAAGGAATATTTAAGGTTTTGTAGAGAGAGTTAAATGGAGATAGAAATTGAGCTTAACAACAAATGAGAATGGAGAGTGATAATGAGAAAAAAAATAAAAAGTGCTTTATTTATAAGGTATAAATATCACAATGTCAAGGTTCTTACTAGATTTCGATAACTTTAGAAGTTAGTTATTTCTAAAATCAATGGCTTAAGTTTCTTTGTTTTCCTAATAACCTTTAAATGCTATATATTTTAATGTCGATTACATAAAAAACTAATATCTTATATTTTCTAATAATTTCAAAAATGCTACTATATCCAAATAAACATTTATTAATTTTAAAATTGGTGTTTTAAGTTTTTCTCATTTTTTAGGAATTTTTAAATGCCATACATTATGATATCAGTTAAGTTAAAAACTATCATCTTAAATTTTCTTATTTTTTAATAACCTTCAAATGCCATATATTATGACCACAATTAAGTAAAAAAAATATTGTATTAATTTTCCTAATAATTGCAAAAATACCACCACATTTAAAAAGATATCAGTTAATTCTAAAATTAACATATTAATTTTTTTATTTTTTCTAACACCTTTCAGATGTTATACCTTATGACATTGGTTAAATAAAAAATCATCATCTTAAGTTTTTCAAAAATTTTAAAAATACCACTGCATTAAAATAGATATCAATTATATTTACTAATTGTCATTATATTAGTCTCAATAATTTTAAAAATATCATTACATCAATATAGACATTAGTTCTGCCTTCTGTCGACATATATCCACAATGTAAAATCACAATTTTATAGTAATGCTAAAAGAATTATACCAAACAAATGGAAACTTTAAAGATATATGGAAGAAGTATTTATTAAAGCAACCAACAAATGACTTTCATGTCTTAGAAGAATACTTATTCAAAGGAAATAAGCTCTATATCACAAATGTGTCCCTTAAAGAAAGGATTTATTTGTGATCTTCATGAAAAAGGCCTTAGTGGACATCTTGGAAGAGACAAGACAATAACCAATGCAGATTGGCCTCAACTAAAGAAAGATGTCGAGAACTTTATGTGAAAATGTCCTTGATAAATGCACATTTGCACTTAAATTTTATGTGTTTCATCACTTATTTACTTAGTATCTTGTACAAATTAATTGAAAATGGGTACTTAAATGCTTGATATTTTGTTCTCAGATTTTGAAGTGACTCATTTGAGCATTAGAAAGGGATCCGCAGCCAAAACCATGCAAATTATGGAGAATTGAAGCAAATTCGCTCATCTGACCAAGAACACGGGGTATGGGAACCCCGTGTGGAATGTCGTGTATCTTTCTGTGTGCTTCGAAGCCTCACTGAGCTACTCGTAAAGAAACACGGGGTACAACACGGGACGTGTCATACCCCGTGTACATTTCCCATATAAGTTTTATGCGAAGAATCACAAAAAAAAGGAAGAGAGCTGAAAATTAAAAAGAGGAGCCGTCAGTAGAAACCCTAGGAGAGACCCAAAGACACTAAGGGTGACTGTTAGCCTTGGATTCAAGTAAAGGATTGAAGATTCAAGCAAGGAATTTGCAGAGCTTCATGACTAGTTTGATTTCCATCTCTGTTTTCTGGTTTTCTACTGGTTATGTAATGAACTCATACTAAACCCTAGTGCTCAGCTGGGGTAAACTTGTTCATAGATTTATGGATTTGATTTTTATATAACTAGCTAGATTTACTATTGATTTATGATTTGATTATGCTGTTTTGTATTTCAACAATTCAATACTTCTGGAATATTGGATTTGTGTAAAGGATTAGTTGATTCTAGGTTGGAATGACCAATTAATTAATCAGACCTTGCATAATCATTGGGAATCTCCATTAGACTTAGGAATTAAGCTAATTAGATTCTTTTGCATAGGATGAAATGTCTAAAATTGGATTCTCAAGCAATGTTAATGCAACCTAGATGAGTGATTACTAGAGAAATTCTGGGCATTTTATCTATTGGTTAGTAGCCAGTAGCCTTGCAATGAGGTATAGCTTATTTTTAGTAATCCAGCAATCTAAATTAACAGTAAATCGAGTTAGAGGATTATCTTCATTCCATAATGAAATGCACAAGGAAACCCTAAGGCTGAGTATACTTCCATCTCATTTGAATTAAATCTTTACCTAATCCATACCAATTCCATTTGTTTCCTTTTTAATAACTAAGCTTTGTTTTGCATTTTACCCTTAATTCACAATATCAATCGGTCTGCCTAGATAATTAACCTTGAAATTCAGTTAGTATTCAATACTCAATCCCTGTGAAGATGATATCTTTTATACTATAACTCGACTAAACCCGTGCACTTGTGGGATCACATCAGTCCTATTTGTCAAGTTTCTAAAAGGCAAACTTAAAATACAACACTTTACATGCCATTACCCACACCAAATGACATTTAGAAAGCTTTGTTAATGGATTTTATGCTTGGCTTACCTAAAACATAACGTGGCATAGATTCTATTTTTATGGTAGTATATAAATTTTCAGAGATGGCACATTTCATCCCATGTCACAAGATTTCTAATGCTATGTATATTGCAAGACTATTCTTTCAAGTGATTGTTAGACTCCTTGGTAATCTTAAAACTATCACATCCAATAGAGATTCTAAATTTCTATCACACTTTTGGCTTAACCCTTGAAATTATTTTGATATAAGTCTAAACTTTAATAGCACAACTCATCCACAAACTAATAGATAAATTGATGCAACAAATAAAACTCTAGAAAATCATGTTCATAACATTTGTGGAGATAAAGCAAAGTAATGAGATTTTTCACTAGCTCAAGTTGAATTTGTCGATAATAGTGCAAAACATAACTCAATAAGATTTTTACCTTTCTTCAATATTTATAGCAAGGTTCCAGCACACACATTAGATTTGGCTTAGTTACCTAAAGACCCTGATTTGAATATAGCCACTAATTACATGGCAAAATAAGTCTAATCCATTCAAGAAGATGTCAAAAAGAATATTGAAGCCTCAAATGTAAAATACAAAGCAATGACAAATAAGCATATATGACATAAGAAATTTCAAGAAGAATATATAATTATAGTTTTTTTAAGAAAAGAAAAATTCCTGATTGGAAAATGCAACAAGTTACAATCAAAGAAGCATAAGTCATACAAGATTTTGAAGAAAATCAATAATAATGCTTATATTATTAATTTGAATAATGATTGGAGAATTTCAAAGACTTTTAATGCTGTTGATTTATACAAGCATTTTCCTTTTAAATAGTCAACATATCCAAAATCAACTCAAGGTCAAATTTTTTACAAGTGGAAGGATTGATATGGATGTTGAATATTTTAACTTTATAGAGAAGATTGACCAAATTAAATTTAATAAAGAAGTCCTGAAATTAATTGTTTTGTTAATTATTTATTTATTATTATTTTTCTTATTTTTATGAAATCTTACATCGAATATAATAAAAACTTTAAGTTTAAAAGTATAATATTAATAGTTTGAGTTTTATGTTGCTTAATTTTAATGGGTGGTTTCTCTAAGATTAATATATAAATATATCTCATTAAAAATTTTATTTATCCAATATTCAATTCAAATATCAATAAAATATTTGTTTTGATTCCTGCATATTTATTATTTCTAATACACTTCACTTTCAATGAGTTTTTAATTTTTGGGGAAAACATACGGACCAGGCATCTTTAGGTACGCCACGAGGTGTTCCCCCGATTTTGGATGTTGATTGAAGCATGGTTAGTTGTTCAATGGAAGCACTAGCCGAGAGGACCCTGACAGCTTGCGTATGACATGATGGTCTCAATAAACTGGCCGCAAATTCAGGCCATAAAAGGAAAAAAAAAGACTGGCAGAAAATGAAATCTATGGATAAATTTCTAGTTCCATGTTTATAATTTTGAAATTTTTAGTACTATTATCTTTTTTTTTTTTTCAAGTACGGTCAGTTGTTGATGGAAGCCCTAGTTGTGAGGGCCCTCGCAGGTTGCGTATGACATGATCTCACTAAACTGGCCGCACGTTCAGGCGATAAAAGAAGGGGGGGAAAAAGATTGGCAGAAAATGAAATCTATGGACAAATTTCTAGTTCCATGTTTATAATTTTGAAATTTTTAGTACTATTATATTTTATTTTGATAGAATTAAAATCAGTTTTAAAATTTTTATAACCAACTCAGTCATAAATTAGAAGGGCTAATAATAATATAGTATTATTATAAAAAAATTTTATAAAAACTATTTAGTCAAAAAAAAAAAATAAGAGGAGAGAAATGGCGAAAATAAAAAGAAAATCTACTTGATAAATATCGTTTTGGATAGCTACGAGCCTACAACCATGATATACAAGCAAATTCTAATGATATAATGAAAGAATTTGATTATGAAATAAATATTTCGGTCAAGTTGAGGAAAAACATTCCATATTATATTAATATTGAAATTTTAGAGTGGCTTCTATATAAATATTATTATTTTTTTAATTCAACGATTTGATTTGACAATAAATTAACTATTATCAACAAGAAATCAACTTTTTTTTAAGAAATCAAATTATTAAATTCAAAAAATAATTTATTTGATAATATTTATATAAAAGCAGTACTAAATTTTAAGTATTAATATAACACTAAATTTTTGTTGATAAAATGAGAATCAGTAAATTTTAATGATACAAAAATAAATAATTATAATAAATTATTAGAATACTTATTTAAATGATAAAATGTTGTTGCAATTATACTTTAAATTATAAATTTTGTTTTAACTAGCATATATCATGTGTATTTGCACGGATGCTATTATTTTTGTTATATTAATATAAGAATTTTTTAATATTATAAGAGTCACAATATTACCTTTTTTATATTAGATTTTCTTATGATAAGTGTATCATCTTGAACATTTACTCACTCCCCTTAATAGATTTTTCTTTAAAAGGAAATTTTTTTACAAATTATTTTTTATTATAAAAATATTTTACACAAGTTAATGATTTATAAAATTATTCTCTTATTTAAGATATTTTATAATAAAAAGAAAATAGAGAAAAAAACCATATAACTAAGTTGATGAAGGAAATAGAAACAATACTATATTTGTAAAATCGTAAAAAGAAATATCTCAAAAAATTATATTATATTATATATATATATATATATATATATATATATATATATATATATATATATATATATAATTTGAAATGTATTAAATGAAAATTGATAATAAGAGAAAATTGTTGAAATTTAAATAAATTATTTTATTTTTAATTTTTAATTTTTAATTATGTTTTATAAAATAGAATATATAATTAATTCATTCAATTTATAATTTTTATATTAAAGATTTAACTTATTTAAAATAATTTTATAATAAAAAATATTTCGTATTATATTTGTACTATTTAGTAATGTTAATATTCAAGTTGTAAATAACAAAAACAATATTTGAGATATAAACTTTTGATGAAATCTCATTTAATGTATATTTAATTTAATTTGAAATATAACACTTGAAAATTTATATGAAGAAAATATTAAAAAAATTTAAATAAATTTAATTTTAATTTTTAAATATTTTTATTAGAAATAAAAATATAATTAGTTAATTCAATCAATATATGCCCTCAATATTAACTTTGTTTATTTCATGAGAAAGTATATCAATTGCACGAGCACGAAAGTACATACTTTGTTTATTTCATGAGAAAGTATATCAATTGCACGAGCACGAAAGTACATACAAACATGTGTGTGTATATATATATATATATATTATTGAAGGATTGATATTTTACTTATATTAATGGTTAAAAAAATATTTCTTTTGTTTTTTTCTATTTATTGCATTTTAAAAAAATATTTTTCTTTATTTGTTACTTTAAAATTTTAATAAAATATTAAATATTCTTATTTTAAACTTATCCTTATTTTTCATTAATAAATATTTTATTATTCTATGTAACCAACCCATTACATTGATTTCATTACATTTATATCTCTATTTTTAACTATCTTGAATTTTACACATAAAATGTAATATTAAAAAATTTATTAAAAATAAATAAATTAAACTACTTTTTTAATATATAAGAAATCAATTAATTAAGAATAAGAATGGAAAGAGTAATACGTAAATGCATAGTAGTAAAGAAAAGCAAACTTTTTTCAAATAAAAAAAGTTACTTTTTCTAAATTTTTCGTATATAACATCAAACAAATAAAATTTTCTTTTATTTTAATATTTTATAACTATATTTTAGGAAAAATATTTTTTGTCAAAATAAATAGAAAATTAGTTGAATTATTGACTACATGTTCTTTCTTTAGCTTTTATTATTTTATAGTTAATGCAATATTTCTCTTCATTTTATTTGCTTAAATACATAATTTGTTCAGTTATATATTATTATTAACATTAAATTATTATCAGAGACGGTAATAATTATAAGATTTAATACTTAAATGATTTTTTTTCTTTGCAACGATCATCTGATTCAAGGAAATATTAGATACCATGTTTTAGGTTCACGTAGATTATATTTTTTTAATTTAAAAATATAAAAAATAAATTAAAATATAATTGAAATTTTTAATGATGTCCATTAATTTTCTAAACTTATTAACTCTCAATTATAATATAATAGGATGATAATAATTATCATATTAAATCATTAAATAAAATATTACTAATTTTATTCAATGTTGTGTATTAATTTTTAATAATTATTTATATATTTAATACTTTAGAAGATAATAATAATATTTAAGAATAAAATAATTATTATTCACTTGTTGTTGATTATTGTGATCATTTTTGTAAATTAAAATTAAAATAATTTTTAATTTTACAAATAATAATATAAAGACAAAGGATTAGGTTTTTTTACAAAAATAATATAGTTTTTTAAATAAAGGCGCAAATTTTTTGAAATTCATAAAATACGAATCAAGTTGAATATATCATAAAATAAATAAGGAAAAAATGTAAAAAATCCCCTTTCAACTATAGGGTAGTTGGATTTTATCCCCTTAAACTATGAAAACTTAGATTTTACCCCCCAATAATTTTATAAAACTTGAATTTTACTCCCACTGTCAAGAAAACTGTCGCTATTATGTTTTACTTACTGGCGGTTAAAAACTGCCGCTATATTTGCTAGTTTACTAGCAATTCATAAACTGCAGCTAAATGATGGGATATACTATTAGTTTTAACCACTACTAAGTGCACAGAACTGTCACTAAGTATTGTAATTGTTATTTTCCTTACTATTGGGGGTAAAATCCAAGTTTTATAAAGTTGTAGAGATAAAATCCAAATTTTCATAGTTCAAGAAGGTAAAATCCAACTACCCCATAATTAAAGCAAATTTTTTGTATTTTTTTCAATAAATAATAAATATAATTATATTTTTTTAATATTCTGTACCAAACTTTTTATATTACAAATATTGAATTATTATTATTATTAAACATTTGACTCAAGTAATATTCGATATCCCTTTTGAAATATTTGTATTTTCTGCTTTATTTAGAATTTGATCATTAGTGTTTGTGTATGTGATTTAGTGGCACAACCACTCCTATTTTTACAAAAAAATATTAAATTATTATTTAAGAAGGATATTAATATATAATTTAATCATTAAATAATTATGTTGCAATTGTGATTAATTATAGTAATAATTTAAAAATTATTTTTTTAATTTTATTTTGAAAAGTACTAATGTATTGATTAAAGAATTAACATATCTTTTAAAGTAAATCAATATTAAATTTTTTATGTTAGTGAACAAAATTTATTTAAATTAAAATATTTAAAATATATATCATATATTAAGTTATAATAAATTTAATTTGTTGAATTCAAAATATCTTGAATTACATAAAATAATAAATTTTTATATTGTTGTCCATTATTTGTTAAAAATATAGTTTTTTTATATATGTATCTCTTACGGTTACAATGAGACAAAAATTTTTTAATAAAAATAAAATTATAACAAATACAATTAATAATAAACACAATATGAATAATTTTTATTTCATATTAATTGCAGAATCAATTAAATATAAGTTAATTAAATTAATAATAAATAAAATTTATTAAAATAAATAAAGATATTAATATTTTTTTTATATTGTCAATTAATATTTTAAAATTATTGATATGATTTGATATTTAAGAAAATAATAATAATATTTTATTATAAAATAATTATTTTTGACTTGTTGATTATTGTGATCTTTTTAAAAATTAAAATTATTTTTATTTTAAAAATGTTATTGTATTGCAGAATGAATTGAGTATTTTTTTTTAAATAAACATGCAGATTTTTTTAATTCACAAAAATTTAGCCAATTCAAAATATTATAAAATAAATAAAACATATAATTAAATTCTTTTCATGGTGTCCATTACTAACATTGAATTATTAATAATTATCATATTTACTCGTTAAATAACTATCCTTGACTTCTTGTTGATTATAGAGATAAGAAATACAATTTTTTTTATTTAGAATGGTATTAATGTATTGATCAAAGAATTAATAACTTTCTAAAAAAATAACCATGAAAATTAAAGTGCAAGCGATAACAATTGTAATCAAACTTTTGCGAATAATGAACAAATAAAAATAGCAATATAATTACATACAAATTTAAAAGCACTATTCTTCCTAAGTTGCATGTTAATGGTAGCTTTGCAGTATTGTTTACTTTACACATAAATTAGTCATACCTCGATTTCCCAATCAAACTTTGTAAAATAGATATTACTGATATCATCGAATTATTGTGTTGTCTTTACAATTGGAACTGATTAAAAACAAAATCAAATAATAAGAAAAATACTGTAAAAAGATAAGGTGAAATGCTTGTAAAAAGACAACTAAAGAAAAGACAACCAAAAAATAGAAGAAAAATATATGCTTGGATCTCTTGATTACCAGCTACTATTACAACTCAAATGCTAACTATTCAATACGCATTTGAGGGTGTTATATGTAACTTATAGACTCAAAATTTTCATATGTTTCATTAATTGTTGTCAAAAAACGTATTTCACCCTTAAAAAAGTCTAAAAATATATATTAAACATTTAATTGGTACAAAATCTTTTATTCAACTTGAAATAATATAATTTAAATTAAATCTTTTAAATGCCATCAATTAATTTTTTAAAATTATTAAAAATAAATTATTAATTAAAAAATTAATAATTTTTTGATTTAATTATTAAATAATTATATTATAAAAAATTTATTAGATCAACAAAAATGTTGTATAGGTTTTGTTTCATGCAATTAATTAATAAGTTCATTAATAACTGATAAGTTAATTAATAACTAATAGCTAATAACTTACAATTGATAATTGATAAGTGAACTGATATATAAAAAGTATTTCATAAAATTAATTATTAAACTGGCTTAATTGTAAAATAATATAAAAGAATATATTAATAGAAATAAATATACAATTAAAATAATTTATATTTATTTAAAAATTAAAATATATTAACATAATTAATATGTTTAAAAATGAAAATATAATATCTAATATTTAATTAATTATATTTTATGAATTTATATATTTATTTAATTACATAAATTTTATTTTATTTATAATAGAATTATAAATAATTTAAATATAATTACTTATAATTATAATTATAATTATATTTTATGATATTATATATTTATTTATATACATATTTTTATATATTTATAGTTTAAAATTAGAATATAATTATATTAAAATTAAATTAATTATATTTTATAAAAAATTAAGTTTTATATTATGAAAGACATGGGTTATAAATTAATAAAAAGAATAAGTATAAATTTAAAAAAATTTAAAAAGATAGTACCTTATAAGTTATAAGTTACTTAAGATAATTTTTTTTCAATAAGTTAGTATGAAAAACACAAGCTAATTTAGAATTATTAACCATGTTAATAAATTATAAATTAACTTATTTGTTACATGAAATGGAGTTATAATATGGTAAGGAGTTTCATACTATGTTTTGTAAGTTTGAAAAATCTAATAAATTAAATAATCAATATTGAAAAAAATATATTCAAATTGATTTAATATCTAAGACCAATAATTATCGGATTTAATTATTAAAAATCTATGTTTCACTTTTTTGTTTACTATAATGATAATTCTTACAAATACAAATGAATTTTTATTAGAAAAATTAATGTAATAAATAATTGATTTTTTAATAATTTTTATTATTTTTTAAAATGACTAAAATTGAATTATTGCTTTCAAAACAACAATAATTAGATTCACTCATTTAATCTTTATTTTTACCTTGTTATTACAAATGTTAGAAAAATTAATTATAATTAGTTTTATTAATAATAAAATGAAGTTAGAATAAATAAAAATATAATTACATGTAATGCAAGTATCTTTATGCTGTCGATTAAGAAATGATCTTTATAGCTAATTTTGATCTAGAAACGAATCAATCATGCTCTGATTCTCTAATCAAATTTGCTTTTTTTTTTCTAGAATGAACATCATCAATATAATCAAAATTATTATGTCATTTTTACAATTCTTATGTAACCAATTAAAAAATCAGAAATATGAAAAATAATATCAAAAGCTGAAGCAATATACTTGCTTGTGAGTAGGAAAACGAAAATAATACAGAGAAAACTAAATAAAATGAATAAAAAATAAGAAACTTAAAATTTTTGGGATCCAGGACGTGCAACTCAAACTTCAGCTACTCAATAAATTAGAGAGAGTGTCATCTATAATTTAGGTAGGCTCACAAATTTCTTATATTTTATTTATTCGTATCCAAAAACTATTTTATTTTATCCTAAAATATATATCAAATCGATAAGTTATCATGATTTAATTTTATACAATTCAAAAATATTATAATTATGAATTAAATTAAGTAAAAATCGTATTTAAATGTTTTTGATGTCGCCAATTGATTTTTCAAATTATTATGATCAACATTAAATTATTTTTAAGAAGGTAATAAATATAAGGCTTAATTTTTGAATAACTAACCTCTTCCTAGACGCTTCCCCACCTACTCAAAAGCTTCATTTGATTAAAAAAATTGAAAACTGTAATAATTGTTATTAAATTGTTGACAATAAATATAACTCGCATCAATAATATCTTTGTGACAAATAATTTATTATTATGAGGAGTAAATTATTTTTAAAAAAATCTTTAAATAGACAAAAAATGCATAGTAAAATTATATGATCTGAATTTTATGAAAAAAATACTTGTATTATTAATAAATATAATTAAATGAGACATCATTAAAAAAATTCATTATAAAATTAAAAATATCTAGCTATTAAAGGACATAATTGTAAATATATCATTGTTTAGTAGTAATATTAAAATAGTAATCTTTCAATTTTTTCAATATAATAAAACCTCTAACAAACTCAAGATTTTAGACCTTTCAATTAATATGAACATATTAAATGGTGATTAAAATATTGTATCCTTGACCATAAAATTTGGTAAAATAAAATAAGAAATCAAATTTTTCATGAAAAATAAATATCAAATTATTTAACAACTCCCATATTATTATTGATCTATTAACCGTTTAGAAAGAGAGAGAACTAGTAGGGAGTTACATCCATTCATGGATGGAAACTACAAAATTTTTCTGTAAAATTAAATAAATGATGACTTATAAGTCCTTAAATGTTTTAAAGGTATTTATATAATATTTTATTTTTTAGAAAAATGAAAAATGGACACCAAAACCAATCTATATATTATATATTAGCCATGATGTTATTACTTTTTATTATGATAAGCATCATTCTCATAATTTATTATATATTAATTTATTATTTTTAATAAAAAATTTAATTTATCATTTCATCTAAAAGATAAATTATAAAATAAAAAGATATTTATCCTTACAATATTAAACTAATTCTTACTAAAAATTTGAATTTAAATCTTTGTTTACTATTAGAATTCATAACTATTTATTTATTTCGTTCTCATAAAAATCTTCCTGTATTATATTTATGTTTTGCTCTTTTTTTTTTTTCACTTTCAATTACTTCAAAGCTATTATTTATCTGATATAAGAGTTTTCATCTTTATCTTCAATATATGTAAGTTCACAACTACCTAATTATTTTATTTTTATAAAAATTATTTTATTCTCATAAAAAACTCCTCAAATTATATCTAAGTTTTAATTTTTTCTCTTTCCACCTTTTGTCATTTCAAAGTCATCATCTTCTTTAATATAAGAGTTTTTATTTTCATTTTCAATATCTATTAGTATTATCTTTTACTATTTTTAACCTTTTGCAATTACTTGATTTAAAAATTTGTAACTTAATCAATTCTCATTAATTTAATAAATTATTGATGTGTAAAATTATAAAAGTATACATTTTTATATAGTTTATTTTATTAGACAAATTTTTTTGACTATTTGAGTAACACAATTTTGAAGAAAATTATGAAAGGAAGAGAGTTATCATGTGAATATATGGATTATCAATTATAAAATTTATAAATTTATAGTTGACAATATATATTAGTCATTTTTATTACTTTAGATTTACAGAAAAGTATTGAGATTAGTAAATACAGTATTTTTATTCTAAAATTTAAAAATTATTTTATCTCTATCTTTATCTAATTTTATTTAATTTTTTTGTTTTTTATCTTCATTTAATTTGATAAAAAATTTATCCTTATCTTTGTCTTATTTTACATTCAATTTAAAATTTGTAAAATCTATATCTATATTTTGTATCTAACCACTAAAATAACCATTTTATTCTCCTTTTTTTATTATTTTTTTGGAACAAGTGTCAATCTTATAGAAAAATTTTTGTCCCTCCAAAACTTTTCATTCTTCCTTTTCCAATAATAACCCTTTTATAATTACTTTTTCTATTACAATTTTGCTACCTTTTTAATAAATTTTTATGGACTTTATTTTAACTCTTGGTGCAAGTTTTTGTATCTTTATATTTTAATTTTTTTCTCATTTCATGCACATATTTTTATTTTATGAATTTAAATTATATTTTTGACTATTGTATTACTTTACATTTCATGTACTAATTTTCTTTTTTTTATATACTCAATTACATGATTATTTTTTAATTTCATTTTTAACTTCTTATCATTTTATAACTCATATATTATTTTTTATCAACCTTATTATATTTCTTTCATATCCACTTTTAATATTTATAATCTAGCTAACTCTTTTATTATTTTTCTTCTTTTTATTAATTTATTTTATCGGATGTCAGCCTTTTTCTCTTTTCTCATGTGAATTATCATTATTTATAACTTAGATACTAATATTATAAAGTAATATAGACATCACATTATATATTTAATCTTATTATAAAATATTTTAAGTAATTTAAAATTTTAAAATAGGAAGTATTAATTGAAAAAATTATTTACATATATTATTATTTGATAAAAATATATAAAAATTAAAATTAAATTTATTTATTTAAAATTTATGAATATTTCTTGATATCAATTTTTAAATACTATATTTCAAATTAAATATATATTAATTGAGATTTTATCAAAGTCATAGACTCATATTACTTCACTTTTTTTAAATACTTTATTATATGCATTTTTTAAAGTTCCATTTTTTATTTATAATTCAAATACTAATATCATTAGTTAGTATAGATATAATATGATAAAAAATTTATTATAAAATAATTTAAATAGGTTAAAAAATTTATTTTAATTGAATTATTTAATCTTACATTCAATTTATAACTTCATATTACTTAATATAAGAATTACACACTCTTATTTTTATTTGCCATATTACATATTTTGCTTCTTTAATTTGTTTTTATATTATCAATTCTATTATTAATAGTTTAGATAGTAATATCAATAAAAATTGTACATAATATGATATATTTTGTTTTTATTTAAACAAATTAAAATTTTAATTCAACTGAATTATATTATAACTTTTTAATTTTAATACTTATATGACTATATAATTTACTTATTGTCTCTCTTATTTGAATACATATTCTATTCTATATTTTTCTTTTTCATGTTATTACTATTGTTTATCACTTAAAGCCATAATAGATCTAAAATAATAAATTTAATTTTTTATAAAAATATTTCAAATTAGTTTAAAATTTAATAAAAATATTTAGTTAAAATAATTAATTACATATTCTATTATTTAATAATATATTTAAAAAATAAAATAAATTTATTTTTAACATTTATTCATATATATTATTTTCCTATAATTTTAAATTATATAAGATATAATTGAGATTTTACTAAAGATTTTACAACTCACTCATTGTTTCAGTTTTTGTTATTATCTTTTTAAACTTAAATAATTTAAATTTTAATTTAATTCAATTATATTATATTTTCTAATTTTAACTATTATATTACTATATAATTTATTTATTATCCCTCTCCTTATATATATATATATATATATATATATATATATATATATATATATATATTCCATTGTAGATTTTTTTTGCCTGCTATTTTTGTTTATCATTTGGATACTAATATTATAAAATATTATAGATATAAAATGATAAAATTAATTTTTATAAAAATATTTGAAATAAGTTAAAATTTTAATAAAAAATTTTAGTTGAAATAATTAATTACATATTCTATTATTTTATAAAATACTTAAAAATTTAAATATAATCATTTATTTAAAATTTATTAATATATGTTATCTTGACATTATTTTGCTACGTTTTAAATTATATAAAATATAATTAAAATTTATTAAAATTTATTAAGATTTTACTACTTACGTACTATCCCACTTTCTATTATTATCTATTTTAACTAAAATAAATTAAATTTTTAATTAAATTATATTATATTTTCTAATTTTAACCCTTATATTGTTGTATAATTCACTTATCATCTATCTTCTTATATATATATATGTTCTATTACATTTTTTCTTTTCCATATCTATTACCATTGTTTATTGCTTCAACCCTACTATTACAAAGTATTATGGATATAAAATAATAAATTTAAATTTTTCATAAAAATATTTCAAATAAGTTTGAAATTTAATAAAAATTTATAGTTTAAATAATTAATTACCTATTCTATTATTTAATAAAACATTCAAAAATTGAAATAAATTTATTATTTAAAATTTATAAATATATATTATCTTGATATAATTTTTCTATATTTTAAATTATATAGGGTTAATTGAAATTTTATTAAAACTTTACAACTTGAATACTATTTCAGTTTTGTTATTATCTTTCTAACTTAAAAAATTTATAATTTTAATTTAGTTAAATTATATTGTATTTTTTAATTTTGATTCTTATATTACTATATAATTTACTTATTGTCTCTCTTTTATATATATATATATATATATATATATATATATATATATATATATATATATATATATATATATATACGTATTATATTATATTATATTGCATATTTTTTTTTATATTCATTGTTATTTATCGCTTGGATGCTAATGTTACTAAATATTACAGATATAAAATGATAAATTTAAATTTTTTTATAAAAATACTTCAAGTAACTTTAAAATTTAATAAAAAATTTATGTGAAATTAATTATATATTCTATTATTTAATAAAATACTTAAAATTAAAATAAATTTATTTATTTAAAATATATTAATATATTATATTGATACTATTTTGCTATATTTTAAATTATATTAATATAAAATATAATTGAGATTTTATCAAAACTTTACAACTTAAAACTTAATTTACTTAACTGTATATTAGATTTTTAACTCATTAATTACTTAATGCTAGAGTCACATCATCTTTTTTTATTTGTTTTATTATATCTTCTTTTCTTTTTTTAATACTATCATATTATTTGTAATTTATACATTAATATCATTCAGAAGTATAGATATAAAATGATATATTTTATTCTTTTTATTTTAGATAATTTAAAATTTTAATTTATTTGACTTGCTTAATTACTTATTATAATTTTAACTTTTAAATCACTTTATAGCTCATACATTATTTCTCTTTTTTTTATTTGTTACGTCATATTTTTTCTTTTTTTATATCCATTTCTATTATCTATAAGTTAAATATTAATATCACCAAAATGGTATGTATGCATGTATATATATATATATATATATATATATATATATATATATATATATATGTTTGTGTGTCTATATATATATATATATTTAATTTTTATTATAAAATATTTTAAAATCTTAAAATTTTAATATGAAAAGTACAACTTGAATTATAAAATTAAATATTTTATTTTTAAATAAAAATATTTGTAAATTAAGATAAATTTTATTTTTTTATATTTTATTAATTTTTATCAATTTTTAAGTACTGTATTTTAAATTATATACAATTTTTTACTGTTCACATATTATTATTTCTTTCATCGTCTTAATTGCACAATTCATTACTGTTTATTATAATATTGATATAAATATTATTAAATAATATGAATGTAACATAATTTCTTATTATAAAAATACTAATCTGAAAATTTAATTGAATCAAATTACTTAACTAAATATTATAATTTTTAACTCTTATATTACATTTTAAAAATTTATTATTTATAAATTTGAATATATAATTATAAATTAAATATAATAAATTGGATTTGTAAATTTTTATAATTTTTATTCTTGATTCTTAAGTTAAAAAATAATAGATATCCATGTACTGCATAGGAGAAAAAATTAGTAATTTGTATTTTTGTTATATAAAAGTAGCATTCATAAGTGATACATATCAATTTATTAGAAAGTCTATTAACAAAGGAAGAATGAGAAGATGTCGCGTGGCAAATTATATGGCAATTAATATAATTAAATATTAATATTAATATAATATTATAGGAAGTTCAATGATTTGGAAATTCTTTACCAATTTAAAATTCCAATTGTAAATTATGATAATTCAAGACCTCGATAAAGGCTCCGTTTCGTACAAATAGCTGATAAGTTAATTGATAACTAATAAGTTACTTGATAATTAATAAATTAGTTGATAATTGATAACTTATAATTGATAACTGATAACCTAACTAAAATGTTTCGTATAATTAACTATTGAAATAGTTGAAATTATAAAATGATATAAAAGGATATATTAATAGAAATATATATAATTAAAATAATTTATATTTATCTAAAAATTAAATTATATTAATGTAATTAAAAAGTTTAAAATAAAAGTATAATTTCTAATATTTAATTAATTATATTTTATAAACTTATATATTTATTTACTTATATAATTTTTATTTTATTATTTATTATAAAATTATAATTACTTAAAATATAATTAATTATATTTTTAAAAATTACTTAAATTTATATTACAAAAGATATGGATTGTAAATTAATAAAAAGAATAAAGATAAATTTAAAAATAATTTAAAAAAAGTAACTTATAAGTTATAAATTACTTCAGCTAACTTATTAAATCAAAGCCTAGGTAGCTTATAAGATAGTACGAAAAATATCTCTAGAGGTTAGCTTATAACTTATTAATCAGTTCAATAAGTTATAAGCTAACTTATTTGTTGCACGAAATAGAAATAAAATTTGAATCACTAAATAATATATTTTATTTGCATCAAATCATGATCAATTAGAAAATCCAACAAAATATGTTTTTGATTAAGTTCTTATTATATAATCTTTGTTATTAAAATAAATGATTTTTTATCACATTATTCTAAACATTGATTTAATTTTTTAAAATATTATCATTATAATTAAAGAAATTAATATCATATTTTAAATTAAATAAAATATTTTTATATCATGTTATGAAATCATTGTTTTAATTTCTTTTAAAATATTATAATTATAAAAAAATGATACACAACTCGAAAAGGTTGCTTTTGAAATATTTAGTGATGCAACATATAATATTAATTTCTTTCTTCATTTTGTTTAGAGCATTCTTTCAAAATTTGTCAAACATTATAATTAAGCAAATTTATCCAGTCAAATGATTTGTAACAATGATTAGTAGAATAATTCCATTCAAAATTTAGTTTATTACAAAAATTTAAATTATTATAATTAATTTAAATTAATGCATTGATTATGAAAATTTTCAAATTTTATTTAATGTCATGTTAGTTACCATTCTTTCTATATATATCATTCTTTATCTTGATTTGCTCGATTTTCTATTCATCAATAAAAGACAAAGCCTTACAATGGAAAAATGTGGTGTATTGCTTTTATTTTCTGAGGAAGTAAGATTCATTTTACTATTCTCAAGTTTCACGATGATAAATTCAAGAAGTGTTTTTGTGAAGGAGTTGTTTATCTAATATCAAAGTTTGCGGTTTGAAAATTTCAAAAGGATTATCACTATTTCCGAATTAAGTTCTGTGTAAATTTTAATATTTAAATATAATTATTAGAATATGAAAATAAATTAATTAATTGATATGGATTTCACTCAATTCCATATGATAAAATAGTTAATGAAAATCATGATAAGACATATTTTATTAAAAATTTATTATATTTTCATTATTAAATGTTAATATTAATTGATTTTTTATTTATGATTATACTATGTTAAATAACATATTATTTTTTATATATCATTGAAAAATTGGTTTCATATGATAATTTATAAATTTTCCTTGTCAAAGAAAGGGTCAGTAAAAATATTTTTGAGAATTTGAAGTATGTTCTCATAATCTAATTTTACTTATTGAAAATTATTTATTTTCTCAATATCTTTTATCACCTAAAGTAAAATATTTTTTTTGCAAAAATTTATTATATATGCTTAATTTTAATTTAAAAATATTCTGTCAATATCTTTTTTAAAAAATATATAATGATAGTTGTTTTATATAAAAGTTAAATATGGAAAAATAAAATTTATTAAATTAATTATAATTCTAAGAATTTCATAAATACAAGGGTCTCATATATCATTCTTTACATATAGCCAATACTATTAAAATTTTTATACCTTTTTATATTTTAATTTAGTGATTTAATAATTTTATCCAAATTATTTTTGTTATTAATTAAATTAAATATTATAATTAACAAGTGTTTAAAATTTATTTTTATTAATTTTCATTTAAAATTATATTAATCTGATAGTTTATGATATTTCTATTAATGGAAATTGTCTTCTGATTATTGATAATCAGCAAAGATAAAACAATTATTCCCTTACTTCACTGAATATGCATTATTTTTTTATAACCAATTATGATAATTAATATTAAATAAGTTTAAAATAAAAATTTTAATTATGCATTAATTTATGATATAGTAATAATTTTTTCAATAACAAATATATATGGAAACACATACTCAAAATGCCTATTGGAATAAATACTTGATTATGATATCTTTTATTCAAATATTACTTATTATAAATTAAATTCATAAATATTTTTTAATTTTACTTTTAAAATTTTTTACATTGATTTATGCAACTCTTTAAAATTATTTAAATAATTTGTTTCTTAGAGATAGGTGCTATGAATTTATAAAAGTATATTATATATATATTAATTTAGCTATTTTATTTAATTAATTTTTATTATTAATGCACTCACGCATTTGTTTCAATTTTTAAAAGCTTAATTTAGTTAATTAAGTAATATGATCACAATTTTATTTTTTTTTCATTTGCTAAGTTAATAAATACCCGTTAAAGCATTTTTCTATTATAATATTCATCATTTTCTTTTATTTTTTAATTAAAAAATAATCAAAATTACATAAAAATAACAAAAAAAATTCAATTATTTATGTACGTTTAAAATATATTTTATAATGAATTAAAGGTTTCATCTAATATTTGACATCGGGATTTTATAATCATAATAATATTTTTTATTCTTTCAAGATTTTTTTTCTAAAATTATTTTCCATCATCAGACTCTAAATATTTAATAATACAATTAAATATATTATGATGATAAAAAATAATTAAATATTAATTAGTAAATATAGTAATTATTTATAGCAATCAATTACTTCCATTTAAAAAATAAAAAATCCAGATTTTAATTAACTTTTATTTTGTATTAAATTTTATTAGCCAAATTGTTGATTATTGACTGATTAGTTTTTACCTTCAATTATCCTATTCACTTTCATTTTTAATAGTCGCCACTTTTATTAAATGAAAGTCAATTGTAATACCCTTTTTTACACTAATGTATACTAATTTTTCTTTCTTTTATTATTGATGATTATGTTATTTTTCAATATCAATTGCAAAAAAAATGTTAATATTTAGCATGTTCTAGATCGAATTAATTTTACTTTTAAAGAATAATTCAATATAATATTAATATGAATTATGATAATTAATTATAAAAACTAAATATTTCCTATTATTTACTTGCCTTAAAAATATATTTCATAATCAATCAAAAATTTTACCAAATATTTGGTATCATAGGTGACTGTTATAATTATATTAATATTTTTAATCACTTTAAAATATTTTTAAATCATTTTCTCACTATGAGATTATAAATAGTTGGTGATACAATCAAATGTCTTACGATTAACAATTTTTTATTTATTTATTTTTTTGGCAAAGGGAATATGACTATGGCCTCACATATCTTCTTGGTATGAAAAAAAAATTGATTGAAAAAAGTTACAATATATATATGTAACTTATTATGTTGTTTAAATAGCTTTATTATTATTATTATTATTATTATTATTATTATTATTATTATTATTATTATTATTATTATTATTATTATTATTATCCATTGAAGAAAAGTCACACGGTGGTAATCTTAAGAGGAAAATGGCTATCATCATGAAAAATTATTATAGTTTGATACCACTAGTACGTAAGACTTACCAATTTTAATTTCTTTCTAGAGTGTAGAATTTGATTGCACTGGTTCCCATCTATTAATTTAATTTATGGATATTAATTAAAAATAATAATGCATGTATAAGAGGAATCGGATTATGCAATGTTGAACAATTGAATAAATAATCAAAGTTAGAATACATAAACATGAGATAATAATATGCGTTTCAATTTTTTAATTTTTTTAATCTTCAAATCAAAATAATTTGGCTTAATCAATAATAGTGATTACTTTATGATTTGTCACTTAATTTTTAAATAAATATTTTAAATTATTTTGTGTTGTTCAATATTTTACTCAAGAAGGGGTGAATTAGGTATAAAATCTTTTTTGCAAAATAATAATAACATACTTAGTTTTGATATATAGCTGATAAATGCTTCAAGAATGGAAGTAAAAACTAACTTAATACAAGCACAGCACAGCTGTAGAATTTTATCAAAAAAATAAAGCATAATATAAGTAAATAGAAAGATAGAGAAGAGAAGATTCAAATACTACTATTTATAATGATTCCAACTTTGAAGATCTAACACTCCAAGGTGTATATCCACTATCAAGCCTCTCTAATTTAGATTTTCAACTCTATTCCACTATCTCTTCAAGTTTGAGAGCACTTGAAAAAGTCTCAATACAAAGCTTTGTTTTCTTGTATAATCCCTTTGAGAATCCTCTCTCAAAGCCTTTATCTATTAAGAGATCTAACACTCTTAATGTTTCTAGGGATATCTCACCCTAACATACAACAAATGAGTGATTTAAAATCAAGTAGCTAGCTCATAAACTCTAAAAGTTGGATTACATAGGAAAGAACTAAAGAAAGGAATTAAATCAGTTAGGCTTAAGAGATTTCAAGTTTTAGAGAAGAGAAAATGAAATTTCTTATGTCTATGTAATAGTGATAGCACTTTTTTATATTTTCAAATTGAAATGAAGCCTTTATATAGAGGCAAGAGAGTTACAAGATAGTTAGTGCATCGTGAATCGATTGGTTAATTAATTCAGGCTGCCTTAGAATTTTTGAAAAAGTTACAATGAATTAATTGTTCAATTGATTCACTCAACTATATAATTTGAATTCAACACATAGTGAATTGATTGGTTAATTAATTTACCAAAAGCTTAGTTTGGCTCTAGATATGTAGAATCGATTCTACCTTTTGAAAAATTTACTTTTGAACAAAAGTCATAAGGCAATGAGTAGGTTCATTAATTAATTCAAGAAACTTGATTTTTGAAATTTGAAACACTAAATCAATTGGTCAATTGATTCGTTTTGCTCTCATTGCTCTCTCAGTCCTCAGAATCAATTGGTTAATCTATTCAAGTTATCTAGTATACTCTCTGAATGTTTGGAATTGATTGATTAATCGATTCAGGTGTTCCAATATACTCTCTAAATGCCTAGAATCGATTAGTCAATTAATTCAGGTATTCCAATTTGCTCTCTAGATGCCTAGAATCAATTAGTTAATCGATTTACTCCCTGTTTTTCAATATTTTCAAAGAAAATAATTTTGAAACACAATTTTCTTCTTTAAAAGCATTCCAACCTCATTTCAAAAGCTTTTGACATAAGATTTAACTTAATGGTTAATATTTTTTTAATGAAAAGCCTGAATCCCTTTTTAAATGAATTCTTCGTATGCAATTTCATTTTATGATCCTAACTAAAGCTAATGATGTTCCTTAATCTTTAATCTCCTTCAATCTTCACTTTTTGCATTAGGATTCCAATTGACTAATTGCTAAATCCAAGAAGATCAGAATATTTTGTTATCATTAAAACCCCCTTAATGGGGTTAAGGTCAGTATTTTGTGATTTAGTTATGCATTTATTTTTTATATGCTTTTATTAATTTTATGATTATTATATGGGTTACTTTATTATTAATTAACAATATCATCATGTCATGATAAGCAAATTATTAGAATTTCTTATTCTCATGTAAGATTAAGATTAAATTTGTAGTTTATGATATTTTCACTAATAGATGATAATTAATAAATATCCTTTAAATAAACTACCTCTAAGAATATAATGAGGATTAAGATATTAAAAACTTATCAACAAATATATATATATATATATATATATATATATATATATATTACATACATGTAATAATATGATTATATGTATATATAATTGATATTCATTATATCTTAAAGATTTTTCAAATACCTAAATACCTTGATAAGATAGTTCACAATCTCAATTATTTTTTAACTTGCTAATAGTTTTCTTATGTAATCAATAACTTATGGTAAAATTTTATTCTCAATTAATTTATTATTGTTAAATTTTATTTCTACATTAAAATGCACTCATTTAAGTTTATGATACAATTAATTCATCATAATTAATAAAATTAATTGTAAAGATTTAATGACACTTTTAATTACTTTTTAATCATATCAATAATTTCCTTAAATGAATAGCATAATTTTGACATATTGCGGATTATTTGTTTTTATAAAATTCTAAAATAAAATTAGTCAAGTTTTGGTGCTAATTTTCTAATTAATAGAATCAAGTGAAATATTAAATTAAAATTTCAAAATTTCAAAATAGATAGATATAATGTCTTCTTTTAATCTTAATATACAATATTTTAATACTATAAATCTATATCTATATATTATATATTAGCCGTGATATTTCTTACTTTTTATTATGACAAGTGTCATTCTTATAATTCATTAAGTGTTAATTTATCATTTTTGAATAAGAATTTAATTTGTCATTACTTATTCACTTGAAAGATAAATTATGAAATAAAAAAATATTTATCCTTAGAATATTAAATTAATTTCTAATAAAAATTTAAATTTAAATCTTTATCTATTACTTGAATTCATAATTAGTTATTCATTTCATTTTCATAAAATCTTCTCATATTACATTTATATTTTACTTTCTTTCTTTCTCCACTTTCAATTACTTCAAAGTCATTATTTCAATACTTACTCCATTTTTTTATTATATTTCAAGAAAGGAACTTTATTATATGCACATTTTAAAAGATACTAAATATGAGTCGGTTATTAGTGTTTTCTAGCCAAGAATTATTCTTTTCTCTCATGTGAATTAAAAAATATAATATATTTGATATCAAAATATTAAATTCTAGTCAACATGTATGTTATAATTAGTGAATTTTAATGAGTTGTTCATAATATAAGATTATTACTTTCAAAAGTTTATTTTATATTGTAACATGATAAATAAAAATATATTATACTATCATTACAAAAAATTTATCCCTATTATAAGTTATGTTATTAAATATTAATATTAATAATTATCTTAAAAATGGCATTTAATCAATGTGATGTTGAATTCAAAATCAATTTTTTTTGTAATATAAATTTAAAATCAATTACCTACTTGAATGTTGAGTAAAATGAATGGAGGGATGATTTTTTTTTCTCTATAAATAATTAGTTTATAATTATAATATTATGTTATTAAAATAAATATTCATTTGTAATATAAAATTATTACTTTCAAAAGTTTATTTTATGTTGTAAGATGGTAAATTGAAAATATATTGTCATTAAAAAATATATTTTTATCATAAATTATGTTAATAAATATTAATATTAATATTAATGATAATAATTATATTAAAAATAATATCTAATTAATGTAAAATTTAATTTATATTTAATTACCTACTTAAATTGAGCAAAATTAGTGAAGAAATGACTTCTCTCTTAGAATTGTTGACTACATATTAATTAAATTTTTATCTAATCTTCTTTATAAATAATTAATATATAATTATAATATTATATTATTAAAATAAATATTTATCCATGTAACATATAGGTTGACACCTAGTGTATGTCTATATATATATTAGTAATAAAAAATAATGTAATAATAGATATAAAATTGATATTAGTAACTCTTATGATTCATTTGTTATGTAATTTTTTTAGAATTGATTTCATTTCATTTCAATAGAAATGATTTCAATTCATTTATAGGTGAACTTTATTATTTGAAAATTTATCAAAAATAATAATTTTAATTTATTTGTAAATTAATTATTTTATTTGAAATGCATTGAAAAATATACGAAATTCAATTAAAAGGTAAAATTTGATGATATTATGAAAAATATAATAATAGAATGAGGGTAAAACTTTTATATAAAATATATTTTTAGTCAAATAAAATGAATTCTAGTAAAATTTTTATTAAAATTGAATGAATTTCATGATGGCATAAATGTAATTAAAATAGAAATTATAAATAAAATTAAATCCTTTTTTATTTAAATCCAAATACCATTTTTTTAAAAAATTCATTTGAAAATAAAATGAAATCCTGTTTTTAATATTACCAAACAAGGTAAAGACTTTAGAAATAAATCGACAATTGACAATTGATATATGATAATATCAATCAACTAGAAATTACAATAAAAAATACAATGTTCAAAAAGATATTCAAAAATTTGTTATGGTGATAAGTATATAACAATCTTCACATTATTAACTTTGATAAAATTCTAATATACAATCATTCAATTTTTGGTATAATTAATTTTCTAATTAATGGATTGAATGTAATATCAAATTAAAATTCATATTAATATTTTTTATTAATATTTATACATATATTTATATTCTTTTGATCTCAATAAACAATATATTGATACCATAAACGTATAAATAAGGAATAAAAAATGATGTGATATGATGTATAATTGATATTAATAGGATTTGAAGATTTTTTAGGTAGATTGGTAAAATCACGGTTTTCATGACAATGTTGATATATGATGATAATGGTCAACTAACAAATAATGAAAAATGCCATGTTTTTAAGAGGTTTTCAAATAAGCATATAATATTTTTCACATTATGAACTGGACAAATATTATATATTGTAGATTATAAGACACATAGTATTATCTTATTTTTGCTCATGGGAAAAAAGTGTGAGCACATCTATGTTAATTTCATTTTTAAAATTTATTGACAATATTATTATGAATTAGTTGTATCATGGATTATAAAAGCTTTTATGTTTTTCTTTATTTTTGTGTATAGTTCTAAAGATCAATTTTATATTTATTTTAATACATTTCCATCAAATTCTTTTTTCAAATGATACAATAACAATAACAAAACCTTATCTGTGAGATAAGGTTTTGTTATAAAAGCTTCTATGTTTTTCTTTATTTTTGTGTATAGTTCTAAAGATCAATTTTGTATTTATTTTAATACATTTCCATCAAATTCTTTATTCAAATGATACAATAACAATAACAAAACATTATCTCACTAAATGAGGTCAGCTATCTTTATTCAAATAATATTAATAATAATTGTTTTGCTAAAATTTTATGTAATACCAAATTATATATTATTAAAATAATTTTAATCAAGTGCCTGTATTATTTTTCTTATGTTGGGCACAACCTTTCCACTAATCTCCTTCATATAGTAGTTAGATTATATTTAATGTGTAAATATTTATCTTATTTAAAAAATATTATATATTGTAGGTTAAATTGTATTATACTTTATTTTATTAATTTTAGAAATATAATAAATTAAATAAAAATATAATTCATATTTCTAATGTTATCAATTAATTTCTTAAAACCATTAACGTTCAATTATAAACAATAATTATGGCATTAAATTAATGAATGTAATAATTCAAATAGAAATAGAAATATTACTAATTCTTTTTAATATTTGCATTTAGTTTTTAATATTATTAATATGGATTTTAAATTTAAGAGAATAATAATTGTTGGATTTAATTTTAAATTTATTATGGTTAACTTGTTAATAATTATCTAATTTAAGAAAATATTATTAAAAAAAATTAAGTCGATACTATTTATTACAATTTATTACAACATGATATCCAAGTATACTTTTTTTTATTTAAGTGCCACTGCGAATAGCAATTAACCACGATGCTCATATGAAAAAAATGACACACTTGAAGCACATTTCGGGAAGAACAAAATAGAAATCAACTAATCATATTCCATAACCATGCAATCCCAATGAATCAACTTGATAGATTGAAAGAAAACACTATAGAAATCACCAAAAAATTGTAACAAATAAACTCAGCTAAAAATATACCATCAGAAATTAGCATTTCCAACTTTTGACAACTATTAACCAGTTTGAAACAGTAACTTACAATGAATTGACATGTCAAAATGGGTCATCAAAAGGTAAATCCTACATCCTTTTAAATGGTTTGTGTATATAGATTATCTTAGCATTAACTTAATGGAAAATGTTACTATTTGTGTGTGTGTGTATAGTATGTATGTTGAAATGAAACCCTAGAAGTTATAATGATGAACATGTATCTCACTATTTTATTGCATGTTATTGTCATTAATCACATATAATAACTGCTTGCATAACTAATCAAGACATTAATGTCGCTAATCTTCATGTTGCTCTTTATATAACAAATAGAAACATGGAACCATACATTTTCTTTTATTTTTTGGCATCTTGTTCACATGGAAACAAATAGAAACATCTTACTCTTCCTATACCATATAGAAACATGCAATCTAACACATTTTTTGTGGATAATGAACTTTAGTTTTATCTGCATCACTCTATTTTAGTCCAAACATCATAATGAAATTCATAATAATGTTATTTTGGCATCTTGTTCACATGGAAACAAACAGAAACATCTTACTCTTCCTATACGAAATAGAAACATGCAATCTAACACATTTTTTTATGGATAATGAACTTCAGTTTTATCTTTATCACTCTATTTGAGTCTAAACATCATAATGAAATTCATAATAATATGTTATTTTATTCATATTATTATTTGTATGATAAAGAGAAATGTGAAAGCATTGTATGCTAAAAATGTGTATGTTTTGTATTCTTTAGCATCATGTTACTATTTATATGACAAATAATAACATGTAAGAAATTATGCAATATTGGTGTTACATTCACTGATATGTTATTTTTTATCGATGTTACTTTCTAGTCTGAAGATAGTAACATGTAGTTTTCTACCACTTAATTGTTTATCATACTTGATTTATTTATTTATTTATTTTATTTTTTGGTTGATGTTATTATTTCTAGACAAAACAATAACATGTCACTACAAGAAAATAACATGTTATTATTTATTATGAAAATAATAACATATTATTTTTTATCGATATTGTTGTTAATAATGCTTAATTTATCAATATATTTTAGTTTTTGTTTGATGTTACTGTTTCCAGGCAAAACAATAGCATGAAAAATAGTGACGTGGCATTATCCTATTTTCAATCTGATTTATATCGAATCTGACCAAGGTACTTTTCTTTATTCCTGAATAGAATGGCAATAAAATATTCAAACAAGCAGAAGAACATGAAGAAGTAGCTGAAAGATTCTAGTAATACAGATATAATCTACTAGCATGTATAAGGTAGATTGATGATCTTCAATTCAATGAGAGTCATAAAAGGGTGCTATAACAAAACCCTTTCTAACTTCTCCTCAATGCCATAATGACAAAGGAGCTTAATCGTAATATGTGTTGAAAGAGTAACCAAGAAATACAAGCAATAATTGCCATTTTCTCAAGAAAGTACAATAGAATTGTAATTAGAAGCAAATGTTTGAGCATCACACCTACGTCAGTGAAGCTCATTTTTTGAATAAGAGAAGGAAACTACCTTATCGAAACAACACCTAGCAAGAGGCCATAATCAAAATTAGACACCGGATGATTTAATGGTTAAGAACGCCTTACAAAAGCCATAATATTTAATGCACTATAATGGGTAGTGGGAGAAACATTAGAAATTAATGTTTAGGATATCTCACGCCTTATAACACTAATATTGCTAGTGATCCTATTTATACCAAATAAGGTTCAGACATTAGCTTAGTCTCACCTTAAATATGTCAAAGACATTGATGACATAACAGAATATTGGTGGTCTAAACACATATATGAGCAATTAATGAGTTCTAATATAAAGGACAGTCTACCAAATGTCACTGGTTGTGTCATACTATTGCCAATAAGTTACCATTGTCAAACTTATGTTGCTTTATGTCATTTTCTTTGATATTGTTTTCATTTATTTTTATTCATTTTCTTGTATATTTTTAGCAGTTTTTAGTTGATATTATTATTTGAAGATCAAACAGTATCATGTAACTATTTGATATGTAAACATTAACCCTATATTTTTTAGCAGTTTGGTTGTTAGTGTTACTTGATTTGTCGATTTATTTTGAGTTTTTTATTAATGTTACTATTTGGATACCAAATAGTAACATGTTATTATTTGATCTGCAAACAGTAATATATTATTTTCTGATAATTTTGTTAATAATTAGTATATATTTTTCTCATTATTTCAATTTTTTATTTATTAATGATATTTGATTCGTCTATTTACTTTAAGTTTTTAGTTCATGTTACTATCTAGATACCAAATAACAACATGTTACTATTTGTTATGTAAATAGTAACATGTTTTGTTAGTAGTTTTGTTATTAATGACACTTAATTTGTCTATTTACTTTGAGTTTTTTTATTCATGTTATTATCTAGATACCAAATAGCAAAATGTTATTATTTGTTATTTAAATAGTAATATGTTATTTTTTTGATAGTTTTGTTATTAATGACATTTGATTCTTCTATTTATTTTAAATTTTTAGTTTATATTATTATCTAGATACCTAATAACATGTTACTATTTATTTTGTAAATAGTAACATATTATTTTTTTGGCAGTTTTGTTATTAATGACATCAAATGACCCTTTTTTTACTCCATTTTTAAATGAAACTTCTATTTAAAATGGATTTGATGATATGTACATTGTATTGTTGATAGTATTGACTGTGTGAGACAACAGATGTGCTTAAAGGATATCAAATTCAAAAGGTATCAAGGTGCCTCAAATGAGACCTGAAGTTCCTTACATGCCAACTGAAGTATAAAGTGATCAACCAACTTCAGGTAAACTTTGGAAAGTATTATTTCCTTTACCCATATTACTATTACGTTGCCACTTAACATTTTTTTTTTCATGTTACTATTTCTCATCAAAATAGAGACATGTTAACTAATTACCCTAATGAGCAACCATTCTTACATTTTACGTCATAAATGAAGAAATACAACCAACAGACCAAGAAATACACCCCCTTTACAACCATTACACACAAATAACACATGAACTACAACTAATCGAATACCAAGAATAAATAAAAGCACAGATCACATCCTTTAAATAGGAAGAATTCAAAACTAATGACAACACAAGAATGGGATAGTACATAATGTAACCTAAAAAAAATAACACTAGAATAGTTTGCAAATATTGTACTATCCTAAAAAATAAAAAATAAGACAACAATGAAGTATTATAATTAAGGGATCAAATCTTCGGTGCAAACAATAAAATAAACAAACTAACTGATGAATTGAAGTCTCTAACAAAGAGACTTCAGGGGTCAAAGCAACAACTACAATAAAATAAAGAAAAAATCATAAAACTCATAGAGGAAAATGCATGACTTTGAACGCAACTATCTGACACAATCGAGCAAATAAAAAATCTCAAAATGATCATTGAGACCTTAGAGAATCAAGATACCAGTCTTGATAACCAAAAAAATAATTGACTACACAACTCATAAAAATGATTGTACAGGTAGTTAGATAGTAAAAAGTAGACACCACAAAAGATGAAGAACAAAAACAAACTGAGCATTTTCAAAGGTTGATGATCAAAGACATTAAACCAAAAATAAGAAAAATAAAACATGACACAAATTACACTTACTCAGGGCAACGCAAAAAACATACATGACAACAAACAATACTTGCTAAGGAGATCACTAACAATGGCAAAAAGGCTCCTATATTCATCTTGGATGAAATAGTAACGAAAATGGCCAAACAAAAATAGAGCAAAAAGGTAACTAAAAGTACAAATTATCCAACTACAAAATAGCTCCCCTAAGATCTTAGGAACAAACTAGTCTAAATAAAAAAAAGGAGACATAATATAAGTCATATCCTATTTTTTTTGTTGATTCCTTTGATTAACTCAACATTATTTCCTAGTGCCTCCATTAATTTCTACACCACATTATCATTTGTAAGACTATTGTTTGGACATCTCCTCAGTAAGAAATGTGCATAACATTAGATGAGTTGTTGGATGTGCTCATAGAAAAGGCAATAACAAATAATGTAAGTATGCTCCTCTAAAATTTTACAACATTACTATTTTATCTTGTTCTTTTTATATTAATGTTACTATTTTGAGTAAAAATAGTAAAATGGCAACACTAAACATTTTCAAGCTCAAAAACATAACGTTATTGTTTGGAGTTTGAATAATAATATGCAATTACTTATGCTGTTATATATCATCATGTTATTGATGTTTTTTTGCTTTTCTTTTTTTTTTAACTCCCTTTTAGAGTTTGATTTCTTCTTAATCAATTTATCTAATAAAAACTAATCATTTAATTTCATATCATAAATGGCCATGTGTCCATGCTCAGCATGACTAGCACATTCAGCAACGACAAGATTTTTGTATTCAATAACTTGTGTTAGGTAAAATCTTAAATCCATTCCCTAAATGTCATATATAGAAAATACTTTGATATTGACTTATGTTCAAACTATATTGACAGTCTTATGTGGTAAACCTACTTCCATTATACTAGGAAATAAGGGCATATAAATTTGATCAAAAGGTAAAGTAAGCAATGATTGTAGAAATTATTCTATTTCTAATAAACTTAACAGATGTCAAAGACTGCAGTAACCTAATCACTACACATTGCTAGTGCTTAATAATGTAGAGTGCAAGTGGACTCATTACAACTCATAAGGCTAGAAGAGAAAAGGCTACAGATTCATAACTTTATGACGTCAAAATAGTGATGAGTGATATTTATACTATGATTAGATACTAACTATTGTTCTTAGTTGATGTTACTGTTTGGTCAAAAAAATAGTAACATATTGTTTTCTTGAAGTTTTAATGTTAATCATGCTTAGTTTGTCTACTTATTTTTTTTATTAATGTTACTATTTCTAAACTAAATAATAACATCTCAAACTAATAAAAATAACATGTTACTGTTACTATTTAGTATGCAAACAGTAACACATTGTTTACTACCAGAAAACATATCAAGTATGATGTTACTATCTGATGTGTAGTTTTTAGTTAATGTTATTATTTTTTATAAAAATAGTAACATATTATTTTGTTGAGGTTTCATTATTAATCATACTTCATTTTTCTATTTATTTTGACTTTTTCATTGATGTTATTATTTTTAGACCAAATAGTAACATGTCAGAATAAGAAAATAATAAGTTACTGTTTGTTTTGAAAATAGTGACATGTTATCTTTTTATCGATTTTGTTGTTAATAATGTTTGATTTCTAAATTTATTTTCAATTTTTGTTTGATATTATTATTTCCAAACCAGATAGTAATATATTCTTTTTTTTTACTTGATATCTTACGTAACTTGTTAATTTAACAACAAAAGGACTATTATAAGGAAAAGAAGAATGAAATCCTTCACAAGAATAAGATAGATATGGGAGTAGGACCAGTAACTACAGAGCCATCTTTTAATCTCATATCATATGAAAGGTCATCACAATAGGAACCTGGATAGTAAGTAACACCTTCTTTACTAATCTAAAAGTACTATAATTAAGCAATATCAAACTAACTCATTCCACAAATTTATAATTTTAGGTAAGATTGTAAAATTTTTATGTGTAAACAAATAGAGGATACTATTTTAATATTTTGAATTAAAAGCATGACATGTAAGTAATTGTGCAGTTTTTTCATTGATATTAATATTAAAAGTAACAAAAATTTAGCATATACTTCTTTCTAATTTTTTTTAACATTCACAATTCATTTACCTTATGTTTACAACTTTTACCTTGATGTTACTGTTTTGAATTAAAATAGTAACATATAAGTAATTGTACAATTTTTTCATTAATGTCACTACTAAAATTAATAAAAAATTTAGCATATTCTTCTTTCTACTTTCTTTTAATATTCACAATTCATTTACCCCATGTTTACAACTTCTACCCTTGATGTTACTATTTTGAATAAAAATAATAACATGTAAGTAATTGTGCATTTTTTCATTGATATTACTATTAAAACTAACCAAATAGAAACAGGTCAACAAATAATACTACCTAATAACCAGTTGCATTATTGTATTATAATAATGTTACTATTTCTTTTTAAATAGGAAAGGAATCATAAAGAAAACAATTGTGACATAGAAAAAATTGCATTCAAGTTAGCTTCTTGCAAATTTTCATATTGTGATGTCCTAGTTTGTCATATCTTCTGTGCCTAATTTTCTTAACACACTTACCTTTTGACCTATTCCTCATCTTCTTAGATCTGCCTGCCTATTTTTTTGAAATTGGAGGTAAGATAGTTGCTTTATCACCTATATCAACTTCCTACCTCAACATTGTAGGAATGAGGTATATGACTTATTCAAAAATCTTCCTATACATGCTCACATGGAAATAATTCTCAATAATCTCATTCAAAGAAATCCCATACCTTCTTATAGTGGCAACTGCAAGAACACAAGGAAAGCTATCCAATTGCCACTGGTGACAAGTGTAATTATGCTAAGAAATATCCACACACACAATTAGATCTGCTAACACTTCAAAAATAGTTTCTGATAACTTCCTAATAACCCAACCTTTGTACTTTCTTGAGTGTAATTTTAATCTCAACAACTAGACTGGATAAATAATATCATTCTAACACAATGATTCTAACATTTGTTTAGCAAACCACTCTATCAGCTTTAAACAAATATTATTAACCATATTTGTGATTAGCAACTTCTTCATATCACAAATTCAAGAATTATAAGATTTAGTTGCATGTAATGTCATCTCTCTATAACGATAACTACAGCTAAAAGCATTTGACTAACATTTAGGTGCAAGCCTTGTGAGAAAATTCTGAGTAATCAACCTCTTTTGCATTTGAAAATTTCCAAGTTCTCACTAAATGCACCTATTGTTAAGGAATATGCACACATTACAAATAAGTGAACTATATGCTCCCTGAAGGAATTTGAAAATGCACACCATTGAATTTGTCTCTTAAATTCTATTTTAAATGATACAGACAAAAGAAGTAAGGTGCCATTAGAAAAATTTTGACATTACTTCTAGCAATCCTAGATTACAATTGAAAATAAAAGTCATTCGTTAGTTTGCATCAAGTACAATGGATAATTATGAAAGGAACCAAAATTAATTTTCTTGATTTTTAAAATCAACCACAACAAAACTTAGAGGAAATAACTCTGAAATGGAATAGTCATACAAAACAAAAACATAAGCCATTAAAATAGAAATATGATTTGCTTCATAACCTATGTTATTGTTTGCATGGAAATAGTAGCATCAACCAAAGAAAACACAATAAATACAAAAATAAATTCTCATTAATAGAAAAACTCATAAAAAATAATAACACTACTTCCATATTACTATTTCATCTCCTAACAGTAATATCAATCTAATAACCAAATGAGTACATCTAATTGTCAATCCAACTAACCAAAATTAAGACTAAATAGCTAACTCAACTCTTATTAATAATAAAAATACTAGAAAATAACACTAATGCTTTCATATTACTATTTGATCTTCATACAGTAACTTTAATAAAACTTAGAATAAAACACTCCAATAAAGGGACATTCTAAATAAAAATGCTAACAAAAAAAAGGGAAAAACACAAGGCCTTCCATGTTACTATTTTGAGACTAGACAATAACAAAGGATGCCATGTTATTATTTAGCATTCAAACAGTAACACCAATTAAAGGGCCCAAATAGAATAGTTCTTGATTGAAAAATAGTTGACAATAAACTTAAAATGAAAATAATTCACCTTGATTACCATCCTTGTCGATAATTGATAGGATTGGCCTCTTAAACCTAGACTTCAAAATAGTCCCATCAATAAACAAAAGAGGTTTGCAAAACATGAATCTTTCAATGCAAGCATGAAATACACAAACATTTGTTTGAATCTCCTGTTACTATCATTCACGTCCACCACAATGCAACTACTAAGATCATTTCATTTATAGTAGATACATACTAACTAATTTATTTGAATGAGTTATTAAAATCACTAAATACCATACCCCTTGCTTTCTCTATTGCATGCCATGCCTTACAATAGGGATTGCTAATCTATAATTATTTTCAAAATGATTTACAACTTCATTAGCTATCAATGATAGGGATTCTTTAACTAAATTCACGACTAATTCAGAAATCAATTTGGAACCCGCCGTCCTTGAAATTGAACTGCTTAACATGACACCATAAGTATGATAATTCACTAACTTCTTAATATCAAAAAAATTATTCACCTTGGACAATGAAGTGGTAACAAACCACTCATAGCTTTTCTTGTGCTTCTTTGAGTATATAGCTGCCACCTTTATTTTTGTATTCTTGACATAATTAAACGAAAAACCTCTCTCTATCAAATACTTGCACAATGCATTTCTAAACTCAACACCACCACCAAAGAATCTCTAACTAACATGGCTAACTACACTTGACCATGAATCAGATGATAAAACTTTCTCACTATTTAAAAAGCATAAACTTGGAATCAAAGTAGCATAACACTCCATAACATCAAAAATAGAAACCTATTTCTCTAAAACAAAAACACCATCATATAGTGAATGTGATATAGAACTCAAACCAATATTAACACTCATTCAAATATTTCAAGTGCAAAACGTAAACCAAGTCAATCATATTTTTCAATTCTAACTTATTCCTCAGCAAACAAATAGGATGACTAAAAAAAGATTATGATAGGGAAAATTAACAGCAAATAGATCCTTAAAATTTGCACATATCATCTAAACTAACTCATTGTAATCTATACCAATATTGATCTTCAATACCATAGCTTCAACCCTATACTTACATACGAGTAACACACACTATTGCATTGACAAAAAAAATCACAATTACTTGATAATAATGCAATTAGAAAAAAGAGGTGATTAACATAGGCAAGGACGATCGAAAAATAAAGGAGATCAATCACAGGTATACATTGAACAAGGATAAAAATCCAAAATAGATATACAAAGGTTTGAAACTAGACACAAAAATAGAAATTCTTGCATAAAAGGGATAAGAATGGAACCTAATTAAAAAAAAAGAATATTTTATGAATATAACAATGAAAATTCATAAAATCGACACTTCTTTGAAATAAAGATTAGCATTAGCACCTCTTTGAAAGGAAGTCTATCAAGTGGCACCACAATGCACTTTACCAATTATCATTTGTTATATGTTCAACTTTTATGGATTTTATTGTATTAATTTTAAAAATATAATAAATTAAATAAATATGTAAATAAAATACAATTAAAACACGATAAGACTACCAATTATGAGAATCAATGAATCCTTGAATCAATGTTAAATGTTAAAAAGTAAAAAAATTATAATTAATGCTTGGGAAAATATCATTACATATATTTCATAAAGTTAATTTTAATAATTTTTAATTCCATATTAGTAAAAAAGAATTGAAGTAATTATTAATTTAACATAATTTTAATTGTTTGGTTCAACTTAAATTGTGAGGATTAATAGAATAGTTATGTTTAATATTCAAATCTAATAATTATAATTTTATTTTAATGAGTAATATTTGTAAAGTGTCTTTAAACAATTTTAATAAGAAAAATTTTTACAATTTTTTTATTTTATTAGGATAAAATTTATTTTTTAATAATCATGTATATTTTTTTCTAAATCATGAGTTTTTAATTAGAATATGTGAATGATAATAAATACAATTTCAATGTTATTTTTATTCCATATTTTATATAAGTTATATATATGTTTATTTTCAACAAGATAAAAATTAATATTTTATAATTATATATATCTACTAGATTTGTATAATTTAGAAAAATATTATTATCACAATTTTAATTAGACATTGTGAATTTTAATAAATACAATTTTGATGATTTTTTTTCATATTTTGTATATATGGTTTTATAAATATTTTTATTTTCTATATGATAATAATTTATTTTTAATAATCATGTATGTATCTATTAAAGTCATATAATTTAAAAAGTTACTATTATTACAATTTTATTTGGGAAGTAGGATTTAATAGTATAATTTTGATGATATTTTTATTTATATTATAGTATATAGAATTGACTAACAATATGTTAATTAATTTATTGAGAAATAATTAGGGGAAGATAACATCAACTATATTAAAGAGAATAATTATATTAATTAATTAAAGAAAATAATTAGGAAATACTTATTAGGAGAGAAGTATAAACAAAAAAAAACTTTACAAAAAACTTGAATAGAAATTTTATGTTAGAATTGGGAGGGCATTGGACGGATGAAAAGCTAACACATGTCAATATGGAGTTGAAGTGGTTGTTAGTACATGTTATATATATATATATATATATATATATATATTGACTATTATTGATATTGATATATTGAATATTGATTTATTAGTATATATATTGTTGATTTCAAATCCATAAATAACAATAATGATCTAGATTAAGTAATTTGTGTAAATTGTTTATTTTATCTTGCAAGTATATCTTTACAATTCTTTAGAATATTTGGAATCTAATTTAATGATTATTATCACACTTTAAAATTTTCAAAATTAAAATGATTTTGATTAATTAAAAAAATTACCACACAATCAGCTTGAAAGTATAAATTCCAAACTTTATTTTTCAAAGCTTGTTTCTTATTTTTCCTTCACTCATTTTTTATATACTAACACACATACACTAAAAAAAAAAACTTTCAAGTACTTATTTCAATAACAAAATTTAGTATTATTCTCAATGAAAAAATCAAACATTTATTAATACCTTTGAAAGAAACATTTGTTACCAATAATGGGCATTTGAAAAAACTTCTATTCCCAAGATTTCTTGTGAGAAAACTGAAATGCACCATTTTATTTAACTTTCTCACTATATGGATTATAGAAAATTCCACCACAAGAATAATCATTATATATATTTTTTTTCAATGTTGGATCTCTCATTTTTCATTTTCTTTCTCTTCTTTATTGTTCCTCCATTGCTTCTTTCCCATCTCTATTCTTCATTGAGGTTTATTCTAATCTTTGATCATGTTTTCTATGTTATCCATTAATAAGTTGCATTACTTCAAAATAGCTAATTGATGTCAATCAAGAGAATTTGGTTACCATTACTACCGAAGTCTATTTTGACATCGTGACATTTTTGACATTATATGAAACTTTTAGGTGACGAATAAAAATTATAATTGATATCTATTTAGATGTAGTAATGTTTTTGAAATTAAGTGAAAAAATTACTATGTTGGTTTTAAAGATAATTATGTCTAACATTTCACATAGGAAAGCATAAAAATGTAAGATGTTAGTTTTTCTTCATAATAGTTGTTTAAAAAGGCATTTGAAGTATCAAGTTGAAAAAGGTAAAATTTTCACACATTGATTTTGAACTTAATCAATTTCTAAAAATTTAACAAGCTATTTCTTACTTTAAAAGTGTAATACATAAGACATTGGTCTTGCTTTAATAACTAACATCCATATCTATTCATAAAAGGCATTGGCATAAGGTAGAGCACAAGGATAAGGATGAGTAGGAGCATACTTGGATATAATTGAAAGAAATAGAGCTTTCTTTAATATATGAGAATTTGCAATAAGGATGAGGATTTCAACACAATTAGGATATGAACTTAGTTACCTAGTGATTTTGCTATAAACATGTATTAATAAGAAGTTGTAATTTTTATGTATAGAAATCAATAAACTATCAGAATATATTCCTAGAATTGTTTGTTTGTTTGTCATCTAATTGTATGAAATAGAAGATATCAAAGCACAAATAACTTTCCATATAAATTCATAATTTTATTGCAAATAGTGTAATTGATATTGCAACATAAATAACCTTTTGTATAAATAACCTTTAAGGATATGGAATTGGAGGAACATATAGTAGAGGATTTTCTGAAAAGGTCATTCTTCTTAGAATTACTTCATCTTCTTTTTGAGTTTCTTCACCATCTTCTTCTCTCAAATTTTTATTTTTTTTTATTTCTTTCTTGGTTCTGGCTCATTCAATTACTTCCCACTTTTTAATGTAATAGCCTTTACGTGAAGGAATAATCTTAAAGAAATAGCCTTTACATTCCAGGTAGTGATGCTTCCAATTAGTGAAGAATGTAACTAACTTTTAGCTTTATCTCTTAAAGAAAAAAGGAATAATCTCAGTCATATAACATCATTAATAACACCATTATGCTTATGGGCATTGGGATTTTCAACTAGAAAACCACTAAATTGATTAGCTTAGACCATTTGAATAATGGTGGCTTTATTTCAAAGTTATTTGTAGGCATAGGCAGTCTCTTGATCCTAGATATAGTATCCATGACTGTAGATATGGCATAATTGCGAAGTGCTTTGGTATCTACTCTTTCTTCTCGTAGATTTGCCATTACTTCATTCTGATCTACAGTTGACTACTTCGCACTTTTTAATTGCTTCGACAAGTTCTCTCAATCTCAAAATCAAAAAGTAGTGGCTCAATAACTCTCGATCTAGTCATACACTAGGGAAAACCCTAAAAAGAGATAAGAGACATCACAAAAAAATGTAAAATAAAAATTAAATTAGGATTAAGATTACTTGGTATTGATATTAATGATAACAAACCCTAACAATGGTGCCAAAAACTTGTTATGTGTAAAATGGTTTATCAATTAGTACAGTGTACACTATTATAAACAAGTAATAAATTGCTTAGTAAAGTATCATTCCCTCAAGGATTGTTTCACTAAGTACTAAAATTGATAACCTTAACACAATTTAGCAAATCAATTAGTTAAGAATTTGAGTGACTAAATAAAGATTTAGGCAAGGTAATGAATTCAATTGAAATAAAAGTAAATATAAATAAAGCCCTAAGGACTAAATAAAGATTTAGCAAATCAATTGCTTAAGAATTTAACACAATTTAGCAAATCGATTGGTTAAGAATTTGAGTGGCTAAATAAAGATTTAGGCAAGGTAATAAATGCAATTGGAATAAAAGTAAATATAAATAAAGCCTCAGGGACCAGACTTCACTTAACAAATTTGGATTGAATCATTTATTTATTCTAATCCAATTTTAATCTTTTTTATTGATAGTCGAGTTTTCTTAAATTAATTACTAGCCTCTTCCAATGTTAAGTAATTCTATCATCAAATATTAATTTACTATATTCCTATATGAATTAAAATAATTAATCATACATTATGATTTATGGAACTCATTAAGACTATACAAACCATATGAATATATTCCTATTTTATATGTAATTTATGATTTTAATTATAGGATCCACATACATGTATCTCCTTCTGATCTCAACATACATATTGAGATCATTCAAAAGGTGGCCAATCAATTAAAAGCATTAAGAATAACAATTGAAAATCAATCATGGATAAGAAAATTGAAATTAGATTCAATGGACTAGAATTCAATCCGTACATTATCACTGTAGGAAATAAGGATTTAGTTCATAATGAAATTAGAAACAAACTCATAATAAAATGAAAACATCATAACATTCAAGATTAAAACATAAAGGTACAACTACAAATGCATGAAAATAAAAATTTTAGCCATCCATGTAAGAGGTAAAACCATCCATATTAGTGGTAACCTCAATTATCCATATAGGAGGACTACCTAACCTTCCATTAAGGAGGCATGCAAAAAAAGATAAGAATGCATGAAAGCAAAACTCTAGCTATTCTCTCTCAAATGATCCCCTTTGTATCTTTTACTCCTTGCTATTTATAGATGAATAGGTGCAAGGATTCCAACAAGTTAAGCCACCAATCTTGACTTACGACCATCATCTTTAACCTTGCAGCAACCATATTTCTGAGTTATTTCCAAATTTTTACACTTAAGCTTTCAAATGCCGATAAGAGCTCCCAATTTTGACATTTCTATCTCAAGTTATGGTGAAATTAGTGGGTGAAGGTCAATTTCGAGTGAAACCATAGTTTCAACTTCTGAGCAAAATTTGAGGTCCTTAAGTGTTGAATTGTACTTTACCTGCAACATGAAAGTTGTATGGCATTTTCTTAAATTTTGATCCATATAAAGAATAACCCAATATAACATCCAGAGCTCCAAATATGGCTAAAAACCTGAAATAACGTCAAAATCCAACATTATTTGAAAAGTTTGATTTCATTTCAAAATCATGTTCCATTCATAAAATGTAAATAAATTTATCAAATTAAGCTTATATAACATCTAAAAATACATAATATAAGGGAAAATAAAAATGAAAATATTTTACTTGTCACTTCTATACATGCACTTACATTAGTTATCTTATCAATTTTATGTAAATATACTATACATAATCGTATTAGTATTCTTAGATAAAATCATCTTTGATTAATAAAAAGCCATTTCCAAAATATATATAGGTAACAATATAATAATCATAATATAACATCTCATTTAACAGAAACTTTTCCACAAAGCTAACTAAATAATACACTCATATAGATTTATGATACTCTAATATACAAATTACATATAAGCATTCATAAGGAAAATAATTAAAACTTCTTGTAACTTCTAGGTTATCCTTACACACCTCACAAACACCATATTTATCCTTCTAAAGTTTGCTTTGTACCTCTCGCAAATAGCCATACAAATCCAATGCAATAATCACATCTCAATATAATAATATCCCTTAATCACATTCATAGTTAGCATGCTTATTGGCATTATTTGATTCAATTACAAATCATAATGCTTTTTGTTAATAGAATCATAATAGAAACACAAGAAAATATTAATAGTAAACTGCCACACTTTTATACATGATTATGCTTTTCATCTATTCATCATCAAGTAATGAATTTGTACATTCATTATTTTAATTTTTGTCATAGTTTATAGGTAATAGTGTTATGTCTTTTTACATGCCTTAATAGAAAACTAGCAATTTTGGATGGTAATATAAGTCAATTACAAATTGTATGGCCAATTATTAGACATCAATTATTCATCATATTACTTTCTTTACAAGGTATTCATAATTATATATGGCAATGTTCTCAAACCATACCTGTGTGTATATATGATATCAGATACATTAGCAATTATGTTTATAAACAAGAACCTCATTAACATTTGGAATTGAATCACTTTCATAGACACTAATTTAGAATGTGTTATTTAATATATAAACAAACATAAACTAAATATGATTAGCCTTTAATTACAATAGATAATAACACTAACATAAGCTAAACTTTAAATTCAGGTAAAGTATACACTTACCTACTTTCTTTAACTTTTTCCTAAGCCTCAAATTCCCCTTTCTTTGTTATTTTGTCCTTTATTATACTGAAATTAGTTATTTTTATTCCAAATTTACAATTCCTAACTCTAGACATGCTACACTAGCAATCTTAATCATTCAATTCATATATTTTTATGCTTAGAGCAAGCAACCAAAAAAAGGTTAAATCAAGGATTTTTTTAATCAAGCTTGTCTAGTCCAAAATTTTAGAAATTTTTGCATTAGAATGGTTTAGTCTATTCAATGAGGTCATCAATAACTCGGCTATTGACAAGAAGGCTAAAATTACTAGCAGACAAATAGAAAAAGGTTGTTCAACCATATTACTCAGTGTTATTATTTAGTTATACTTTGTATCTACCATGCATGCAAGTTGTTAAATAGTAGAGGGAAGGGAGCAATGTTGTTATCTAATGGTTGGTAATAGTGAAAATGGGAGGAGGATGAAAAATGACAATTAATAATGAGAGGCTGCATTAGGGAAAAGGAAACTAAAGAATAAGAAGAAAGAAATTAAGATTTTTTATTTTTTATTCTATATAGAAGATTAAGAAAAAGAGTATATAATCTAGGAAAAGTTTAAGTGTTCTAATCATAAGGTGAGCCTATATCTAATATAATCCTGGCCTTTCATTCTTTCTTATAAATCCCATCTGATTACATTCTAGTCACTCCCTCCAATTACTTATTTTATCAAGTTAACTAACTTGCTATTTTTTCCCTAATAGTTTACTTGATAATTCAATGGATTTATGAGTTTAAAAGTAGTTATTTTAAAATTCCTTAAACTTAAGGGAGTCATTTATTAAATTGTAAACTATTTTTTTATTTTGTCATTGGGTAAAATAAATAACGTTGACATACAAATAATTAGCTTATTTACTTATTATTAATGGGTAAGAGTTATCATTAGCTTAAACTCACCTAAAATACCTGTACCTATTCTTTCTACTATATATGGCACCTTCCACTTCCAAACACCAAGAATTTCTCTTATTTTCCTCCTATCTTCCAAGTTAGTCAAAACCCTCAACCATAACAAGATCTTCATCTTTCTCCCTAAATCACACCATGAGACCTCCATCTAGAAACAAAGGGAAGAGGAAAAAAGATTATAAAGAAGGATAAAAAGCCTTCTTATTAAGGAAAAAGGAGCAAATCATCAAGTAAAAAATTTATATTTTTCAATCTTTCCTACTGTGAATTTAATTGTATGATAGAATTTCTATTAGCTTTAGTATGTTTTATTTACCAAGGAATCTAAGAAGAAGAATTCATTAAGTTTCACTACTAGTCATATGATTATCCTCTGTGCACTCTCATGTTAGGGTTTTTACCATATATTCTACTAAAAATATAAGAAGAGAATGCACACACACACACACACACACACACACACACACACACACACACACACACACACACACACACACACACACACACACATATATATATATATATATATATATATATATATATATATATATATATATATATATATATATATATATATAAGTATGAAGAAGAGTTTGATAAGAAAAATAAATAAATGATTAGATGTGCTAAGATTATATTTAGAAATGAAAAATATATGATTTTGTAGTGAGATTGTTGATTAAATCACCATTGAAAATGGTTCATATGGTTTGGCCTTATTAAGAGGGAACTTAATATATATTATAAATTCATGAAGGTTTAGAGTAAATGGTCTTGTAATTTGTTAGTGACTTAAGTCAATGAAAGATATACATAAATATCTCTTCATTTTAATTTTACATGCATGAAGTGAGATAAATTAAACTTTTTGTTATTAACTACGACAGGGTTTATTGACCATGCAAAGGAAGAGGAATTGTGTGTTCTTTTCTTATAAATTCAAATCAAGAAGTAATGCTGTAAAAATCTAAAATATGGGTGATGATAAATGACAAACTAAATAGAAGGAAGAGTAAGAAAAAATTTAGGAAACACACAAGGGATATGTATGGCCTTAAAGAGATAAAAGGGTAGAAAGCCCTATTTTTTTAAAAAAATAAGAATAAAAGTTTACATATATATATAAGTAAATAAATAGAAAAAAAATGAATGGAGTAAAACTGTACATACTACAGAGTTATTTGAATGAAAATGAGTAATAAAGTGAGAGTACGTATGTTAGTATTTTTTTAAAATAAAATAGTATTTACTTATGTGATTGATTTCATGAGAATAATATAAATGTATATTATTATTTTTATTGAAATAAAATATTATACACATACATGATTGAATTTCTAAAAATAATATACATGTACATAAATGTTTTTATTGGAAAATATTATATGTGTACATAATTGATTTTATTAAAATAATATACATGTACCTTACTATTTTTAATGAAATAAATTATATGATTTTATGAAAATAACATACACTTATGTTACTATTTTTATCAAGATAAAATATTATATATGTATATGATTGATTTTATTAAAAAAAGATACACATATGTTATTATTTTACTGAAATAAAATATTATATACATATGTGATTGATTTTATAAAAATAGTATACACGTGTATTATTTTTTATTGAAATAAATTATTATATACATATGTTTATTACTTTATTTAAATAATATATACATATGTTACTATTTTTATTAATATAAAATATTACATATGTACATGATTGATTTTATGAAAAATGATATCCATGCGTATTGTTGTTTTTATTAATAAGGAAATATTATTTATGTATGTGATTGGCTTATAAATAATATATATAAACATACGTGACTATTTTTATGGAAAATATTATATATGTATGTGATTAATTTATAAATAATATATTCAAGCATGTGACTATTTTTATGATAAAATTATGTACATATGTGATTAAGTTATAAATAATATATACATACGTAATTATTTTATGAAATTAAAGCATACATACATAACTATTATATTATAGAAAAGATGAGGACAAATATGTGTATGTAATTCTGGATAAAAATATAAAGGTGAAAATAAATCTACAGACATGATCATGAATATTAATATAAAAATTAAAATAAATACACCTACATAGTTAAAAATATGAAAATAAAAATGAAGGCAAATGTACATGTAAGATTGTAAATGTTGGTATAAAAAGGGAAATAAAATATGTACAAGATTGTTTAACAAAATAAGATTATGCGTATATGATTATAGAAGTTAACGTGGTGATAAAAATGTGTGTACAAGATTGTTAATATTAATGCAAGGGTGACAATGTGGGTACGTATATAATTGCATATGTAATTACAAGGATAGATGTGGTAAACAACAAATAAGTAAGATGTAGGTGAAATAAAGTAAAATAGTATATGCCCAAGCTTCTTTTAATGCCTGTATGTACATGTATAAATATACTTATATGATAAAAATGAAAATCAAGATGAATATATATTTGGAAATAAGATGGCAACAATAAAAACTTAGTTACTTATGATATCTTGTATGAATCATACATGAATAATGATAATTGGTGATGATTATGATAAATTGTGTATATATGTATGTCAATGCCACGGATGTATTAAATGATCTCTATAATATGAACGATGAGCATGTGAATAAGATGTAACATCATGAATTATGATAAATATGCATATATGAGTTTTCATATTCTATATACAAATATCAATGTGAATTATGAAATGTGATATTGAATTTAATTATGTATGAATGCATCCATGAGCATTATGAAATGAAATGTATTGTAATATGACAAGCATTTTATATAGCGAAAACAATGATGTGATATAAGCACACTATATAAGTACATAAAATATTTAGTTGTTAACAAATGAGAGCTAACAATGTGATTATAAAGATTGACACTTGGTTGTTAGCAAGTGGAGGCTAACAATGTAGTTATAAGAATGGAAAATGTGATATCATATATCTTTGCAAATTGCTAACTTATATGAGTATGAATAAATTGGTTATCAATGAGCAGAGGCTAGTAATGCGATTATAAGGATGGAGTGTATGACACTACATTTTAATGTTCGTATTGCATACTTCATTGCATGTAATATGCTTGTAAATCATACATAACCATAGTTGTATTCTATGTGATTATGAGTTGATGTCATTGTTATAAGTTATATGTTTTTGAATTATATCATGGCTTACTATCTATTCTTTATTTAATGTTAAGGTGATATGAATGACTTGATGCTTACATATAGGTTTAGTATATGATACATGAAAATTAGCATAAGATATATACAAAAGGTTGAAACCTAAAGGTAGTTTGAAATTCACCACCCAAAACAAAAACATAAATAATTACATATAGTGACAAAGAAAAATGAAACAAATAAATGTGAAAAAGCAAGGTGGATTGCATAAATATTGCTAAAAATAATAATATATCAAATTGACAAGAATGATGCAAAAATTTAAATAAAGGAGAGGAAATCCCTCTATGGGGGTATAGGTGATGTAAAAAATATAATAAAAGATTGTTATAACAAAATGTTTGAAACTCATGAATAATGTATAGGACTAACATTGAAAAAGTAAGGGTTTATAAGAAAAAGAGACTTTAAATAAATAAAATGATAAGATAACTTGTATAGAGTCTCACTCATTAAGTCTTTATAACTTACTTTGTAATTGTTTGATATTTTTAGGTAACCATCATAATGATGAAGAATGCTCGAGCAAGGAAAAATATTTGGCTATCGTATTGGACCATTTAACAACATATTGAATTGTGGAAAAAATGATTAGCAAGTTAGAGACTAGTATAAAAAATTTTTTCCTCTGGTTTTTATGTTAAGGTGTCATATGATGATATTAAAGTATAGTATAGGAAAATGACAAGTTGATAGCTAAAGTATTTTGCCCAAGCATCCAAACTAGATAAAAATAGGTACATTAAGTAAGTATGAGTGTAAAGGAACTAATGCTTTAGAAAGAAATTGAATAAATGATGAATAGACACGAACCTTACTATAACCCCTGATCTTGCTTTATGTGTAATAGGAAGTTAAAATAAACTAAATAGCTCCTGAAGATCTTTCTAATTGCAAATCTTCTATAAAATTATAGGCATCTTACCTTACAAATGTTTGGCTGGCCATTCACTAGGCATAATTCACTGATATTGCTTGAAATGTTAGAAGTAGTAAGAATGGCTGAAAAACTTATAGACTAGACTAGCTAGAATAGAATACCCTACCTTGAGTTACCATGAATGAAGAATTCACCATTACTAAACACCTAGAATGATGGTCAATCCTCCAATAGTATTTAAGAGTATGGGTCAATTGAAAATAACAAGATAGTATGAGAACTCTAATTGATTGTGTATTGCTTTAAGTGCTTAGATGTTATATGTTAAACCAAGCTCTATGGTTAAAGGGATTCTAATCCTATCCTTAATGATTTCATTATGCATCTATGGTGATGAGTTTTATTTTGAGTCATTTTCTAATTCTATGATTTGATACCATAAGTAGAAACAGAAATTACTCCAAAAGGAAAATTATGAAAGAAGAAGAATCCAAAAGAGGCGTGATGCACTTGATAGCTAAGGTTCTCAATTAGAAAGAAAAGGGAGATGTAAAAAAAATTATGAATTCATTATTGTTTGAGTAAAACCTTCAATGTTGACATTAAGAATAGGGAGAAAGTAAGTAAGCACATAATAGGCTAGGGCTTTAATGTACAACAAGGACAATATATCTCAAAAACACAAGAAAAGCCTTAAATTTATTCTAGCACCAATGACCATAATTAAATTCTAAGTCACCACAATTTTAACCCTACTTAAGCTTAAATTTGTGTAAAGGCACCAAAAGTAAGGAAGGAAGTGAAGCTAAGGAAAAAAATTATAAAAATAGAAGGATCTAGGATTAAGCCTTAGCACATGAAGGCTATAAGAGAATACGATATATAAAAGTGTTAAGAGTTTTGAATAACTATGACATAAGTAGTGTAACTAACAAGGAAATCATATAATTATGGACCATTCTTAGTTTAATGCTAATACAGTAAAGGAATTTTAAGATGAATTCTTTTAAAGGGAGGATATGTAACACCCTAATAATTTAATTATGGGACTAGACACTAATAATGGTATATTTAGGTTATTACCCTATAAATGATAAAGTATATGAGGATAAAAAGGTATGAAGTGCACTTATAAAGTACTGAATTATCAAAAATAAAAAAGGGTTGAGAATAGGAATTATTTAGAAAAAGATCTTTATAGAAATTATAAGAAGTAAGAATTGAAAATATAAGAGCCAACTTTGGATAATATAGAATAATATTACATTTAGACAAAAAGTTGAACTTGTGGAATAAAATATGAAATGAGAATTTAGTAATTATTATAAAAGAATTTGGAATTAAATTTCCATGCACCTAGCAGTATTTTGCCTGTCACTTGATATAGAAAGGTCCAATTGATGAGCCACTAAAAGATTTGGAAAGCTAATATTTAAAAGTTCCATTTACATTAATGATTAGGTATCCTAAGATTATATTCAAAAATGGAAAATGTGTGATTTTGTATTAAGAAGGATGATTAAAACACACTTGAAGATAGTTCTTGTGGTTTAGCCCTATTAAAAGGATCTTAATATATTTTATGAATTCATGAAGCTTTGGAGTAAATGGTTTTATCTTGTAATTTATTAGTAACTTAAGTCAATGAAAGGTATATTTTTTTATTTTCATTTACATGCATGAAATAAGATAAATTAAACTTCTTGTTATTAACTAGAAGGTTAGGTCACCATGCAAAGGAAAAGAGATTATGTGTTCTTTTCTTGTAAATTCAAATCAAGAAGTAAGGTTGTAGAAATCCTTAGCATGGGTGGATGATAAATAACAAATTAAATTAAAGGAAGGACAAGAAAAAAATTTAGAAAACACATAATGGATATGTTTGGTCCCAAGGAGATAAGAGGGCAGAAAGCCTTTTTCATTTTTAAAATATAAGATTAAAAGTGTACATATATATAAAATAAGTAAATAAATATAAAAGAATTGAATGGAGTAAAAGTGTACATATATATGGAGTTATTCGAACGAAAATAAGTAATAAAGTGAGAGTACATATGTTACTATTTTTGTTAAAATAAAATATTATTTACATACATGATTAATCTTATAAGAATAATATACACACATTTCTATTTTTATTGAAATAAAATATTATATACATATGCGATTATGTTTATGAAAATTATATACACAGACATTATTAGCTTTATTGAAATAAAATATTATATATATGTGATTGATTTTATTAAAATAATAACTACAAATATCACTACTTTTATTGAAATAAATTATTATATACATACATGATTAATTTATAAAAATAATATACATATATGTTACTATTTTTATTGAAATAAAATATTATATACATGCGTTATTGAACTTATGAAAATAAAATACATGTATATAACTATTTTTATTAAAATAAAATATTATACACATACATGATTGATTTTATTAAAACTATATGCACAAACTTATGCGTGTAAAATGGATAGATTAAACTAAATATCGATCAATTTATATTACTCATGAAAAGAGGGTTAAATTTTAAAAAGTTCAAATTTAGTATGTATCCACCCAATCTATGTGAACTTCAATTAACTCAGATAGGTTTGTATTACTTATAAAAAATGATCAAATTTTAGTTGGTTCGAGTTTACTGACTAATCTATTTTACACCCATATATTTACATTATTATTTTTATTGAAATAAATTATTATATACATATGTAATTAATTTTATAAAAATAATATATGCATACGTTATTATTTTTAATGAAAGAAATTATTACATATGTATGTGATTAATTTTATTAAAATAATATTTACATGTATTTATGTTTTTATTAATATAAAATATTACATAAGTGCATGATTAATTTTATGAAAATCATATTAGCGTACACTATTATTTCTATTTTAAGGAAATATTCTTTTACGTATATGATTATTTTCTAAATAATATATATTCATGTATATGATTATTTTAATGAGAATATTATATATATATATATATATATATATATATATATATATATATATATTTGGTTTGTAAATAATATATTCAAGTATGTAAGTATTTTTATGAAAAAAATTATGTACATAAATGATTAGGTTATAAATAATATATAGACATATGTAATTGTTTTATGAAATCAACGTACACATATGTGACTATTTTATTATGGAAAAGATAAGGACAAATATGTGAATGTGATTATGGATAAAAATACAAAGATGAAAATAATTCTATGTATATGATTGAGAATATTAGTATAAAAATATAAATAAATGCACTTATATAGTTGAAAATATGAAAATAACAATGTGGGCAAGTGTATGTGTGAGATTGTAAGTATTAATATAAAAAAGGAAATAAAATAGGCATAATATTATTTTTAAAAAAAATCATACATATATGACAATAGGTGTTAACATAGAGATGAAAATGTGTGTGCAAGACCGTAAATATTAATATAAAAGTGACAATGTGGATACATATATGGTTGTGTATGTAATTACAAGGATATATTTATATATACACATGCATATTATAAACAACAAATAAGTAACATGTAAGTGAAATAAAGTAAAATAGTGTATGTCCAAGCTTTTTTAAATACCTATACATACACATATAGACATACTTATATGACAAGGATGAAAAAGAAAGATGAGTACACATTTGGAAATGAGATGGGCAAAATAAGAACTTAGTTACTTATGATATCATGTATGAATTATACATGAATCATGATAATTTTGAATGATGGTGATTGGTGATGATCATAATAAATTATGTATGAATGTAGCATATGTGTGTATATATGTGCTAATGGTATAAATACATTAAAAAATCTCTATATCCTTTGCATTAAGGAATCTCCATCTCTTAAAAGATATTGCATAAGTGATAAGCATGTGAATAAGATTTGACATTATAAATATGATAAATATGCACACATAAGTTTTTATATTATATATACATATATCAATGTGAACAATATATGAATGGAATATATATATATATGCAATATTGAATTCAATTATGTGTGAATGCATCCATGATCATTATTTTCAATAATGATGCAAAATAAGCATTATATAAGTATAGAAAATATTTAGTTAAAGAGTGAAAATTGGCAATAAGATTATAAAAATGAGAATTGTGATATCATATATTATTGCAACATTACAAACTTATATGAGTATGAATAAATTAGCTGTTAGTGAGTGGAAACTAGCAATATAATTAGTTAAAAGGATGAATATTTGGTTGTCAGTGAGTATAGGCTAGCAATGCAATTATAAGGATGAAATGTGTGGCACAACTTTGTAATATCCATATTGCATACTTCATTGCATGTCATACGCTTATGAATCATACATGACCATAATTACATTCTATGTGCTTATGAGTTAATGTCATAGCTATAAGTTACATGTTTATGATTTATATCATAGCCTACTATCTATTCTTTACTTTGTTAAGGTGATTTGAATGATTTGATGCTTATGTGCAAGTTTAGTATGTCATACATGAAAATTAGTATAAGATAAATATAAAAGGTTGAAACCTAAGGGTACTTTGAAATTCATCACTAAAAATAGAATCATAAATGGCTACACATAGTGACAAAGAAATGAAATAAATAAATGTGAAAAAGTAAGGTGGGTTACAAAAGTAATGTTAGGAACAACAATATCTTAATTTTGTAAGTATAATGCTAAAATTTGAATAAAGGAAATCCCTCCATGAGGTGAGGTATGTGGAAAAGATGTTTAAAACTTATGAAATGATCAATATAGGATTAATGTGAAAATAATAAGAGTTTAAGAGAAACGAAGAATCTAAGCAAATAAAACCCTAGGATAACTTGTATGGAGTCTTATGCAACAAGTCTTTATAACTTGCTCTATTATTATTTTTATGTAAACACCATAATGGATAAAGGACGCTTAAGCATGGCAAAATACTTGGCTATCACATTGGACCATTCAATAATAAATTAAATTATGGAAAAAGAGATTAGTAAGAAAGTAAAATTTAATCTTTTATTCTCGAATTAGGGTGTTACAACCTGCTAATCCAATTACTAGCACTTTCTTTAACAACATCTTTACATCCAAATATCCAACCAAGCCATGATTATACTTTAAAGCCCTATTAATGTTAACTTTGATCTAACCTTAATGGGGAGGATTCTATTTTATATCAATATGATGAGTCTCCTACTTATGATTCAACATATTCTTACTAGCAAAAGCCTTGATAACAATTAAAGCATATGGCCATAAAGAAAGTAGGCTTTGAAGGCCGATAAAATGGGGATCAAATACTTGCTTGTTTCTCCATATCTAGATGTGCCAAATAGCCACCCCTATATTAATGGCCAACTTGTATCATAATACTTACCTAATTGCATGTTAAGGCTTATGGTAAAACAATCATGATCTGCAACACCAAAGAAGATAGAACATTTTGTTCTATTCATAGTAATCCCACATTAAATCCTCTTTTTTCATATTATAGATACAACATGCATGAGAGTCCTAAACCCTCTTAAATCTTTCCATATTAGTGAGAAAACCATTGTTACAACACTTCCATATGAAGAGTTTTATTTTTTTAAAAACTTTCCATCTCCGCACTATTTTCCAAATTAAATAACTTTGTTGTAAAGCCTCTATCATTCACCCGTTTATAGTAAGCATTTTTAATACTAGAATCTCTTATTGTTGAATTCTTCTATTTAATTAGACTAACTCTACTCTTTAGATTAGGATGAGGCATAGTTATAATTCATATCATCATTTCTCTTAAGACTTGCTAAGAAAGAAATGAGATACTCTAGTTATCTTTTCTTATGTTCTGCTATCTAGATGTTTTTACATTGATATAAAATATAGCATACAACATACTCTTTCATCTTTCCATTACCCACTTAGCAATTTTCCTAGAATGAAATAAAGGCACCATTATTCACAATCTTCCCTAATCTATCTATAACATGATTGCAAACTCTCCTTAAATTTTTCCAAAGTAAATGGTTAGAACTATAAGCAATCATGTAAATACTCCAGTCATAATTTCTAGCATATTTACTTTCTAAAATCCTAAATCATAACTTATCACCTCTATTAATAAACTTCTAACCTAATTTCATTAAAGAAGCATCATTCATGTGCTTTAAATTAGAAAAAAAAATCCTAAACCCTCTACTTCTTTTAGTCAAGTAAATAACTTCTACAATATATTATGAACTTTCTTTTCGGCCCAATCATGACTATATATGAAGGCTTTTTAGTAGAGGTGGTATTTTTTGTTGATTTGACCTAATTAACTAATAATATTTGAATTCTATCAATTGGTTATGGTTGGGTATGGGTTTTAGATGGAGGTAAATTGGAAAATTTTTTAAATTTGAGATAATGGTTGATTACAAGTGAAAAGGACCCAATTTGATGTAACCTAAACTTGATTGATTCTTGCAAAATAACATCATTTAGGAAGGATTTTTTGCTTAATGGCCTAACATAAAAATATAATTTATCTTCAAAGTCAAAACCAAGATTTAAAATAACTTCTATCACCCACCATTATGATTCACTACATTATTAGCAACACTCTTCTCTAAGTGAAGCCACTCACACCTTGTTAGCATGAGTCCCCTTTATATCAAGTTAATACTATAACTTGTTATTCCTTGAATTGTATGAAGTTTCATTATAGTTGCAAAGTGCCTATAGTGGTGAAGCGAACTTCCTAACAAGTTAAATCCTTCCTTTTTATAATTAATTGAATCCAAATTTATCTTCATTTTATTCATTTGTGATTATGTTTTCTATTACTAGTTTGGGTTTTTCTCCCAAAATGTGTATTTAATATATGTCCTTTTTGCTTTGATAAACTTAAACATTTAATTTTATACGGTGGATGTTGACTTTATTAGTTTGAATAATAGCTTAATTTAAGGAAAATTAGATATGTGAATACTTTATTTGTTGTACTAGAGGGATTTTAATTTAGCAATAATAATGCCAAAATTTAATATTAATTTGTCATTAGTAATGATAATAAATTGGTGTGAAATTTTGCATTTCTTGGTAGAAATTTTACAATTTTCAATAGTTATTACAAATCATTGAATGGAAGCTACAATAATGTTTATTTAAGGTGAAATCAAAAGCTAATCAAACCTCATTACTATGGGACTAGTTTATTTAGCCTATCATTTATTTTTATGTGAATCAATTTATAGTAATGTTTAATTGTGCACTACATTTATGCTATAAATGTTAAATTTGCTTACCTTATGATGATAGTGTTGCCACTTGCTTGTGGTAGGAATGGGGACATTTATTTTGCCTTATTCATTAACACTTAATGAATTTCCAAAAACTTTGGTTTAATACTAACTAGCTATCATTTAATTTTGTATCATTTATTTCATATATTTTAACATATAGGAATTGCATTAATTTTGTAACATTTATACCATATTTAGACTACATTTATTTTGCTTGTTTATTAAAAGAAAGTTAGCTATCAACTTTGTTATTTTGATGCAAATCTAAAAGCATCAAAAGAAAAAAATGACATGTTTTATACATTTAGCTTAAACTGGAAAGTTAAAAAAATTATTTCTAATTTTTTTACCTAATAAAGTATCAAATTATGATTTTTATTGTATTTATTTTCATTGTTACAGTGGCTGCTATTTTTTCTAATTATTTCACATAATATTTTATCTGTTGTACTTAACTTGTATAAATCATTTATTTTGATTGAAAATCTAAGAGCAACAAGAGAAAAAATGGCATGATCTATGCTTGCATGATACTATAAATGTTATTTCACAAACCACCTAAGCATATAGGTCATTTATTTAACATAACAAATTTCATGTGTTTAATTGATTGATTTCACCTTGTGTTATCTAGACATCTAATCCAATGGATGCCTAACTTGAGGGACAAGCTTTTAAAAATAGGAACAATTTAATTAAGATTGGTGGTGGCAATGCTTTGTGAAGACTTCTTATTTGGAATTACTTTGACAAAGTGAATAAGGAAATAATTAGATGTAGAGAATATGGAAATAGGTTTACATTTGATTTTAAAAGGGATAGGATCTCTTTATTGTTTTTCCATCAAAGGAGATGTTTAGGACCAAAGGATAAGGGACTAAGTTCTAATTTTATAACAATGTGTTACTTATGCTATATTTACAAACTTATCAAAATGAGTTAACTTAACCTTATCAAGATAATCCAAAGGGCAAAAATTGTATATTAAACTAATCTTAAGTCAAATTAATTTTACACTAAGTTAAGTTAAGTCAAGTCGAGTTATTATAATACTAGTTTCAATCCTAGATTATCTTTTACTAGACAGTCTCAAGTAAATTTTACAACTTGTTTATTATTATTGTTAATAGTAGTAATATTAGTATTATATCACTTATTTATTTATTACTAATTTTACATCATTAGTTAATTAAAATTAATTATTGTTGATGGATATAATTATAATAGTAAGAAAATAAATTAAGGAAGAATAATTTTTAATGTAGAAAATGCCTTCAATTAAAGAAGTAAAAATCATGGGACCTAATTTAAGAAAATTCAATATTAATTAAAACAAATAAAAAAAATTTGTTAACTAAATTTACAGCATATATATATGAATATATCACTATTATGCTATAATAATAATAATTTATTACTTTAATTAGTATATTAATTTTTTATAGTAATTATTTTATGTATATTTAGTTATAATGATTACCTTATGTAATTATTTTTTATTAATTTTTAAGTTTTATACTAATAATTTTAATTGCTCACGTAATTTTAATATAATTTTTTTATTTTAATAATTTTGTGTAATATATATAAAAAATATTAAATATATAAATTGTAACATAGTAGTTTGAAAATCATATGTTAATTTTTTTTTTGTATTTATCTTCAACTCTTATTATAATTGTTTATAAATTAAATTCTTGTAGATGGTTTGCTACGATAGCTCATATATCTCACCTTATTTGGACACTTTTCAATGTGGTTACCTAAAAATAGTAAATAATATGGAGTAAATCATAAAAACTTAGTAAGTGAGATTCCATATAAATTATCTTAGGATTTTATTTAGTTAGGATCTTTTCTTCTCTTGATTTCTTATTGTTACCACCTTAATTCCATATTGATTATTTTCAACAGTCTATATCATTTCTTATCCATTATAATATTAGTTTTTTATTATTTTTTTGCACATCAGCTATACCCTTTATTAAAGGATTATCTTTGATTACATTTTGATTTCATACTTATCAATTAAGTTATTATCATTATCATTAACTAACCTTGCCTTTTTGGACATTCAACTTTGCTTCTATTTTGTTATTCCTTATTACTATGCATTCTTTGCTCATGTTTTTGGTTTGCATGATTTATTTCATATAGCCATTAGGCATAAGCATTTGTACACATCTTATGTGTATACCATACTTAAGCTATTTTTCATGTATCACATACTAGCTCACATATAAATGTATAGTCATGCTCATCCATAATAATGATAGTAGGAACAAAAATGAATTTAGAGGTCACTGGATAACTCATAAATAAATAGCTCACAATCATAACAATATCATATAGGCATATAATATAGGATCATTGTTATGCATCATTCAAGTAATGTTATATACAATGTATGTATTATAATATGGTACTGTACATTTCATTCTTGTTACCATTGGAGATGAACAATAGGCCGGGCCATTGGGGTTGAAGCTGAGCCTTTCATATAAAATTGCGTAAAATGTATGACTGAAGCTCAAACCTAGTCAATTGAATTTAAAAAAAAAATTAGCCTAGCCCTTCCCATTTATTTTTTTACATGGCCTGAGGGCCTAACTTGAAAGTCATGATATTAGTAAGTTTTTAATTTTTTAAATGAAATTAAATTTTTAAAATAAAAATATATTTAAAGAAATAATAGGATATTTAAATATATAAAGTATTTATTTATCTTAAATTAATCTTTTTATATTAAAAATAATTAAATATAATTATATTATTAAAAATATAACTCCAAAGTTGTTCTTTGGATGCTTATACTCAAGTGTATACTCAAGTATGAAAATATGGGTAGTCATAAGTGAGTATATACTTGAGTACAAGTACCAAAATTGCTTTTTTATTACTTATATTTGAATATATACTCAAGTATGTCAAATAACATTGTTAGATTAAATTTAAAAAGTTATATCTAATTCTTTTTTACATCTATTTTAAGCAAACCATATATCATCAAAAAGCTAATTAAGTTTATTTTTAAATTAATATCTTATGTATGTTTTGAGATATTACTAAGATAGTGAATAAAGTAAAAAGTTTAGGATTTTGAAAAAAAATGGATTTTTGGATCTATATTACAAAAAGCATAACTCTTTCAAAACTTTACCATTTTATACAAAATATTAATGCATAGAAAGCCTATTGATTCTTCTTTCACATGGAATAAGTTTCATAAACAATAAATTTATAAATCTCAAGTTACTCATAAAATACCCTTTAAAGGTCAAAATTACTCAAGTACATATAAATTGTTACTTTCTAAATGGTCTTACTTGAGTATATACTCATGTATGATATTCAGAGTTTTTTTTGGATCATTAGATATGAGTATATACTAGAGTACCATATCCCTATGTGCCCTTTTTAATTATTTTATGATAATATAAGTTCATGGATATCTGTATAGCTTCTATAATTACATAATAGCCATGTGAATGTTAATAAATATGTTGTTGGTGAAGGAAATATTTGAGAGTTTTATATGGTGACATGAAACTGCATTTATGTATATAAATAGATATATAATGGCATTGTCTAGTATGATAATATTTGTCAAAGTGAATACATGTGATTATGTGTGAATGGTTATATAATTATAAATGCTTATTTATTGATTATGAATATGATTGGAATTATATTGTGAATTATGTTAGATCTAAAAGTTGTTAGTGGAAGGATAAGGCAAGGCCCAAAAGTTACAAGGTAGATTATTTGAGCATTATAAAAATAAAGAAACTACCATTGTAAAAGGAGGCATAAGGTGGGATATTTATTTATGATGCATGTATGTTACTAGAACCTAGGTTTTGTTTGTATAAGCATCGAAAATTAAGCCTCTAAAGCTTTTGTGTGTTAATAATGTTAAAGTATGACTCTCCATCCATAAGCCTTTTCTCACAAAAGTTGAAATGGTTTTGGTTGTGTCTAGGCTTGTCACCTTGTATTTCATGACTAAGCATTCTTATCACACCATACATCACATCCCATTTAAGCATTCATAAGCTGCAAGCCAGTAGAGTAGGCAAGATGAAAGTAGCCTTTGATACAAGAGTTGGTTAAAATTATATCTATCATTCATGAATTTTTATATATGTGATTTAGGTTGCTATTTGTCATTCTAAGATTACATTACTATGCTATCTTAGGATTGTGTATGGTTGTAATTAATAACAAAATTTAGACAAAAAGGATTATAGATATGTCATTTTGTATTTTCTTATTAGTTATTGCATGTTGTTGTTATTAAATAATAGTATTGTATGATATATGAGTTAGAGTTATGGATATGATTGTAGTTTGTTGTAATTGTATATATACAAATATTATAAAATGGATATGAGTATGATTGTTATGATTATTAAGTAGGTTATCTATTTATTGAGTCAATAACTTATCATCATTTTATTTAAAATATTTTACAAATTTATCTATTACAATTATCTAGCCACTATAATCAGCAAAGAGTAATTATCTCCTAAATATCTTTTCTAGAGTAGCCATAATTTTGTTAAAGGATAGTTATAAGATGGTTTGGATTCATCTAGATAGTGTAGTACCAATTAATATAATAATGTCACATAGGAATTAGTCAAGCTTGTCATAACTTAGGAAAGGGGTTTCATGCCAGTCATGATAAGATGGGTGACAAGGAGCTAGTCATGTATTAAAAAAACTAAAACTAAACAAAAATAGAAAAATAGAAAAAATTGAAAACTACTAAAAATACAAGAAAAATAAAGAAAAATTCAATAAAATATCAAATAATATTTTTTGGTTAAAAAATGTCGGTTCATCTCTTAAAGCAAGCATCTTGATTAAAAGGTTGAAAAATCTTAGACCACCAAGATTCATCTATAAATTCCACCAAAAATTTTACCAATTAGTACCACTATAAAACCTCAAAAAAATCAAAAACTAAGCAAAAAAGGGGTTCAAAATTGGTTAGATTATCTACAAATTGACTATGCTATTCCATGGCAACAATGCTAAAATTTTAATACTTACCACTCAAACTGATATTAGATATTGAACTTTCTCAAATACATAGCAAAAGATGAGTCTAGGTCAAACGTAAGGAAATAAAAGTCAATCAATAAAAATAGAATGAAAAAATATTTTTTAGATGTAACAATGAAAACAAAATTAGAGTATAGTAGAACAAAATATAAAAGATTAATTCAAGGAATTTTGCACTCCCATTATAGATTTATTATCAATATCAATAAGATTACTTTTAATCTGACTACTTAGTTATGGATTAGTCAACCACCCTGAAGTTACCCTAATTAATATTGCAAATTAATTACTTATTATGAATTAGCTTTAAATTAAAAATAATCCCTAATCAACTAGCAAAAGAAATTAATTCATAAATAATTCTACATATGAGAAACTACCAAATTATCCTCTATTTCTCCTAAGTGTTATTAATTGTAATCAATGGTATAGTCATAGATTATTAAGGATAATAAACTAATAGGCCTAATTAGCTAATCCCTAAAGCAATCATGAAACAAGAATGGAATATAGAAATAAGAGATAGATAAATTAAAAGTAAATTAAATTAAAAAGAAAAGTTTCAAAATCTAAACTAAAATTGGAGTAATAATCCTTTAAATTATTAAAAGATATTGGCCACTCATAGGGATTTGTAAGAGAAAGGTAGAAGAAAAAAATGTTATCTAGTTTAGTGTGTTGCTTTTGGAGGCACAAAACCCAGTTAAATCTAATCTCTTAAAGTAGAACACCTATTAGGCTAAGATAATATTCTTCTTAGGTTTACAATGAATAGGGTCTTACTTAATTTGAAAACCTATAGCATAATTTACAAACTAAATTACTAGTAATGTTTACAATAATAAATTCTTGTAGGTTAATTTTAATCTTTGTCTAACCATTAAAATGGTATAGTTTCATTAATTCTTAAATATAAAAGTTGTTAGGCTAGATTTAAACTAATTGTGGACATGGCTTTACCTTATTTAGACTCTTAAAGGTCTATATAAGGCTTTAAAATCATGACTAAGTTAGATTGGATAAAAACATTACTTTATCTTGATGATTAAATTTGAATATCCACATGATTGAACTAAGTTTTGGTCAAAATATGAAAATTTAAAACTTCCTTTTTTATTTCTAATGCTATAAAGATCATAGTTTGGAGCTTTAAAACTCAAATTATAGCTAAAAATATGAAATAATGTCAAAATTTAGCATTAACCAGATAATTCAATAATATTGCAAAATCTTGACCTAATCATAAAACAAAATCAATTCCATTAAATTAAGCACAAGTAACACTCTAAAAAATAACAAGGGGAAATAATATAAATAATATTTCACACCTTATTTTCTTAAATCTAGAGAAGATGTTGTGATTTGTATGTCTTGAAATGAGATTCTTATTGGATTTAGCTTGAATTATCTTATAATTAAGGTATATAGTACATTGTTTTAGTATTATGACACAAAGGATGATATTTTGAGGATTCCATCTTAAAGAATATCTTAAATGAATAGTGAATTACGTGAAATTCTACAAAAAAAATAGCCATAATTGATTATATAATCAATTATACTATAGAAGTATGTTTTCTAGATAAGCAAAATCTATTACATAATTAATTATGCCTTTTAAGAATTTGTTCCTTGGAAACTTATAATTAATTATATAGTTAATTATGCTCTAGTGCCTTGCTCTCTAGAACAATATAATTAATTATAGGCTAAAGGCTTGCTCTTTGAACGCTTAATGTAGAGTTACTATCTAAGATCATATAATTGATTATGCCTTATAAAATGTTAGATAATATATTATACAATGGTTTAAAAACATTTTAATTATTTTATAATGAGGATAAAAGCTATTGAATATTTGGTAATATTTAATGAATAATATGAGGCTATGCAAGAAAGCATGGTAATGTTGTGATGTATAATCATGCATTATGAGTTTATTTTGCAAAAGTTATATTTATTTTATATTGTTAATATTTTTTTACTGATGGACTAATTCTAATATGGTTATATTATGGCTATGAAATGGAAATGCTAACAAAGTACTTGATGTTAAATTGATCTTTGTGTGATTAATGAAATTAGTGATGTTAAGATGATGATATACATTTTATGACTTTATGCATTAGATTCACTTGTGCACTTGTGAGCAATATGGTTAACTTAGAAAGACAAATATGAGCTTGTAAAGATAAGGATGGATAAGAATTACAAGGAGAATTACTTTTTCTATTGTTTATTTCTTGTATGATTGTTAATTAATGATATTTGATGTTAATATGATAAGTTTATTAGTAAGAAATGAAACTCTAACAGGATAATGAATAACATATATAAACTAATCTTTTTTTATAAGGTACAATGAATCGTGAGTTATACTCTAATTATCCTTAAGGTTGTTATTATGCTTTATATCTTAAAAAGGAACATAGTTAGTTTCCTTTAGGATTCAATCATAAAGTGTAATTAAATTTAACCTTATTTATTATTCTTTCTTGAATTTTTCCTTATTAAGTTCCTTGGAACTTACTCTTTTTTGTTTCTTTATTTTCTTTGGGAGTTTATTCCTTTAGGTATTTAACTATTAATGAATGGGTTAGAAGTAAGTTCGCTTGAGAATTTTGGCATTTAAGTAAGGCATAGGACAATTGGTTTAAATGAGTACAAATACTAGTCATAACTTACATGCTTGAACACTATCCTCTTACACTTGAATATGGTCATGTTATCTTAGATAGTTATGACCAAACATATGTCCAACATTGTATTAAACATGTATAAGAAGGCTTGTAGGCAATTGCCCTAGTAACTTCTTATGTTAGTTATCTGCTTTAGAATGGGTCTTAACAAAGTTAGTATTATAGAATAATCTAACACATAAGAATGCATTTTTGTTTGAAATCATGGTTTAAAGGTTTCCAATTGTCCAAGTGAATAGTTTAAGAAATTGAGCCCTTAATAGTAGGCTAGCAATTATTAAAAAGGGACATAGTCAAATTAGTTATTAACTTCTTATAAGCCATAACCTCTTTACCCTACTTTCAATCATAAGCAATTAAAGATGATTTGTATATCACTTTTATCTAAAATTGTAATAATATCTTAACTGTTGGGATCGAGAGCCATACAAGCGTAGCAGAATAAATTGATCCCATCCACTAGATCTATGCAAAACGTTAAATTAGAATAAGGATTTGTTAAATACCTTTGTGATGAATCTAGAAATCGATCGTTGATCACCTCTTCATCTTCCTTTTTGGTCAAAAACTCTAAAGTATCCATATAAACTCATGAATCACTAATAAACGTCCACACAAACACTGGTTGGAATTATTCTCTTTTGCTTCGTAGTGCTAGCTATGCCTCTTCTAGGATTTTGGTCAAGGAGAGGTGTTAGGATTTTTTTTATGCTTGAGATGCGTGAATAATGATAAATTAACTATTATTACTTAACAAGCCTATTTAAATAGGTGCATAAAAAACGCTAACCTATTTAAGCTTTATTCCATGTACAATTATAGGCTTACTATTGGGCATTATAATTTAACATGAATTCCTAAATATTAGGCCCAAATAATTTGGTCCGTTAATTTCATTCACTAGGCTCTAAGTGTGCGACCCTACAGACTTTCATTACGTTGGCAATGATCATTAATCATATTAATGATCATAAATAATGATCGGTGTCTAGCAACACATCATTGTTACTTAAGTAATGAGAAAGTCAATGATTTGACTAAACCTTTACACATGATCATCACCTATGTCCTTTTGTCTTATACATCTAGATTGAGCACGAGACATGGACCGTGTCATTCCTGTATAGCCCAATCTTGAAGTTTTTTTATTCCTAAGTAAGTTGACTAAAACAAATGTAATCGATATCCTATGTTAATTCATTTGAGCATGACCATGCATTTTCTCAGCTTTACTTAATCAAGAGGCCACATATGTTACTCCTGTTATATAGGAGGGACAAATCCCATCTTGATCACACAAACCCCTCCATATAATATGTGACATATCCAATATCTACCCTTACATTCACTTAACCATGAGTGATATAGAATAATATCAAAACATGAAACTCACATGTAGGGAACCTTGGTGATCTTAGGTTAACGGACCATATTAATAATAATCACTAAAAATCACTCATGATACTCATATAACGATCCATATAGTGTTCTTAAGATAGGTCAGTATAATATACAAGTTCTCTAACTTGTACTCATGTGTAAACTTAATATCCCATATAAATCTTCACACATGCTAGTCTTAATATATCAAAGCAACCTAATCCACAATGATATATGATTAGGGACATTTAAGAATTCAATTATTCTAAGGTTATTATCATAATTAAATATATTACGCAGATAATATATATAAATATAATAATTAGAATTGCCATTAAAATAACATGATTCAAAATTACAATCACCAATATGATTAGTTTTAGGGCATATATACTAACATTAACAAGTGAGAATTTTTAGTTTAAATGATGATTGTGTTTAAAATAAATTGTGGAACTATTTAAGGTGACTTCAATCATGCATTGATGACATAATATTTGGATCATATAGCATTTAAAAGACTATAACAATAACTTGAACTTTAATTCTAATTGAATGTTTTATAAGTTAGTTATTTAAGGGGTAAAGTAGTTTCTTAATTCATTTTCATGAACTAGGTTAATGTAAGAATGATTCATTTTAAGTTATTTAGGCTAGTGTTAACTTATAACATACCTGAGTAGACTTTTATGTGTTTTATTGCAAGGGCTAACATAAGAGGATTTGGCATTAAAACAAAAGGAAGTAAAGGTTAGAAAATCCTAACTACTTTATAAGGGTATAGATCAAATCCCTTTGAGTAGTGCTAGCACTTAGGTGGCTTTAGGTGCCTTAAGTTAGGTATATGTGAGATAGAAATTCATGAACCTTGTAATTTCATAGATATATGCATGATTATGTCTAGTACTATAAAGCACCTTATGCTTACTTCAATTGCTTATCTTAAAAATATTAAACATAATAGCCACAACTTAAAGAGCCATCAATTTATGGATAATAAAGTTATAAGTGTGAATTTAGTAGCTGACTAACCTAATGATGATATGTGAGTGCCTAAAAATCATAAGTATATAAGGGAAAGTAATTAAGTTAGCCCTTAAGAATTTTTTATGATGTATGCGAAAAGGCTCATGTTATAAGATATAATTAATTCTATAAAGATTATGCCTTTAAGATTGCTATGATAAATGATCTAGTGGGAAAAACTTATTCATATAAGTATAAAACCTATAAGTTTGTGTCATTATAGAGGTAATATGAACTTATTGAAAAAGATAGCATGTATGTACATGGAGTTATAAAAAATTTAGGATGTATCTAATAATCGAAATGAATGTGCAATTAGTTCAACAACTAGGTGAGTGATATTAATTATGTCCATGTATGGTCAACTAAAGGTGTACATTTGTAATAGAAAGAATGTATAAAGTAGTGAGTTCAATTTTTAGGAAAGCCTAAAGACTTTAGTGGAATGGAAATTAAAAAAATGTGAGTAAAAGAAGGCATAAGTGCACTATCAAATTTATAAAAGTTAAAAGGATAGAGGCCGAATAAGGACAAGGAAATTCAAATCGAGACACTAATGGGTTGAATTGACTATGGTAGTACGTATGGGTTCTTTATGTGATATAGATACAATATTTAGCTTTCATGAGATTAAGATATAGAAAAAGGATTTGCAATAAATTTAATTAGGCAAAGAAAGGCAATCAGTGGATATCTTTTAGGCATAATAATTAGAGAATAAAATGGTTTGTCATAGTACCAAAAAGTAAACAAAGGTTGGACGTCAGAAGTAGAACGTGAATAAGTTAGTAGCAAAAAGTTAGGGAATCTAGTCATTGCATAGTTATGAAAGTGAATGTCTAGTAATAAGGGATATAAGGTTTCAAAATTGAAAGACTAATGTCTCAAGAAGATTAAAGAGTATTACTTCTGGGAAATGTTGAATGATAGTTAATCAAGGACATTTAAGTAGTGTACTTAGGAGCCATTAAGGAATTGTATAGATACAATGAATAAGTCTTAAGATAGTTTAGATTATGGTGTTATCATTGGACTTATTGGCATAAAGGAAAATGAAATTATACACTTTTAACTAAGATGTATAAAAGGCATGCAAGGTAAATAGACTATTGTAGATTAAAGGTTGCATAGTGACAATTAGGTGAATGAGGTAAGGATTAACAATTAGCAAGTAGATAATGAGCATCCAAATGATTATGGTTAAGTATGGTTATAAGAAATTGAGAATGCTAATGATTGAATAAGGTGCAAAGATTTAAGAATGAATTCACATGAATTTAGGAGACCATTTTAGCATAATCTATTAAGATTATAGAAGTTTGAAGCATTAGTGGTTCAAAAATTTAGGAGAAAATATACTTAGCATGATTAGGAAATATGTGCATTGAAGGTAATTGGGCAAATTATTTCTATATTATAAACTTTTATATAGTAAGAAATCAACACAATTCATTTGAAAAATCTACATTTATTTAAAAATCTTGTATTACTAGAAATTTTGGTAGTAGTTTATACCAAAGTGAATGCCATCTTGGAATTGGATGAGTTTAAGATGTACTTATATGCACGTAAGGGTTACACTAAATGGTATTTCATGACAATCAATCTGGAAGTGGAAATCAGTGTGATGAAAATGTTAATTTATTACTTTTAATAGCACAAAAACTTTTAAAAGCTTAATTTTGGTTGCTTATAAAATGATTATTGATTAATTGAGTAGATAGTTAAACATAACAACCTTATGTCAACAAATAATTTATGTCTTGAAAAGTAGTATTATCTAATAAGATATATGAATAAAACTTGTAAAAGATTGTATTTTAAGGTATGACTCTCGAAATAGCCATTGGTTGATGTTTTCTATAGTGTTATGACCTTAACTAAATTTTAACTTCACCAAAATCTAGCATACCTAAAATCCTATATGAGCTAATTGTTTAGGAGGCTTGTTCACTCCCCTTGCTAATGATATCATACCATTTCAAGTTATTTTTACACTATCTAATATACTATAGTTGTTATTGTTGTTATTCATTACAATAAATTAATATTTGTACTATGAATTATGCCACAAAAATTTAAAAATCATGACAATTTTATCTCTTGTCATGGGAATAAAAAATTTCAAAAAAATGTAAAAAATAAAAAAAATAATGCCATGAAAAAACTTTACCTATAGCAAAATATCACTTGTGCCATGAATTAAGTTATGAGAATACATTCCCCATATCAAATTATCACTCGTGTTATAGAGAAACTTAGCTTGTGGCAAAATATTACTTATGTCATAAATTAAGTTATAGAAATACATTCATTATGGTGAAATATCATTTGTATTACTTATAAGTCAAAAAACTTTACTTAAGGCAAAGTATTATTTATACCACAAATTAATTCCATAGATAAAGTCATAACCAAATATATCAGTCTTTTAATAAATATACATGTAAAAAATCATCAATTTGATTGAGTTTCCATTCAAAAATTTGGAAGGATTAAATAAAATTTGAAAAGATAAATATATACTACCTATAAAGGCTTACTTGGTGAACCTAATGAAGTGGATACATTATAATTAGATTAGTTAAACTAGTAGGCAGACTAGTGATATTATTACATATTTATATAAAAATATGTATTATAATAATATTAAATTATTATATAATAATAGGTTTTACATTCATTACTATAATATTAAAGGAATTTACATAAAAAATTAAAAATAACAATTATGTAAAATCATATGTAATTTAATTAATAATAATTATATCATTATATTAAAAAATATTTAATGAAATTATATTTAAAGGCATGGTATATATAAAATAATCTAAAATCCCATTTTACTTTCTCATTTATTTCACTTCTATCAATTTTGTTTCATATATATATTTTTATATCAATTTCATCTCTTATAAAAAATAATTTGATTAATTTAGTCCATACATTAGTATTTCTATGGATGGATTAATTACTTGAAAGATGAAAAGATAAAAATAAAATATAAATAATATATGAGGGATGAAAATGATACTAAAAATTTATGAAAGCTCTAATGATTTAACTTATATTTTTAGGAATAAAATAGGTATTATAAATAAAAAATTTAAATATTAATTTATAATTAAAATTTTAATATATATATATATATATATATATAATAGTTTAAAATTATAATTTATATTAGTGTTTGTTTTATATAATTCAACCTTTATTGAAGAAATTTTTGAAAAATAATAAAAGCTACTTGAAAGATATAAAAAAAAAATTGGTTTTATATTTTAATAACTTAATGAACAACAATTCATAGAAAAATATATTACTTTGGAATTGATTTTATGTTGTAAAAATTTAATTATATGCATTGTAATCATAAACATTTACAAAAATTTCATACATGTAAGATTTATAAGTTTATATGTGTATAAAATGTTTAATAACTAATTATAGATTCAAATATTTTATTTGTAGGGTCATATATATTTCAAAATGCATATTTAAAATTAATTAAATATTAATATGAATGATTTTCTATCAATTCTTTTAATTTTACTTTATATATTAGGTCCCTTACAAATGTAAGTTATATCAATTTAGTATCGGACAAAATTTTATTATTAATGTAATCCATTACATATTGTTTGTCTCTTATTTTAGTCATACAATTTATCTCATCAATTATTAATCACATTCAAAATACAAATTTATATATATATATATATATATATATATATATATATATATATATATATATATATATATATATATATATCAACTAAATCAGAACCAAAAACGAGTTTGCATATATCTTATATATATCTCCGGTTTAAACAGAAACTAATTTGATATTTATTTATCACATAAATGTTCATAAAAAATGCAATTCTGATTTAAACTAAAACAGAATGTTTATCATATAAATATTCAAAAAAATGGTAAAACATATAATCAAAACTATATTTTTGCAAGAAGCTCTGATACCACTATTAGGAATTTGGATTATTACATGCAGCGAAATTTCAAAATTTTGATCCGAATTCTACCTAGGATCCATGCAAAAAGCATAAATCAATGATTAGAGTTTTACCTATTAGGCACTCGTATTTTTATTTATCAAAACTTGAGAGTGGATGAATCAAACGCCGGCCGGAAGGTACAGCATCTCTACGATATCCACATGAAGTGAACAATGACCTCTCGCCCTCCACGAATCTGCTAGGATGCATTTCTCTCTCTAGGAATTAGGATTCAATATTTTCTGAGTGATTTAGGGTTTTATGAGACTTATGAGCGTGCATTTAATGTGCTGCCCTCAAGCCCCTTTTTATAGAACTTAAGCAAGTCACAATCCTAGTCCTACTAGATAATGCTTTCAAAATCCTAATCATACTTAACAACTCATTTTATCCTTATCCTAAAGATAATGAGGAGAGATAGGACTTATCTATTAATTATCTAATATTAGATAATATTATCTCATAATATAAATATCTTAATATTAGATAATTGTATATAGTTATCAAATATCAAAATAATATTATCTCATAATATATTTATCTAATATCTGATAATGTAATTATTTGATATTACTTTAATATCAAATAATATCACATAATATATATATATTACGTGAATAACACATTATTATTCTTAATAATAATATATATATGCATGAAAATAAGTCTAATTAATTGGATATTAATATAATTAAAGTCCAATTAATTATTGTCTTATTCCTACTCCTTTTGTGTGACCTTGTAGGTTCTTACTACGTTAACAATGACTCATTATTGAGTCATAGACAGTGAGTGGTATCTAGCAATACATCACTGCCACTCAAGAAGTAAAAATATTTGTGATTCGACATCCACCTAATACATGATCAACGTTTTGCATCATAACCCTTTTGTAATAATATCCAAATTGAACTGGAGGCATGGAATGTGTCATCCTCGTCAATGTTCAATTTATATTTCTTGATACTGAGTAGACTTAAAATAAATGATTAATATCACATATTAATCCAATTGAGCATGGCCATGCATTTATAAGTTTCACTCAATCAAGGGGCCCAAGGATATTTTTCTTTTATACAAGAGTAACAAAATCCCATCTACATTACTCACTTCCCTCTGCACGATTCATGACACACCTAATCAATGCCCTATTTGTCATCCTGATTAAGGGTGACATAGGACAATATTAAAGTGAATAATTCCTCATGTAGGAAACTGTAGTGACTTCAGGTCAAAGGTTTATGTGTATTTGTGATCATATGAGAATAACTTATGACACGTCTATCCATGTAATATTCTCATAGTGGGTCAGTTCAGTACATTGTTCACTAATAATGTACTCATGTATTGACTTGATATCATATATCCATGATTCGTAATAATCAATCATTATACATGTTAGTCTCGATGTATTATTACTATTCTTTTCGTAATAATACTTAACTAGGGGCATTTTAGGAATAACGAAGCTATTATAAGGATAATTATTATATTAAGTTATAAATCATGCAGAATAATAATAAAATTATAAAAATATAATATAATGATTAAATTGCCTAAAATAAAACATAATACATTTTGTATTACTTCAATCATTTATATGATTGGTTCTTAGGACACACACCAACACTAATTACCTATTTCAAAAAAGAAATGAAAAAGTAGTTTGAAAAGACTTTAATGATAACTATAAAAATAATGATTTTGGAATCATTCAATATTGAATTAAATATAGCCATTTACCCATGAATATGTATATACTAGAATTAGAAGCAAATTTGGAACCTAAAAGCTTAAGTGAGCTCATAGGTTCTATAAGGAAAATCTAAGGTATTTTTCAATTTTATGGAAAAAATAGTTCTTAGAATTTCAAATTAGTGCAAAGAACATTGGTAGCAAATATGGCTAAATTTAAAACAAAATGATGTTGAAATTTTGTTGAGAACCATGAGCTATTGAATGGCCTTTAATAAATTAAAATGCAATTTAGCCTTTGATAAATTGAAAATGTGATTTAGCTTATGCTGAAATAAAAATATGTTTAGCAAATGGAATTAGGTATTTGAGAAATGAAATGATTTTGGAAATTTTATAAAGAAGAGTTTGAGTAAAAACTCTTAATGTTATCATGAAAATTTGATTAAAAAAAAGTTAATAAACTCTTGGAAATTTGTGATGAATTACATGAATAAAAATTGAGATAACATGACAATGTGAGAATATGAAAATGTTCGCTTGAAATGTGATAAATTAACGATGATATTGAATAAAATTTAATCATTTTATAATTATGATTGTGAATGTGATTATACATTGTTTATATGATGATCATGACATAGATGATATTTTAACCTTACTCTATTGAAAATAGTGAAATGATGAATAATATGGTAAAATATTCACCATTTTGTGATATACTAAATATGAATCTGATAATAATGTCATGGATTTTCTCATTTGCTGTTTGTGAGGTTATAGGCTTGCGTGTGTCATCCTAGTTAGTAAATAAGTTAATAATTGCAAGAAATATCCCCACAACGAATATTACCACTATGCTAAATTTATTTATGAAAGAATTGGTTATGATGATGACTATATATTATGAAAAAAATATGAATGTGAATATTGAAAACTTATAAATAATTGGGTATAAGTTTGTGATTTTGAATTAGCCTATATTGTGGATAGTGAATGGAGTTAAGCTAATGTCTTATATTCTAATATCACAAAATGATGCATGGTAAGTAATGGGGAGGGATAAGGATATAACAAGTGGGATAAGGTTAATTAAAAGTGATAATAAGGAAACCTTGCATACATTTTACCATTATTTTAATTATGTGCTTATGAATGTAGAAAAATAAATGCTAAAGTATTATGGTAAGATGAAAATAAATTTAGTATATATTTCATATATGTATAATTTTTTTACTAAAACTCATTGGAAAAAGGGCTAGGTAAACTATTCATTAAGTTATTATTCACATTCTATTAATTAATAATTTATAGATATGTGGTTTGCTGATAAAGCCCTTTCAAGTTAATGATTGTTGGTGGCAACTTTTTAATATAGAATATGGATAGTATAGACAAGAGTTTTACCACTCCTTTAAGATTAATCAGACTAGCCTTAGTTTATAACTATGGATAAGATAAACTTGAGTTCTACTACTCCCTTAAGATTGATCAAACTAGCCCTTATTTATAACTCTAGCAAAAATATTAGCTCCACCACCAGTCCTAAGGGGTTGATCAAACTAACCCTAGTTTAAAACTTTGACAGTAGTATCAACTCCACTACTAGTTTTAGCAATTCTAACACCTTATGACCTTAAACCTAAGGATAGCTAATCTAGTATTGGTCATCGATAAGGCTTTTATTTTAAAAGAAAGTTTGCATTAAATTTTATTTGAAATTATTATAAATTATGCTACTTTCTTATCTGTATAATTATATGGACAAATATTTGGTAATTGTTGAAAAAAAAAAGGAAAAACTGTGAAGATGTATGTATAACCTAATTACTTTAAGTTCATAAAGTAATAATGCATATTTCTTCTTTATAATGTTTTAATTGCTAAATATAAAACATATTTATGGTAGTGCTTTTAATTATTAAAGTTGTTTACAAAAATGTTTATATGGCCATGGACCATTAATACAAAGAAAGGTGCTTGATTCTACTTGTTAAAAAAAAGAGAGAGAAAAGAAAAACTTTTAAGTTAGATTGTTTTATAAAGAAGTATTTGATGGCTTGTGGTCATTCTTGTTTTAAAAATAAAAATATTAGACTTCTTTAGTTTAATGAGAATATGTTATCTCTATAATAGAACTTTGTAAAAGAATAGAATCATCTTATTTCTTTTCATTTTTTTCTTAGCTTAGTCCTATTTTATTATATTTGTTTCAAAGTTTGAACTTTTGAATAAAGTAAGAAACTTAATTTGCTAAAAGAATTAAAATAGTTCTTCCTTTAATTTTAAATTAATCATTTGTTTGATTTTCTTGAAGTATTCCAAAGTAAAAAATATTATGTATATTTCAAATATTCAATGTGAGGTTTTTACAAGAAAAATAATATCTTTTCCTTTAAAGAAAAGAAATAAATACTTTTTTGTACATTTATTTTATGCCTATATAAGGTACCATTTTCGTAAAAGTAATTTTTGAATTCAGAGTTATTTTCTATAAGAAGGAAATATCCAAATCTTGTTTATTAAGATTTTTACTAATACTATTTTTTAATGAACGTACTTATTTCAATAAAAAAATTTAGTGAAATTTTCAATTATATAGACTTTCAATATTTCAATTATAAAGTTATTTTGAAAAAATAGTAAAGTTTTAAAATGGTTTACTTGAAAAGGCTTATAAAGATATCCAATTGCTATCTTTACACTGATCACTTGCAAATTTGGGTCATGACATTATGAGTTGGATTCAAAAGTGTAATGGTTACCTTTAAGATAGATTCATTAGAGTGGGATAAGCGTAATTTCAAGACTCCTAGAGAAGTAGGTCTCCTTTAAGGAACAATCATGGAATTTTGATATTATAGGAAATTAAGTATTAACATTTTTTGAAAGCCAAAGCATAAAATGATTATGTGAAGATAATATGGTTGTGATTTAGAGGAGTCAATAAAAATGCAAGAGTGTATTTTACCAGTGATTGATATGAACTATTATATACCCTCTTAAGTCTATAAATGTAAAATAAGTGGCTTTTGTTAGCTAGATTGTAACTTAAATATTTACATAAGTCAGTAGTGTGGACTTAAAATTGTTAAGAGTCATGCCTAGTTTGCGATCTATATAATAAAGATAATGGCAATATAGGGATAAATTTAAGGAAGGTTTACATGAGTGCATAATAGATAGAGCATTACTAATATTACTTATACATGTCTAAATAGATGCTTTAATAATTCTTTAATTGGTGACAAGGTTAACCATTTAGTACATGAAACTCAGGTTGGTGGTGTTAGAGTAGAAGTAACAATAGGGGTATAAAGGAACTTAGGGTAGTATAAGAAGTGGTAGATGCATTGACTAAATAGAAACCATGAAATTTTAGACTAAAGAATTTAGAAAAGAGATAACCTAATCATCAAGAGAGAGCAAATTATGTATAAATCATAGGATTTAATATTTAACCATGAATCTTGCATGGAAAACTCCTTAAGTTGATAGAATGCTCTAATCAACTATTAATAAACTTACATATATGTATATATGTATATATATATGTACATATCTATATATACATATATACATACATATACATATATACATAAGTACATATGTATACATATGTATATGTACATATGTACATATATGTACATACATATGTATACATATATACATAAGTACATATGTATACATATGTATATGTACATATGTATATAGATGTATATGTACATATATGTACATATGTATATGTATGTATGTATATGTATACATATATACGTATGTGTATAGTATATACGTATATGTATAGTACATAGTATATACGTATATGTATAGTACATATGTATATATGTATACATATATACGTATGTGTATAGTATATACGTATATGTATAGTACATATATATATACATATATACGTATATGTATAAATATACATATGTATATATATGTATATATGTATATGTATGTATGTATATGTATACATATATACGTATATGTATAAATAGTATATACATGTATATATGTAGATACATATATATGTACATATGTATATACATACATATATATGTATATACTATTTATACATATACGTATATACATATATATATATATATATATATATATATATATGTAAGTTATTGAATTCTTTTAAAATGGGAAGGTTTAAAAATTATATATATTTTGGATGAAAATAATGAATTTTTATGATGGAATATGAGATAAAAATTTTATGAGGAAATAATTGAATAGGTAAAATGAATTACTAAGTCAAGAAGGCTTTTATGTTAAATACATGATAAAGTTATAAATAAATTTGTTTTAAAGCTAGACTTGATTAAAAGTAAGTAAGCAAATGTGCAGAAGGCGTTTAGAGTTATTTTTTAATTTTACCTTAAGGTTTTAAGTCTTTTTATTCCTTATTTTTAGCCACTTTCTCCCCTATTTCTATTAAGAATATTTTACTTCTTTTTTTTTTCCCTTATTTCAAGTAATGTAACAATTTTCATCAAGCTTTTATTACTCCTTAATTCAAATAGGGTAAAGATTCCTACATCTCAAGCTTTATAGTCATCTCCTTTATTTCTCCTTTTGATCTTTGCATGGTAAAGTTTTTTATTAAGATGAGAATTTAGTACCCTAACCATAAAACGTTTAATTTTCATGTTTTTAGAGGAAGCAAACTACTATTGTTTTCATTGGTATCTCTTATATACAAGGTGAGTAAGCATTCTCAATAGATTTGAATGATTTTGAATGTTATAAGTTAAATAATATTAGGTTTTGTTATATTTTCTTAAAAATAGAGAAAATATGGTGATTCATATGTTTTAAGATGATATTCTTGTTGGATTTAGCTAGAATTATATTATAATTGTAATATGTAATGTGTTATTTGAGTATTGTGACTTGTAGGATGAGATTTTGAGAATTCTATCTCAAATGAATAATGAATTCACATGAAATTTTGCAAAATAACTTAAGTTATAATCAATTACATAATCATTATGCTTGAAAATATCTTTTTATACAAGTATAATAATTATATAATCAATTATGCCCATACAAACTTGCTCTTTAGTGTCATAATCTAACCCTAATTATGATCAACGTGAAACTTGACATCCGGTTTCCACTAGCCTAACTTACTTTTCTTGATATAAAATTTTAAGATAAATGATTTAATTAGAAAGCAAAATCACGCTGAAGAGGAAATACTATGATTTCATTCATTATTTAAGATTTGATATAAAAAGAGTTAGTCTCACTTATAACTTAACACATATAGAGGATAAGTTGACTTAATTAACCCTTAAAATAGGTTTCTAAACAAACCCTTAACTTATACAAGAGAAAGCATAGAATATCCATTTACACCAAAATATCCTATATTACCCATGTTATACCAAAGAGTCCTCTAGGAACTTAACTTTGAGTTAATAGTAGGGGTGGATCAACCTATAAATAAGTAAAATAAAACATAAAGAAGTAAGTTTGAGATTTAATGAGTAAATATTCTAGTGCAATTAACCATAAATAATAATTATAAATTTATCAACTAATTCTAAATTTATCAATTGGAGTTCCCCTCCTATATACCTAACACTTAGTTCACACTTTTCATAATACAATTTCAATTAGTATTAATGTGTTCATTTGTAATTACTCATGCTTAACAATGTTATCACTCAATATGTACATTTATCCATGCTACAATCATATCACATAATGCTCAAATAATAAATAAATAAAGAAAGTAAATCTTTTTATGACCTTTGATTAATCTTATTCTTATGAGCCTATCCTTATGCCTTTCAATCATCCTCATCCTTTTTTAGCCATTATCAGACTCGATGTTTGAATATCACATGTATTATATCACTTATAACATATATCTTTTAGTTTAGCACTAATGTTCTCATCCGTATATTATATGCAATAACATCTATGCTTCCTTGCATGGCCACATAATTTATTACTTATATCAATTATAGCAAAGTAATCACATTTAACATTACATATCAATTATACTTTTTTATCACATGAAATTTATGCATCTTGACCCTTTTCAAGTTATAATAAATTGAAATTTTATAGAGGATAATCAATTATATGCCCTAGAAAAAGGGAATATAGTTGATTATGTAATTAACTATAAGGTTTTTGAAATTAAATCTAGTGCTAGAAAGTTAACTATGTAGTTGACTATAAGCTTTTAGCATATAGAATAATAATTAATTATATAGTTAATTATGAACCTTTTAAGGAGCAAGATCTAGTTAAGATGTTGACTATTTAGTTAACTATGGTCATCTAGAAGGTAAGCTTTTTGGTTATAGTTGATTATATAATCAACTATAGGCTTTTCAAGGTTAGTTTTACAAGGCGTAGTCAACTATAACTCTTTATAGAATAACTCCCAAGCCATAGTTGATCATGTATTCAACTATAATGTGGGTTTCTACAAATTTCTAGCTCAAGATTTTGCCATAAATATCCTTATAATGCATTTATTTCACCATTAAACCATAAATTCACATTTTAGATACATCATATATACCAATTTCATCATCAAATTAAGTTAAACAACATAAATTAATAGAAATCCATACATTTTGCAGATAACCATTGAAAAAGCTAAAACTTATGTTCAAACTAAATAAAACTTGTTAATTCTTTAAAATAAGGCTAAAATATATACTTAACTAATATGAAATAGTAGTTAAAAAGTGGATTCAATGTTTCTTGGCATTAATAACATAAAATTTAAAAGTTGCTTGAGTTAGGAATAAACCTTTTTAATTGAGCCCAAATGCCTAATTTCTACTAAACCCTTTCAAATAAGTGCAAGAAAGTGAAGAAATTAATTAAGGATTAGCTTTCTTTGCATGATTTGAAGAAAAAGGTGAAGAAGAATAAAAAGAGTTATGCAGAACAGAATAAGGAATGGAAAAGGCATTTTAGGGGTTTTAGGGAGAAATAAGAATGGAATGGTTGATTTAGGAAGATAAAATGGGGAATAATGCATAGGTATTTTGGAAAATGCAGCCTAAATTTCCACTATACTTACACACTCACCTTAAAACACTTAATTCATGTAAAATTCTCATTCTAAACCTCAAAAACCATTAAATTTTATTTTACCCAATATCTCATTTATATTTCCTTATTACAATTTATTTATTTCATATACAAATTTTATTTTAATTATTGACATGAAGGTTATCTTAATTATCCTCCCTACAAACTAAAATTATAAAATTCTAAAAAGAATGTGTAATCGATTATGCTTAAGAGCCTAACTCTCTAGAATGGCATAATCGATTATAAGTAAAGGGCCTTGCTCTTTAGACCTTTTGCAATGTTACTCTTTTAGACCACATAATCAATTATGCATTATAGAATGTTAAATAATACATTATACAAGGGTTTAAAAACATGTTAATAGTTTCATAATGACAACATGAGTGATTATGCATTTAGTGATATTGAATAAATTATGTGAGGCCATGTAAGGAGGCATGGTAATGCTATGATGTATGATCATGTATTGTGAGTTTATTCTACAAAAGTTATGTTTTATTTTTATTATTAATATTTTCTATTTATAGAGTTATTTTTATGTGAATATTTATGTTATAATTATGAAATGGAAGTGCTAGCAAAGCATTTAATGTTGTCATCATCCTTGTGTAATTAATAAGATTAGTAATGTTAAGGTGATAATAAACATCTTGTGGCTATACAACTAGATCCATGTGTCTGCTTGTTAGTGATGAGGTTGACTCAACTTGGAGAGATAAGGATGGACTTGTGAGGGATAAAGATGGATGAGAATTATAATGAGATTTACTTTTTGTTATTGTATATTTTCCTATATGATTGTTAATTAATGATCTTTATGTCAATATAACAAGTTTGTTAGTGAGAAACGGAACTTTAATAGGATACTAAATAACATAAATAGAAACTAATCATTTTCTATGAGGTATAGCAAACCATATAGTATGTTCTAATTATCCCTAAGGTATGTGATTGTGTTTTATGTTTTGGAAAGGATCATTATTTATTTCTCTTAGGATTCAATTGTAAAGTGTAATTAAATTTAACCTTATTTGTTGTTCTTTCTTTGATGTTCTCTCATTAAGATCCTTAGAACTTACTCTCTATTGTTTCTTTCTTTTCTTTGAGAATTTATTCCTTTAGGTACTCAATTGTTGATGGATGAGGTTGGAAATGGGTTCATTCAAGGATTTTAATGTTCAAGTAAACCATAGTATAGTTGGTCTAAATGGGTACAAGTACTATTTGTTGCATGTATGCTTAAATGTAATTCTTTTTTTGCATTTGAATATGGTTATGCTAATTAGTTATGCATAAATGCATGTGCAACATCACATTGAGCATTTATAGGAAAGCATATAAGTAGTTGTTGAAGCAATTTCCTATGCCAATTATGTATTTTTAGGATGAGTCATGACAATTTGGGTCAAACCTAGGACCATAAGCAAGGAGAAACAAGCCCTTACCACTAGCTCTAATTATCCTTCTTATTATATTACTATTTCCTTTTATATATAATTAATAAATGCATTCATTTTGACAAAATAAATAATTATCTTATAGATATATTTTATCTAACTGACATAACATTTCTTTTAAAAATTTAATAATAATTAAAATAGTTTAATAAAAAATTAAAAATTAACTATATATATAAACATAGACATGTGAAAAATTCAAATAATATTACAAAATAAAAATGTATAATAATAAATCTTACATTTTTAACATCAAATATTATTTTTTCTCATACATTTATACACACATGTAATAAATATATAGTCCGATTTAACCATTTAGGCTGATTGGTTGAATAATTCAACCTTGACTTATTAATTTTTTAAATCTTTGTTCGAATTGGGCTTTAGAACCTTGGTTATAATGTAATTGATTGCTATGAATATTCATATTATAAAATACTTAATGATATGGTTAAATAATTTTTTAAATTTATATAATTAATAATCATTCATTAATCACCCATTTAATTATAATAAAATATTTATGAAAATTATAATTAAAAAAATATATTTAATATTATAATTTTGATTTATAAGATCTATATATAAATTAAAATCAAATATAGTAATAATTAGACAACATATTTTAAATTCCAATGTATATAAATTTTTTCATTTCAATATATATTATTAATATAATTTTTAATTTAATTTTTTAAAAATAGAATATTCATAAATTAAAATTTGGATAAATAAAATCATACTGAACAAAACATAAAATAAATTAATTAGATTGAAGAAAATTACACAAATAAACAATTCAACTGGGACCATAAAAGGTCAATGAGGTTAAACATTTTTATTTTATTTAAAGGTCATAATATATAAAAGTACAAGAATTTTAATTAGTTGAGTCTATTGACCTTTTTTATATATTATGCCTCTGCACTCCCTTAAACTTTATATATTATGTACCTAAACATTGTATAATTTTTTTAGAATAAAATACATTGTCCTTCTCTATAGTTTACAAAAATCATGTGGACCTTCTTTAATGTTAAAACATACACATTAATTTACTTAACAAAGAAATGTTAAGAATATTCCTTTTTTAATTCCTTTATTCTTTTTATTAAAATTTGTTTTAGAAATTAATTTTAAAGTGATTATGCTACCCTTTTGTAATTGGTGCTTCTAAGAGCTTCAAGCTTCTTCCTAAAGCTTTAAATCCTTTTCATCCCTCATTCTCAAACTTCAAATTAGGAATGCACCAATCATCAAACTCATCTTAATCTCTATGTTGTTGCTGCTTTGTGTTGACACCTATCACCTATCATTACTTCCTTGGTCATTGATCCCATCCTAATCTCCTTGGTTGTTGAATCTTGAAGAATCATTTATGCTAAGTGTGAAATTTATGCTCTGTATTCTAGTGTATATGGTGGGTCATTCATGTTTAGCTCTTTTATTTCTTAAATACTTTAAATTTTATATTCCAATTTCACATTAATTCTAATTGATATATAACTTTTATAGTGTGTTATCTTCATTGTAAAAGAATCAACTATGAAGGGATTCTTGAATTAACAAACAAAAAGCTTTCATTTTCAATCTAGTTATGGAACTTTTCTTTAACAATGGAGATTAGGATTAGAACCTCAAAGTCATACCTCTAATGTCATTTAATGACAAAAACATGCAAGATAGCTTTACAAGTTCTCGCTTTATTGTAAAGTTAGTATCTTTTTAGGTTTCTAACATCAACACTATTTGCCACTCTAATAAGATGGTTAGTATTAGTGGGATAATGCAAATTGGAATAACTCACCATTATGGAATGTTTAGTAACAAGCTTGATGATTGATCTCCTAAAGTTCATATGCACTTTGGATACATTATTCTTATTATGATTTTTTGAAGGAATTTATGTTGAATTTGAAGAGATTGAAGGCTAGGAATTATGGTGTATGTTGGGGATTGCCTTGATGCCTCTCTCAAATCAATTTTTTAATTAACTAAAAATAATGAATGCTTATGGTTATAATAATATCAAGTAGTTTGGACATGTAGAAGAGGATCAAATCTTGCTTAATCTTAGGTACCTAATAACCTTCACTTTGACCACTAGCATGAGAGGAGAAATGCAAAGCTTGAATGGAAAATCAAATGCTACCTATTTTAATAAAGTCCAAATATTTTCATGATTGAGTCATTACAAAAAGTACAATTTAGTTGTTGAAGAACTCTCACTAAAAGCCTGCAACCTATATGCTTACAAGGATTTTTTTTATTAAAGAAAATATCATTATGTTTTAAAAAAATTAATTTTCTAATAATCTTTAGATATTATTATCTAATAATATGTTCAAGTTTTTGCTTAAATAGGAATCTTTTAAAGAGAGTTATGGTGGTGATAAATTAAGGTCTTTTATTTTTAGTTAGGGGTAAATGGTTGTACTAGAGATATAAGTAACTTTAAGCATTTTGTACAAGATTTTAGATATAAGTTAAGGACTAATGAAAACTAGACAGAAGGAGTTATATGAGTTCAAGGTTTTAGCAACTTTAAGCTTCTTGTTAAGAATTTGCTAACCTTAGTTGAGAGCTTTCCCAATAAATATGTAAATACTCTCTTGTAAAGTGAAAGAGTTTATTCCCTTTAAATTTGTTTTTAAAAAACTATAAGAGGTAATGCCAATTTTTGGTTAACATACCATCAAATGTGTTGACTAAAAAGTTTTATGTGCCATTAATCAAAAAATAGATTATGTATAGCACATTTCTAAAAATGAAGGTAGGGTAGTGTATGATTTAAAACATTAAGGAAGGTTCACATAATTTCAATACACTTCAAAGGAAAATAATGCATTTTACTTAAGTTTTTATTCACTAAAAAGAAGGAAATAAGTAATTTCTCAATTGTGGGATTATCTAATATCACATGATGCTTCTTTATACTTAAAATCTACCACTTGTAAGTTTTAGAACTCTAACACAATGCATTTTCATACTCATAATACTTCATTTATGAATATTGAAGTTTTAATATCTTAGAAGTCACAAAAGTCTATTAATTGATACTAATTTCTTCATTTAGTCAATTTATTAAAAGGTGAATATGTATTTTAAGTATTAATTAGTCATATAATATAATAAATGCATTAATTTTGTTAATTTTATTAAATAGAAAGTTAACATTAAAGATTAAGTGCATGATTTATAAAGTAGAATTTGGTCACTTGCAAATCTTTATAAATTGGATGGTTATATGCACCTTGTCGACATTTTGTCCTTTTTTTTCCATTAGTTTATCTCTTTTTTCACTTAATGTATCTATGATTTTCATGTTAAGTTTTGAAATTCAACTCACCTATATCTTTTATCATTGATATTTTATTTATCCAAACTATTTTTCAATAAGAATATAAAATTATTTTAACAAAAGGAATGTAGAATTACTAACAGCGTTTAACTCAAATGACATCTAATGTCTATTGAAAGATTTGTACCTTTTGTTGTATATAAGGTTTGATTCTTAATCTTCATGTATGTGTCTAGTGGTTTAATCGCTTTTATTATCACATGCAAAAAAAAAAAAGAATGTAGAATTGCTTGGATAAATAAGATTGGGATTTTTCTTCTAAAACTAGGTTTCACATTAAAAACAACCATCTCTAGCATAAATTACAAATTTACAATGAAAGGGGTTGAGAATTTTCTTTTTGGTGACAAAATAGGTTGAGATTTCTTTTATTATAAATTGTGTTTTGAACTTAATCCTAATTTTTTAAAAATAGGCTATGAAAGAGACACATGCTCTATGCATGAAATTGTTGTCAAATTTTGAATTAAAAAATTTTTAAGGAAGAGAAAAATTAATCCTAGGAATATGATTTATGAGAATTTAATTAACGGGAATGTAACATTCCTATATTTGATTTATTATAAATTTTTTTGAGAATATTTTAATATTACATTATCATTATATGAGAATCTGAAATACCTACCTTTTCTTATGAGAATATTTTGAGGGAATGTTATGTTAAAAAGATTCTTGGAAATGTGACATTCTCAAACATTTTTTTTCCAAACTTTGAATTAAATATGAGAATGTGATATTCCTTTAAAATATTCTTGAGAATATTAAAAATATTCTATGAATTAAACACCAAAGGTAAAGCAATATGCAAATGTAATTTATTCATTATTAAATATATGAGACTACAAATGGAAATAAAATATTCTAGGCTTATATACTTTTTTTTGTAAAATTATTAATTTTGCCTTTAAAATTATAAGGTGTTGACAAAATAATGAAAAATATATTAAATGATCAATTTTATTTTTGAATAATAGTTGGTATGAATAATAGTAGTAAATTTATTTGTATAAATTATTATTTAAGGATGAAAATAATTATTTAATATAATTTAAAAATTATTTTATTAATGTTTTATAATTTAAAAAATTAATAATTTTATTTATTTATTTTAAATAATCAATTGAATTCAAGAAAAAAAATTGATTCTAATAATCTCCCATCTCACGTATAAATAAAAATTAACAACAAAAAAAAAGGGCAGGTCTCTGCTCATCCCGCCAAGGTCTTAAAATATGTGATACGTGGACACCCACGTTACGAAATACAAACACAATTTCATATTTACCCTTCCTCGCGGCAAGGAAAGTCAATCAAAACACATGAATTGGCAGCCAATCGTAATGGACATATCAGTAATTTAGGTGCCCCTCTTTCCTTGCGAAGCGAGAAGTCGGTTGCCGTTCCACTTCCTCTCAATTTGTCCTCTCTGTTCCTCTCCCTTCAACGCTTTGTGTCGATTTCTGCTTTTGTACTCGCAAGGCTTGACTCTTCCTTGAAATGGCACCACAAACTCGAAGGATGGCGTTTCCTAAGGTTGTCATTGAGAGGGATACTGATTCTGAACAGAGCTCATCAGACGAAGAAGAGGAAGAAGAAGAAGAGGGTAAAAGTAGTGAAAGCGCAGAGAAAAATGAAGTGGGTTTGGACACAAAGAGGAAAGGGAAATCACCCATTATTATTAGTCTTAAGAAAGTTTGTAAAGTAAGTATTTTTCCTTTTTCCTGTGAGAAGATGCTTTCCATTTGTTGCCCCATTTTCCTTCTATTTTTGGGTTTTGGTGTTAATGTTTCGTGTAGTTGTTGGGGGTTTAACGTTTGGGTTTTTGTTGTTTATTGGCTTTCAGGTTTGCAAGAAGCCTGGACATGAAGCGGGTTTTAAGGGTGCGACGTATGTTGATTGCCCAATGAAGCCTTGCTTTTTGTGCAAAATGCCTGGTAACGCCAAAGTTCCTTCCCTTGCTGTTATTGCTTTTCTTTTTCCAAGTCAATGTGTCATGTTGATGCTTATAATGATTTTTCCATTTCTAACTCCATGCTTAGCTTATGTTAAATTTATCATAACTTTCTATGGATTTGTTGGCGGGGTTGGTTTCTCTATGGCGCTTTTAATTATTCGGTATTTAGCTTTTTTTGATGAAGTTACTCAAATAAGAGCTATTTTTTATCACCCCTTTGTAAACTATCTGCATATTACTAACGCTACTACTCTGCAATAGGCTTGTAAGTTTGTTTGTCATTTCATGATTCATAACTTAGCCTGCTATGATTCTTAAACTGAAGGACATACTACAATGACTTGCCCACATCGTGCGACTACTGAGTATGGAGTTGTGCCAGCGCCGCGTAGAAATACATCTAAACCTTTGGAATATGTGTTTGAACGCCAATTAAGGCCAGACATTCCTCCTGTAAGCCTTACTTAAAGTTTTTGGTGAAGATTTTTTTTCCTCATGCAATAATTCTGCAGTCAGGTTCTGAAGCTGTATTCTGTTGGCATATAGCCTAGCTTTTGGACGCACTTAATTAAATTTCCTAGCCTGGCATTGCCATTATTCTTGTTTTCACACACACACACACACACATATATGTATATATAAATGTATTTGATAATGTAAATTAAGGGAGTTTTTTGTTGAGAATTGATTGTTTCCCAGCTCTATTCTTATCTGAAGGAGATAATTTCTGTTAGGCTTGAATCTGCATTAGTTTCTCTCAGGAAGAACCATTTGTTTTATACTGTATACCCAGTATGTGAAGTGAATATCACATAACAGTTAGGCCTATCAGAGTTAGTTAGTCTTCATAGGAACCGAGATATAGCCATCTTGATATGCTATGCTCTATTGTTACTTGCACCATTCAGAATTTAGACCTGTGCTATTATTTAACCTGATTGTGTTACCCTTTCTTGAATGCTGCCACGGAGTGTAGCCTCTTAGTCTTAACCAGTAATTATATTGCACTTATGTAGTGATACAATAACCAACGGTTTATAGAACTATTTTTTTATGTTTTTCTCTCAGTTCTCTATCATTTGCTTCTTGAAAGAGAATTCATAGAATTGTATTATGATAGGAAAAATTCTTGGTTAGACACTGCCTATATAGGTATTACCATTTAAGAACTGACAAGTCTTATTTTGTTGATTTAGTTTTGTAATAAGTGATTAAATGTCTTAAATTTGTGATTTGGTGTTGTTTTTAAATGTCTTATTTTATTCTTAAATGTCAACGCCTACCTCGTACCTAAGAACTTCTCTTATTAGAGTTTCTTATTATGATATTTTTTTTCTGTTCTTTTCTTTCTGTGCAAATAGATCAAACCCAAGTATGTGATCCCAGACCAAGTGAACTGTGCTGTTATCAGATATCATAGTAGAAGGGTAACATGCTTGGAGTTCCACCCCACGAAGAATAACATTCTTTTATCTGGTGATAAGGTTATTATAATAAACATGTTATTGCATTAGGTGGACTTAATGTTTAAGTGTGTCAATATATTCAAAGAGACACTGATTTCTTCTTCCTGATTTGATTATTAAAAGAAAGGGCAGTTTGGAGTCTGGGATTTTGAGAAGGTACATGAGAGGGTAGTCTATGGAAACATACATTCTTGTATATTGAATAACATGAGGTATGTTGTTCTTGTGAACCATGATCTTATTATAAATGTCTTGCTTGTCTTTCCCCATCTTTGCATGCAATTCATCTCTAAATTTAGATCCTGAAGACTAATTGCTAAATGATGACTTTACAGATTCTGCCCCACAGATGATAGTATGGTCTTTTCTGCATCTTCAGATGGAACTGTTGGTTGCACTGATCTGGAGACTGGAATATCATTTTCTCTAATGAACCTTAACCCTGAAGGATGGCAGGTGACATTTTTTTGTTCAGTAGCTCCTGGCCATTTTATTTTTTTTTCATTATAACTCTCTGTTTTTCGGAGAAGGTCCAAATGTGGGGTTTACATCACTTAATACACCCTCAGGCAAACGTTCTTTAAGTTATGGATGGACAAAATGCAGGCTTACGAAGAGTAATTATAATAATAGAAATTTTCAGATTGAGGGTGTGGGAAGGAATTTGAACCTGATCTTCTGCTCGAAGACATTTTGATACCTTGTCGAGTGTCTTTTAATCCCTATAATTCAAGATTTTAGGAAAAGGGTAATGGTTTTATTACTTAAAACAGTTTTCTTTTTTTTTTTAATTGACTAGGCCCCTTCATGTTGTTAATTTCAAAGCTTGAAAGATCTGGATTATGAATTATGAGATACTGCATTTGTGCTTTATAATTTCTCCATTCTGAATGCTTAACTGTTTATGATGATCTTCTTTTTTCGCATGAATGCATCTGCCCCCAACTTGAGTTATGCTTCTGTGGAATAATAATGGTTTTGTTTTACTGCAATAAGACATGCTTTTTTTTTTTTTTTTTAATTCAAATTTTTTTCCCTTTTTCTGGGTGGTTGTCAATGAGAAAGAGAAATGGAATGAGAAAGCTAGTATAGTATTTTTGGTTTCAGATTTAATGGAAGAGGTGTGTGTTTGTAGTGACAGGCTCTGGCTTGATGCTATTTCTTTTTTGTTTTATAGTAGCAGGATAGATTGAGGTGAGCAATAATATTAAAGCTGTTAGTGCAAAGTGGGTATTATGATGTTACAATTGAAATGTACTTGCCTTGATTAGGGTCCCAACAAGTGGAAGATGCTCTATGGCATGGATATTAACTCTGAGAAAGGCCTTGTTCTTGTTGCTGATAACTTTGGTTTTCTTCACTTGTAAGTAATTTCTTTGACTTTTTGCTCCCTAAAAAAATTTTGTTTGTGCCAAAGTGATATTTGAGGAAATAAGTTTGTGGCACAAAGTAGTGACATGGAAAAATCACCCAATCTTATATGTTGTGGTTGCTACTGTTGGAGTGGGATTTCTGAGTTGGTACACTCCATTGGCTTAATTAAGATTTATCAAAGTTAAGATCTTCTATATAAGCAGATAAATCTTTATGAGTTCTACGTACATGGTACTAGCTTTATACTATGTTTCTATGTTTGCATATGAACACAGTCTTGAGTTAAAATTTATTCTTGCATCAAATCTTGCTCACGACAGGAATGGTCTGTATGAACAGTAATCTGTTGATGTAATTGCCTCAGCATTTGCAATGGGGTTGCCTGTCCTAGCAATCTGTTTATACATTCTGTTTATTTTCATTAATTTTATTGAAGCCATAATAAGTCTAAACTTTAAGAGGAATGGAAACTAAATAATTGCATGCAACAAGAACTTCCTTTGTTAATATGAGGGGACTGAAATATTTGAGGAAGATGAATGAAAGCACTCTACTAAACTATTGTTTTCGAGAGGATGAAAATTTGCTGCCTCTAATTTGTACCATGCTTTGGTTTGTGAAACAAATTAACAAATCATGAAATATGTTCAATGGCATTTTTAGGGTGGATGCTCGATCGAAGCACAAGAATGGCAACTCAATTTTGATCCATAAAAAGGGCAGCAAAGTTGTTGGACTCCATTGCAATCCAGTTCAACCAGACCTCCTCTTGAGCTGTGGAAATGATCATTTTGTGAGTTATTCCGTACTTTCCTCTCCGTATATGTAGTTTGCTGGACATACATTTATTGTTTGGGTTGGCCTGCTTTGTCCTTCATTTATGTTTTTTTTATCATCTTATACAATAAGTTTACCTTCGGTCAGTCATTCCTTGCAGCCAGTTGCTGTGTATCAGTTGATTCATAAACATGCATGTTTGAATTGCATATACTAATTATTATTTCAGGCTCGTATTTGGGATATGCGGCAAATGGAGGCTGGATCATCTCTTTTTGATCTGGAGCACCGCCGTGTTGTCAACTCTGCATATTTCTCTCCAATATCTGGGAACAAAATCCTTACAACATCACAGGACAACCGTCTTCGTATATGGGATTGTATAGTTGGCAATATGGACTCACCAAGCCGAGAAATTGTACATAGTCATGATTTCAATCGGCATTTGACTCCCTTCAAGGCTGAATGGGATCCAAAGGTGATTGTTTTGTTTGAAAGTATCATGTATGTCACAGGTGTTTATAATGTTTATTTTTTATGAATAGTTTTGGGAACCATAATATTCATGTAATTGCAGGATCCGTTAGAGTCCCTTGCTGTTATTGGTCGTTACATTAGTGAAAATTACAATGGAGCTGCTTTGCATCCCATTGATTTTATAGATATCAGTACAGGGCAATTGATAGCGGAGGTCATGGACCCAAATATCACAACCATCAGTCCTGTGAACAAGTTGCATCCACGTGATGATATCCTCGCATCCGGAAGTTCTAGGTTTCAAGTTCAAACTTTTTTATTAGTCGTAATATACTATACAATGAAACTTGTTAGCAACCTTGAACCATGACAAAAATACCTGGCAGACTTTATTATTATTTTTGGCTGAGGTATTTACGGTTGCTATCAGATAGTTTCAAATCCTCAACCTTCTATAATTAAAAAAGCTCTAAAGTTGACAATAGAAATGATCTTTAACCGTTATCGTCCTTCCTCTGTCGTCCTAGAGTTATTTTTAGACATGCTGAGTGTTGACTTGTCAAATTCAATTCTGTAGTACTGAGTTAATTTTTCTAACAATATGGCTAGTCTATATATAAATTATTTATGCGAAATTTTCAGGAATGGATATCTATGTAATGGTCTGATAATCATATTAATCTGTTAGTTGTATGAGTTGAATCCAACAATGAGGAGTTAATTTATCTAACAAGGCAGCAAGTCTGCATATAAATAAGTTGTTTATGAAAAATTTTCAGGAACGAGTGTCTATTTAATTTTCTGGTAATTAAATTATTCAACTAGTTTGATGTATGAGTTGAATGCTATAATGGGTTAAAGTGTAAAATGCTGCAAGTTATTATTTTTCTTTCTGGATTGATCTGGCCCGCTTATATAGGTCACTTTTCATTTGGAGGCCTAAGGAGAAGTCTGAACCTGTGGAGGAGAAGGATGAAAGGAAGATTGTGGTTTGTGGCAAAGCTGACAAAAAGCGTGGCCGTAAGTTTGGCGATGACAGTGATGACTCTGATGATGAAGGATCCATATCAAAGCTCAAGAAGTCTAAGTCAAAAAAGCCCAATCAGAAATTATCTCGCTGCCCAAGAAAAGGCAAACAATGAGCAACGTAGTATCACTCCTGCAGAATTTTTTGAGGGGTTCTTTTAAGGTTTCTCTTCCAACTATCCTATATAGTAGGCCTCCTTGCCCCATTTTGTTATCGGTTATCATGGTAGACGGAAATTTTTTTAGTGCTACTGTAGTACTAAGAGCTCTTTAAGACATAACTACATTTTGTATTTCGTAACATGTATCCATATTCTCGAAATGGCGATGATTTGTAAATATGACTACACGCTAAAAGTAAAGGTAGCGATACCCACTTAGTACTGTAGTAGGATTAGAATATTTTCACTGGTAGTGTTATGTTTTTGCTCCTGGGGGAGTAGTTTTTTCTTCAGGGATTGGGGGGGGGGGGGGGGAAAAAAAAAAGAAGACTGGTCAATGTTATATATGATGATCGAATAGCTACGTAGATTCCTTGTCTAGTTTTAGTGTTCACATGTTATATTATTATTATCAGACTAAATTATTTTTTTACTAGATTCTTCATCAAATTGAGTTAACTAATCCTAGTTTCTTATCAAGTTAGATTACAGTTATCGTTTTCTGTATTAGTTTCAGTTTCAAATGAAAAAAAATTATGTCAGGGCCAATTTGTTAAATTCAACTCATTTTGAAAGCTCTAATTAACTAAGAAACAAGTTTTAATGCTCTGGTTGGCAATCCTCCTTCTATACTTTGGATTGTAAAATGTTACAATACATGTCAATGTTGTGAATTGTTAAAGCTCAAACATTTCTCGTTGCCATTATTGATCGATTTTGTTGTCAATTAGAAAGTCTTTAACGATTTATTTCTTGTATGTCTGCTATATTATTATTATCAAGCCAGATTACTTTTTTAAGAGTTTGAGTTCAAATTGAACTACTATAATACTAGTTCTAATTGCAAATCAATATTTATCAAGTGAATTTTTATAATCTATTATATTTTATTATCATTAATATCATATTAATTTTTTGTTTATTATTAATTTTACATTACTAATTAATTAAAATATATTACAATTAGTTATTAAATATAATTATATATGATAATTATAACTCAAGATTTTATTATATATATCAGTGAGTCATGTATATTATATATGAAAATAAATATGTATTATTAAATATATATTTGATAAAATAAATATATACTATTAAAATCTATTAGATATGTAAATTTATATTTAATAATATATATATTTAATAAAATAATTTGAATTTCATATTAATCAAGAATTTATATTATAAATTTATTTTATTTAATAAAATAAATAAACATTATTAAATATATAGTGATCAGGTTTAAAGTATTATATATAAAAATAAATATATTTAATAATTTGTATATTATCAAATATATATAATTAATATAATAATAAAAATAATTATAATAATTTATATATAGTAATAAATAATAATGCATTATATTTTATTTATGTATATAATATATTTAAAATTAATATCAAAATTATTTTTTTAAAAATTTTAAATAATTCAAAACTTTAATATTAAAGTACAATTTAAATTTTAATATAATTATTAATTTTAATAAACTTAATATATATTGATAATATTAGATATACAAATTTTTTAATTTTAATATTAAAAATTATTTAATATTGTTCATTTATATAATTTAAATATTATATATATTAATGTATAATTTTAATATACTAAACTTAATATTTTAATATTTATATAAAAATTAAATATATAATAAATTATTTATTTATTACTTATTATCATTATTGGATTAACGGATTAATCTAATAACCTGATGGGTTAATACTTATTAGTCCTAATTATTCATCAAGTTGAGTTAACCAGTTTTTGTCTCTTATCAAGTTAGGCTATTATTATCATTTTTCGTATTAGTCTAAGTTTCAAATCCAGAAAAATTATATTAGTTTCAGGTCAATTTATTAAAATCAACTCATTTTGAAAGCTCTAGTTAGCTAAGAAACATGTTTTAAGGCTCTGGTTGACAATCCTTGTTTTATATTTTTGATTGTAGAACGTTACCATACATGTCAATGTTGTGAATTGTTAAAGTCCAGGCATTTTTCATTGCCATTATTGCCTGATTTTGTTGTCAATCGGAAAGTCTTTGATGATTTATTTCTTGTTGGTACGTCTGTTATATTAGGCCTTATTACCTTTTTCACTTGATTGAGTTAAAATTGAGTTATTGTAATACTCGTCCTAGTTCTAGATTTGAATTTTTATAATTTATTATATTTTATTATCATTATTATCATATTAATTATTTATTTATTAAAATTTTAATATTAAACTACAATTCAAATTTTAATATAATTATTTATTTTGATAAACTTAATATATATTGATAATGTTAGATATACAAATTTATTAATTTTAATATTAAGAATTATTTAATATTATTCATATATATAATTTTAACATCATATATATTAAAGTTTAATTTTATTATAGTAAATTATTATTTTAATATTTATATAAAAATTAAATATATGATAAAATAATTATTTATTACTTATTACCATTATCGGTTTAATGGATTAATCTAATAATTTAATGGGTTAATACATACCAGTTCCAATCCTTCATCAAGTTGAGTTAACCAATCTTAATCCCTTACCAAATTAAGTTATTATTATCGTCTTTCATGTTAGTCTCGGTTCCAAGTCAGGAAAAATTATATTAGTTTCAGGCCAATCTGTTAAATCTAACTTATTTTGAAAGCTCTAATTAGCTAAGAAACAAGTTTTAAGGCTTTGGTTAGCAATCCTTGTTTCATACTTTTGATTGTAGAACATTAGAATAAATGTCAATGTTATGAATTATTAAAGTTCAGGCATTTCTCGTTGCCACTATTGGTTGATTTTGTTGTCGGGAAGTCTTTGATGATTTGTTTCTTGCTGGTATGTCTATTATATTATTATTATTATTATTATTATTAGGCTAGATTACTTTTTTACTAGGTTGAGTTCAAATTAAGTTATTGTAATACTAGTCCTAACTTCATATCGACATTTATCAAATAATTTTTTATAATCAATTATATATTATTTTTATTATTATCATATTAGTTGTTTATTTATTTATTAATCTTACATTACTAATTAATTAAAATCTATTTCTATTAGTTGTTAGATATAATTATATATGATAATTACAATATAAAATTTCATTATATATATATATAAGTGAACCATGTATATTATATACGAAAATAAATATGTATTATTAAATAGATATTTGAAAAAATGAATATATATTATTAAAATCTATTAAATACGTAAATTTAGATTTAGTAATATATACATCTAATAGAATAATTTAAATTTTATATTGCTTAAGAATTTTATATTACAAATTTATTTTAAATTATATATTTATTTTATTTAATAAAATAAATATATATTATTAAATATATGTGATTAGGTTTAAAGTATTATATATAAAAATAAATATACTTAAATATTTATATATTACCAAATATATATAAATAATATATTAATAAAAATAATTATAATAATTTATATATAATAAAAAATAAAAATGCATTATATTATATTTATGTATATAATCTATTTAAAATTAATATCAAAATTATTTATTTAAAATTTTTAAATAATTCAAAAATTAAATATTAAAGTATGATTCAAATTTTGATATAATTATTTATTTTAATAAACTTAATATATATTGCTAACATTAGATATACAAAATTATTAATTTTAATATTAAAAATTATTTAATATTGTTCATATATATAATTTAAATATTATATTTATTAACATATAATTTTAATATATTACAATTAATATTTTAATATTAAAATATATTATAAATTAATTATTTCTTATTATCATTACTGGGTTTACAAACAAATCTAACAACCTGATGGGTTAATACTTTCCAACTTCAGTCTTTCATCAGAGTTATTGTAATAATAGTCGTAGTTCCAGATCGACATTTATTAAACAAATTTTTATAATTCATTATATTTTATTATTATTGTTATCATACCGATTATTTGTTTATTTTGAATTTTACATCACTAATTAATTGAAATCTATTACTAATAGCTGTTAAATATAAATAAATATGATAATTATAACTTAAAATTTTATTATCCATATCAGTGAGTCATATATATTATATATGAAAGTAAATATATATTATATTTGATAAAATAAATATATATTATTAAAATCTATTAAATATGTAAATTTATATTTAATAATATATGCATTTAATAAAATAATTTGAATTTTACATTGATCAAGAATTTTATACTATAAATTTATTTTATGTTATATATTTATGTTATTTAATGAAATAAATATATATTATTAAATATATATGATCAGGTTCAAAGTATTATATATAAAAATAAATATATTTAATAATTTATATATTATCAAATATATATAAATAAATAATTATATAAATAATATATTAATAAAAATAATTATAATAATTTATATATAATAAATAATAATAATGCATTATATCATATATATGTATATAATATACTAAAAATTAATATCAAAATTATTTATTTAAAAATTTTAAATAATTCAAAATTTAAATATTAATGTATGATTCAAATTTTAATATAATTATTTATTTTCATAAACTTAATATATATTGATAATATTAGATTTACAAATTTATTAATTTTAATATTAAAAATTATTTAATATTGTTCATATATATAATTTTAATATTATATATATTAAAGTATAATTTTAATATACAAAATTATTATTTTGAAATTTATATAAAAATTAAATATATAAAAAATTAATTATTTATTACTTATTAGCATTGCTGGATTAACAGATTAATTTAATAACTTGATGTGTTAATACTTATTAGTCCCAATCATTTATCAAGTTAAGTTATCTAATCCTAATCTCTTACTAAGTTAGGCTACTTTTATCATTTTTTGTATTAGTCCCAATTTCAAGTCAAGAGAAATTATATCAGTTTTAGGCCAATTTGTTAAATCCAACTCAATTTGAAAACTCTAATTAGCTAAGGTACAAGTCTTAAGGCTTTGGTTGGTAATCCTTGTTTAATACATTCGATTGTAGGACGTTATAATACATGTCAATGTTGTGAATTGTTAAATTTCAAGCATTTCTTGTTGTCGTTATTGAATGATTTTGTTGTCAATCAAAAAGTCTTTAACGATCTATTTCTTATTGATACATCTGTTATATTATAATTATCAAGTCAAATTACTTTTTTACCATTTTACCAGATCGAATTCAAGTCAAGCTACTATAATATGAGTCATAATTCTAAATTGACATTTATCATGCGATTTTTTATAGTCTATTATATTTTATTATTATTACTATCATATTAATTATTTGTTTATTATTAATCTTACATTACTAATTAATTGAAATCTATTACTATTAGTTATTAAAATTAATTATATATGATAATTATAACTTAAAATTTTATTATATATATCAAAGAGCCATGTGTATTATATATGAAGATAAATATGTATTATTAAATATATATTTGATAAAATAAATGTATATTATTAAAATCTATTAAATATGTAAATTTATATTTACTAATATATGCATTTAATAAAATAATTTGAATTCTATATTGATCAAGAATTTTAAATTATAAATTTATTTTATATTAGATATTTATTTAATAAAATAAATATATATTATTAAATATATAGTGATCAGGTTTAATGTATTATATATAAAAATAAATATGTTTAATAATTTATATATTATAAAATATATATAAATAATATATTAATAAAAATAATTATAATAATTTATATATAATAAAAAATAAGAGTGCATTATATCATATATATGTATATAATATACTAAAAATTAATATCAAAATTATTTATTTAAAATTTTTAAATAATTCAAAATTTAAAAATTAATGTATGATTCAAATTTTAATATAATTATTTATTTTGATAAACTTAATTTATATTGATAATATTAGATATACAAATTTGTTAATTTTAATATTAAAAATTATTTAATATTGTTCATATATATAATTTTAATATACTAAAATTAATATTTTAATATTTATATAAAAATTAAATATATAATTAATTAATTAATTATACTAATAATCTAATGGGTTAATACTTACCAATCCTAGTCCTTTATCAGATTGAATTAACTAGTTCTTATCTCTTACCAAGTTAGGCTACTGTTATCGTTTTTTGTATTAGTCCCTGTTACAAGTCAGGAAAAATTATATCACTTTCAAGCTAATCTATTAAATTCAACTCATTTTAAAAGCTCTAGTTAGTTATGAAACAAGTTTTAATGCTATGGTTGACAATCCTTATTTTATACTTTTGATTGTAGAATGTTACAATATATGTCAATGTTGTGAATTGTTAAAGTTCAAGCATTTCTCGTTACCATTATTGGTTGATTTTGTCGTCAACAGGAAAGTCTTTAATGATTTATTTTTTGCCGGTATGTCTGTTATATTATCATTATCAGGCCAGATTACTATTTTATCAGTTTGAGCTCAAATTGAGTTACTATAATATGAGTCCTAGTTCTAGATCAACATTTATCAAATGAATTTTTATAATTTATTATAATTTATTATTATTATTATTATCATATTATTTATTTATTTATTATTAATCTTACATCACTAATTAATTGAAATATATTACAATTAGTTATTAAATACAATTATATATGATAATTATAACTTAAGATTTTGTTATATATATCAGTGAGCCATGCATATTATATATGAAAATAAATATATATTATTAAAATCTATTAGATATGTAAATTTATATTTAATAATATATATATTTAATAAAATAATTTAAATTTCATATTATAAATTTATTTTATTTAATAAAATAAATAAATATTATTAAATATATAGTGATCAACATTAAAGTATTATATATAAAAATAAATATATTTAATTATTTATATATTATCAAATATATATAAATAATATATTAATAAAAATAATTATAATAATTTATATATAATAATAAATAATAATGCATTATATTATATATATGTATATAATATATTTAAAATTAATATTAAAATTATTTATTTAAAATTTTTAAATAATTCAAAATTTTAATATTAAAGTACGATTCAAATTTTAATATAATTATTTATTTTGATAAACTTAATATATATTGATAATATTAGATATACAAATTTATTGATTTTAATATTAAAAATTATTTAATATTGTTCATATATATATAATTTTAATATTATATATATTAAAGTATAATTTTAATATACTAAAATTAATATTTTAATATTAATATAAAAATTAAATTTATAATAAATTAATTATTTATTAGTTATTATTATTACCGGATTAACGGACTAATCTAACAACCTAATGGGTTAATACTTACCAGTCGCAGTCTTTCATCAGAGTTACTGTAATACTAGTCTTAGTTCTAGATTGACATTTATTAAGTAAATTTTTATAATTCATTATATTTTATTATTATTATTATTATTATTATTATTATTATTATTTTCTTATTAATTATTTTTTATTATTAATCTTACATCACTAATTATTTGTAGTCTATTACTATTAGTTATTAAACATAAATATATATGATAATTATAATTTAAGACTTTATTATATATGTCAGTTTGTTATATATATTATATATGATAATAAATATGTATTATTAAATATATATTTGATAAAATAAATATATATTATTAAAATCTATTAAATATGTAAATTTATATTTAATAATATATACATTTAATAAAATAATTTGAATTTCATATTGATCAAGAATTTTATTTTATAAATTTATTTTATATAATAAAATAAATATATATTATTAAATATATAGTGATCTAGTTTAAAGTATTATATAGAAAAATAAATATATTTAATAATTTATATATTATCAAATATATATAAATAATATATTAACAAAAATAATTATAATAGTTTACATATAATAATAAATAATAATGCATTATATTATATATATGTATATAATATATTTAAAATTAATATCAAAATTATTTTTTTTAAATTTTTAAATAATTCAAAATTTTAATATTAAAGTATGATTCAAATTTTAATATAATTATTTATTTTGATAAGCTTAATATATATTGATAATATTAGATATACAAATTTATTAATTTTAATATTAAAAATTATTTAATATTGTTCATATATATAATCTTAATATTATATATATTAAAGTATAATTTTAATATACTAAAATTAATATTTTAATATTTATATAAAAATTAAATATATAATAAATTAATTATTTATTACTTATTACTATTGCTGGGTTAATGGATTAATCTAATAACTTGATGAGTTAATACTTACCAGTCTCAATCCTTTGTCAGATTAAGTTAACTAGTCCTAGTCTCTTATCAAGTTAGGTTACTGTTATTATTTTTTGTATTAGTCCCTGTTCCAAATCAAGAAAAATTAAATCACTTTCTGGCAAATCTATTAAATCCAACTCATTTTGAAAGCTCTAATTAGGTAAGAAACAAGTTTTAAGGCTCTAGTTGGCGAGCCTTGTTTCATACTTCTGATTGTAAAACATTACTATACATGTCAATGTTGTGAATTGTTAAAGTTCAAGCATTTCTCGTTGCTATTATTGGCTAATTTTGTTATCAATCGGAAAGTCTTCAATGATTTATCTCTTACTGGTACGTCATTTGATTTGTCATAGTCCATGTGAAAGTGTTAGACATAATAACAATACAGATATCATATTGTAGATATTTTTTTTCCAGGTATCGTAATACTGTTTATTTCGAGATTTGTAGGCAAAAGCAAACCAAGAATATCGAATTGAGTAAGCTGATAGCTAATTGAAATTTTTTTGGAAAAGAAAAAAAAAAAGGAAATTATGAGGCCAAAGGAAGAAAAAAAAAAAAAAGAGGAAGAACTCTTCCATTATAACATGACGCATGGGCATTGAATAACTCAACAATAAAAAATGCCGGAAAATTCTTGTGATTGGCATGCATGGAAATAGGGGTGTTTTTATGTGAGAGATGAGTGAATCATGATTATTAGATTTTGTATTGGTAGTTTAAATTAAAATATAATTAAATATTACATGATTACTTAAAAAATTATATGATTTTATATTTTAATTTTAATTTTTTAATGTTAAATTTGATGGTTGTGATTTATTTTTCTTGCTCTCTCTCTCTCTATATATATGTAGTGAACTGAGTTGAAATTTTATAGTTGGCATACCGGAGAAAATAGAATAACTAAAAGTACTTCAAAGTTTTATTTTGAAAATAGCCTATATTATACCAAGTTTTTTTTTATAGTCCCAGTATGTATAACCTATCAAATTTGGGAGAAACAGTTTCAGAAGTTTTTTCATTTGAAAGACTTTCATGCCCTAATTGATTGAAGTAAGAATTTTTTAAAATGTTTTTATAGTCCCAGTATGTATACCAAGTTTTAGAAATTTTTTCATTTGAAATTTTTTTATAGTCACAAATTTTGGATCATCCTTACTTAGTTTATGTTTAATTTTTTACCAAGCTAGAATCATCTAAAATGTTTTCATAAAATTCTTGAAAATAGAGTTGTGATTCAAGAATGAAATGTCATTTTCTTGGGAAAAATTTTAGAAGGAGTGCTTTAGGTTCTTTGCTCTAAAATTTGGTTTTGGTTTAGACAAAACTTTGGGCATTTGGTTTTTTGATATATTCGATGGTTATTTTGATGGGTTTAGGCTCAACATTTGCAATAACTTTGGAAAAGACTTTAGTTGTTTTTGTTTGGGATTTATTTTTGGCTATATGTTGAAGGATTTTTTTTTTTTGGTTAAGTATTAGCTTCTTTGATTCTTCCTTTTTGGCTATATTAGTTGCCATTATGCAAAAATTTGTTTTGATGCAATATTTCGAATATCTTTTTGTAAAACATTCTTTGTAGATTTGTAATCAACATGAATTTTAAATTTATGATTTAATAAATCACTTTGAAATTTTTGTATACATAGAACAATTGCAAAAATTTCTTTTTCTAAAGTTGAATGATTTTGTTGTGCATCATTTCAATGTTTCCAAGTGAATGCAACAACTTGTTCTTTTCTATTCTTAGTTTGTTTAAGAATACCACCATATCCTATATCTAATACATCAATTTCAACATTTTTTGATATGTAGACATGGGAGACTCTTGACTTGAGACTTGATTTTTTCTAATAACATTTGTCTAAGGAGGAAGTTATTCCTTAGATGATCATAGAAGGGCTTTATTAAATTAGACATTTGAGAACAAAAATTTGAGATATAATTTAAACATCTTAAAAATATTTGTGATTGAGTTTTGTCAATAATTTGATTAAGAAATTTATCTGTAAATTGAATTGCTTTCTCAATTTAGGTAATAGTTCCTTAGAAAATAAAATGACTAAGAAATCTTACTTTGGTTTGAAATAGAGTTATTTTTGTTTTTGAAACAATAAAAACATTTCTTTAGTGATCTCAAGGAAAAAATTTAGATGTTTAAAATGTTAATTTATATTTTCAGAAAACATTAAAACATCATCAATGTAAACAATGATAAATTTTGTAAAAAGGTTATAAATATGATTCATAATCTTTTGAAATTCTAAGGATGCATTCTTTAGGCCAAAGGGCATTATGTTCCATTTAGATTGTTTGAATAAGACTATAACTATAAATGCTATTTCATATCTTTTATTAGATTTTATTTGAATATGCCAAAAATTAGATTTTATATCAAATTTTAAAAATATTTTTGTAGAGGGCAATCAATTTAAAAGATCATTTTTTATTTGAGATTAGATATCTTATCCATTAGAGAGCTTTATTAAGATATTTGTAATTAATTATAAGCCTTAGAGTGCCTTGTTCAATTTCAACATTCTTATTAACATAAAATGTTGAACATGACCAAGAACTTTTTCTTTTCCTAATGATCCTTTTTGCAATAAGATCATTGATTTTCTTCTAGCAGTGTTTTAGAAGTTCTTAGTTCATTTGGATTAGCCAAACTTTGGTAGGAATTTGCTTTTTCTCAAAAATTCTTTTCATATGGTAAATCTACTATATGTTGTTTTCATTTAGGAGGCTAAAGAAAATTTAGTGGACTATCCTATTTTTTAAAGATTTGATTTTTGTGTGAACAATTGGAGTTGCTAATTTTTGTTTTATCTTCCTAAAGGATATTTCTTCATAAAAATAACTGATTTAGTTTTCTTTGCATTTAGCTAAAATAAGTTATGTGAAAATAGGTTCTTTTATAAATTGGAAGGCTATCTTTTCTCCAAGAACCTTTATTGTTATTCCTTTTTATAATACCTCATATGGTGTTAAGGCATACATAAAAGGTGTTTTAGGGATAACTCTACTAGATAAAATTTTCACCAACAAGAAAGATTATTTGGTTGTGTAAGAGTTGACTATTTCTAGATTTGAAAATTCATAAGTAATTTAAATGAGAAAACCAATGGTAGACCTAAAGCGCTTTAGCATATAATGACCAATAACAGAGGAAATCAAATATAATAGCTTATCTCCAGCATATCACTTACATCTTTTTATGTATAGTTTGTATGTAAGATATTTTTATAGTTATATTATGCAATGACCAAAATTATACAAAGATAATTTACAACAATAATTCAATAACATTTCTCAGCTTTTGCTATGAATTATGTACCTAAAATAATATTTGAGAAAGTCTTCATTTCCCTATCATAAGTTTTTTATGAATGTTTTAATAGGATGATGGATTCAAATTAGTGAGAGAAGAGGGCACTCTATCTCTTATATATATAAATGGTGGTTCTTATGATATTTTTAGGACATCTTGGGTTTAGAGCCTCAGACATGTGGCAGAATGGTATAAGATCACGTGTCATGCTAATACAGTGAAATAAAGATTTTTAATAGTTAAAATTACTTGGGCAAAATTGTAAAAAATGGCCCTATTTTGAAAATATTGCTGGATCTTATCCTATGTAGCATAAGTTATTGTGCTGGGTTAAAATCCTTCCGTATCAGCAATGGTAGTGCCCATGATGATGGGCACCTTGTCCTTTCGATGGTGGTGGAGGCAATAGATGTTAATATCCATGTATGGCCTGAATAGTTTCCTAGCTATGGAAGTTGAAGAAGAAGAAGGAAAAAAGGTTACTAGAGAATATTGAAATTTGATAATTGAGCAAGAACAATAATGGCAGGACATGTGACTTTAGAAGGAGGGAATTTTCATTAGAAGAAAGATGACACAAAAAGTTTCCTTTTTTAAGGTTCGTGGTGGAGTGAAATAATTATGGTGGTTGGACTGTAGCTATGGATAGTTTTCTATACACAGACATAGGGGGATAAAGATAGAAATATACAACACGAAAAATGAGATGCCATTGCAAGAAGAAAGAAGAAAATGTATATGCTGTGAAGGTGGGATATGTCACCCTACTTTGTTGGAGATATATTCAATGTTGGATAGAAGTTGCTTCAATTAAAAGTGGATTTCAAAAGTCTTAAAACAAGAATGGCTTTTGTCAAAAATTAAAAAAGAAAATGTAACTTGGCTTGAAAATTTTAGCCTTTTACATAAATTCATGAAAAAAGTATGAAGAGCAAAAGGACAAAACTACAGGAAAGGATGCTATTATTGCTTCCCCTTATCCCTTTCTTTTAATATTTCTAAAAGTTAATATGTGGTACATGCAGGAGTTTAAGGCAATATATGGAGAGTTTGACAATTAAGACTTTGTTAGGACTAAGTTCAGGGTTTGATTTTGAGTTAAAATTCATTCTAACATGCAATTTGGGAGTTTCTTACATATTAACATTATATTTATGATGAAGTTATGTGGTTTTGGCAAAAAAAGACTAGAAGCTAAGTTATAAGATTTTACTACACCTAGTTATATTAGTGTTTTAGATCATAAGTAAACTTATGGGCCTTTAAATTAGGTAGGGTAGGGTAGGGTTCTTTGGTGGTGTCTTATAGTTATTTGGTCCATTTGGTTGGGAAAAATGCTAGAATTTTCAATGAGAAAGTTTCTTGTACTGCTTCTCATATGGAATAAAGTGGTACATTTGACCTCCTTATAGTTAGTGTTAAATATTTTATACTATTAATGAACATGAAAGTGTCATGTCATTAAGGCAAATCCTGTATCGAATTAACTTTGAACATCATGCCATTTGATAAAATTGGCAAAGTGTTAGGTAAAGTTATCGATTTTAAAAATCTATGAGCATCAAAATTAGTTCTACATTGACCACTAAAAGCATGTGAGCATGTGAAGGTTGGCGAGCTTGGCTAAGAAGATATCTACTTTCTTTATCCTAGATCATCACTACTCTTTGTGGTAATAACTTGCTTGGATGCAAACATACAATTAGAGGTTTTAGATCCCAACTTCCTTTTTTCATGTTTAGATAACAAGACTTTAGCTAAATGCTCCACACTTTTAAATATTGTAAATTAGGTTTATAATCTTTCCCTAACTCATAAGGTGTATGTTGAAATGAAACCCTAGAAGTTAGAATGATAAACATGGATGTCATTATTTTATTGCATGCTATTATCACTAATCTCACATAATAATTGTTTGCACACTTAATCGACATGTTACTATTAAGAATCCTCACTTTAACAAATAATTATGACTTAAATTGTGATTAGAATTTTATTATGAATAAATATAAAATAATGTAGGCATTGAAACAATACAAAACTTAGATTTTACTGCCACTATTATTAAATTAATAGAAAACATTGAGAAAAATTGTAAATTACCTTATTAAAATTTAGTTATTTTTAATTATTTTATATTAAAAATTTTAATTTATTCAAAAATCATGAAAGTATTGTAATTATTGTTGAAAATTGATAAACACATAATGTTAAAGTTTGATTCACTTATATTTAATAGAATTTTTTTTCAAAAGATCTCAAATTTTTTAATATAAACTAATTTATATTTGTCTAATCCATTGACTCATGGTTAAAGTTTACACATTAATCCATATTCATTGCAAGTTTTAATAGATATGAACCTTCTAAAATTATGCTTTTTGATTGTATTTTTATATTATTTTGTTATCTTTCTCTATTTTAGGCAAAAATATGAAAAAGATCTCGCAAACTAAATGACACTTGAATACATGAATTCTTTCTAAGTGATCAAACTTGGAAGATCAAGCCTTATTTGAATGATTCTTTATTGACATAATTATTTTAGCAATATATAAAATAAGTTATCCATAAATCATGAAGATATTGTGATAGTTAAAACTTGAAGATTACATGATATTGAAGTACAAGGTACGTACATTTGAACTTTGAATTAGCTTTAAATAAGTTACTTTTTTGAACTTTGAAAAGTTTATCTTCCCTTTAAGGCTTAGGAAAAGACATAAGATGGATGCTAAAAAATTTACCCAAAAGAGGGGTGCCTAAAGTTAAAGAAAACAATACCAAAGGTTCTCATCAAAGAAAAATGAAACCAAAAAGGTTATAACATATTGGAAAATCCAATAATTGTACTAAGTAATGTAATAACTTGCAAAAGTAAATAGATAACAAGAAAGAATCCAATAGGTATATAAATAAGAGAACTTATCATAATAAATGATCTAAAGATTATATCATTTTAGCAGAAAGTTTTAAAAGTCAATTTGCCATTTTTTCTTTACTTGAAAGATAAATTATGAAATAAAAAATATTTATTCTTATAATATGAAATCAATTCTCGACATTGAAATTGTATGTCAAGTGAAGTGGCCTCAACCTCAAATGGAAGACGGAAATAAGTTATCACCTACTTGATATATACTGCACACGAAAGAGAGGACTTTCTCCATCCATGAAGAAAACACTCCTATCTTACAAAATTTAATTATGTTAATTAGAGAAACTTTGGAAGACAAATGAAGGTTAGATCTCTTCACCAAATTCCCTCTCCTTTCTTGCAGTTTTGCTAGCTAAAGGAACATAATTTTTTTGCTTCAAAATGCCCTCGGCAATAGAAGCCCAATTGAATGTTGGCAAGGGACACAAAACAACAGCTCTAGCTGCTAGGTTGATAATGTGTTCCATAGCTCCCCTCACCATCCGTTATTGTTGCACCTACCTTTGAGTGAGGTTTTAGTAAATCAAAAGATAGGACATAAGTGATTTGTTTTGGATTGCTTTGCTCTCTTAGTTTGTTTGTTATTTCTCATTGCATGGGTTGGATGGGTGGGATTATTTAGAGCAAAGTAAGTGTTGGCATTTAGGGGAGGAATGAAGTTTTGCATGGCTTTTGTGTTGTTTAGTGGCGTTGGTGGCTTTAGTAAACTCAGGTTTTCATTGTAATGCAACGTTTGCTTTCTCTGTTTTGCTTCTATGCAATAGGACTTTTTGGGTGGAGGGAGAATGTGTTGGGGGTATTTATACCCATCCTTCATTCACATAGCTATGCTATTTCATTTATAAATGTAATAATTATTTCATCTTTCAAATTTATAATTAATATAATTAATTTTTATTTTCTATTGTTATTATAATTATCAATTTTTCTTTATAGATAATATTAAAATAAATATTAAAGATGAATATAATAAAAAAGTATATATTTATATTATTAAAATAAAATTTAATAATAAAATTTAATAATTTTTTATTTATTTTAAAACTATAAATTAAAGAAAAGATTAATAAGTATAATAAAAAATTAATTATATTAATTAAAAAATTTGAGAAATATAATAATTATTATAATTATAAATAAAAAATTAATTATTACATTGTCATATCTTTTTACCTATTATGTTTTAATATAAATTTTTATTTGCAATGACATGAAGTGTTATTGGGGATGAATTAGAAATTATCTTTTTGTAAATTTTCCCTACCTGAGAAAATTAAATTTTATTTGAAGGTTGTGATTGTATGAGGAAATCAGACGCTTCTTATTGCACTACATCACCCTATGTACTAAGTCCCAATATCTTAGAATTCCTATATTAATATACAATGGAACCTATTCTCTACATTGCCGTCCATTGCATTTAACTATGTATCCATTATAGTGACGGTTCCACTCTCAATTTAGAATGTAATTTTCCGAGAACGAGCAAGTTTTTCATAAATTTGATACAGCGACTTTCCTGATCAAAGCCAACAATTGAAGTTCTAAAAGATCTTGCGTACAAACTATTCATTGACACTCCATTGCTAAAAATCCAAGAAAGAAGATGTTTCCAAATTCAAGTAGGATCAATTAATAACTGAGCATTGTGAGATAATTGAGCTACTCGTTCAATTTGTATTACAGACATAAAATACAGAAAATTCTAAATATGTATTTCAGAATAATTACGAACTTTGTTATAGTTTATTGTTGTTTTATATCATCATGAGAGATTCAATTCGATTTTCCCGCGAAATCATTCAAATTTCTTTGTCAACAAAGGGCAAGGGACTTCTCCTGTTATTTCTGCGAGTCAAAAAGAATAGTTTCTGTTACCTAACGCACAGTAGCACTCTCATGCTTGACTCTTACAAGCATTTTTTTTTTTTTTTGGTTTTTATTATAATTAGTTCTTGTAGCACAAGTTTATATTGAATATAAACTCATTCGCATATGTGATGCGGCATATATAAATGGATTTTCTTTTATCTTAAGTTTTTTTTTGTTTGCTATTGTTTTGAGATGTAGTTGTTCTAATATAAATATAAAATTAAAAAGACTAAAATATTACCATATATCTTAAAAATATTACTATAACTTGCAACCGCCATCAAAAAATTCATTCAGCCCCCATTGCACTTGTGGTCACTTTTTTATTACTATATACTATAGTGAGTGGAGGAGAAAATTAATGGCACAAACTATTTTTTACCTTTTGAGATAGGCTATCATTGTGTTTCAGTGTTCACTCTTTTTTTCTACTATATCCCATACCTATTACAACATGGCAAATTAAGATATGATTAAACCCCCTTTTCCATCATCGAAATTAATTCAGTTTTTTTTTTCAGTTTCATCCTTGTGAAATGTTTTAATTTTATTTTTATGAAATATTAATTTATCTAATTTTACTTTTAAAGGAATAAAATTAAACAAATTAACCTTAGTACATACATTAATAAAAGGATAAAATTAAATAAATTAATATTTTATAAGAATAAAAATAATACAAAATATTTCACAAGAATGAAACTAAAAAAATTGAATTTCACAAGAATAACAGATAGAATTTACTCTTAAAAAATTTTCATACTGTTTGGGAAAAGAAAAAGAAAAGGAAAAAAAATTATAGCTACCATTTCTTTGTATTTTCAAATTAACGAGAAAAATGAATATTGCAGAATTAAAATTAGGTTGGGTTTATGTGACAAATAATAATTTATAAAATGAATTATCTAATTAATTTTTAAATGAATTGAAATTGAGAAATAACTCATTTGAATTACAAACTAACAATATATATATATATATATATATATATATATATATATATATATATATATATATATATATATATATATGCGTGCGCGCGCGCGCACCTGTTTTATTTTTTATATAAAATATTATGTGTATGTAGTGTTATTATAAAATATGATGCGTCTTTACTGTTAACATATTACTTTACAATTTGTAAGTGTCTTAAAAATTATTTCAAGTAAAACCATTAAAAATTAAGTAATATTGATTTATCACTTGAAGATCTTGGACACTTGATTCCGAGTGGGCGCATTCCATGATATAGAAGACTGAAGAACTCATAGGATCATGATTTAATAAAGAGCTTTACTTATTTGATAAGAAAATATGTAGAAAAATATTTAATAAATTTTACATCAAGTTTTCATTCTATTGAGCAAATTTATAATGATATGTGTTGGATTTGGTTCATATAATCTTTCTCATATTTTTAGAAATGTTTTAAGGAAATGTATAATTGTTGTATTTGTTTCAAATTTTAAAAAAATATTCTTGAGCGAATGTGGATATTCTAAATTCCCATGATATGAAAATATGTTAGTAATATAAATAGACTATTTTACATAATATTCCATTAAAACCTTACTATTATTAACACTTTATTTCACTACTATTAATCATGATTGACTGCTATCAATCACTATCACCATCATTAACTGTTATTCTCTACCACTCATTATTGGCCATTATTCACTATTGGTTACTGTTACCACAATCACTCTTTATTGGTTATTATCCATCACTAGTAATCACTATTGCCATCACTTATCATTGACCACCACCTATTATCAATCTCATTCACCACGAGTATCCCCCCTTGTGCTATCATCACCACCACCCCCCATTATTAATGACTCTTATTAGCTATTATCTACCTTCGATGACTATTACTAACCACTACTCACTGCTTATCACAAGTAACTATGTTACACCCCTTAAAATACAAAATATTTTATATAAAAAATAATAAATTATTATAATGAAGTATGAGATAAGATTTTTGTATGAAATAATTGAGAAAAGAACATTATGAAATGTTTAAAAGCTAATTATAATTAGAGATAAGTATTTAAGTATGGAGGAAACTTAGAAAACTTTTTTCATTTTTGCCCCTAACCCTATTTTCCAATTTTCAACTCAAATCTCCAATTTTCTCCACCAAGACACAAACCTCCACCTCTTCTTCTTTATCATTTTCTTCTCTTCTTTTCCTAACAAGCAAAGAGGTATCAATTTTCATCAAACTCTTATGCTCTTAAATTCAAGTAAGAAGCAAGTAAACTATAATTTTTTTTCCAGTTGTTATCTCATCCATAAAAGGTGAGTAAGCATTTTAGTTGGACTTGAATAATTTTGAAGGAATTTGGTCGACTAGTGTTAGGTTTTCCAAATTTCCACAAATCTAAAGAAAATATAGTGATTTCTATAGTTTTGATTTGAAATTCTTGTTAGATCTAACATATGTAATTATACGTATATAATGATATCATAGTAGTATATGGTAGGTTGATTGGGTATTGTAACTTAAGAGATTAAATTTTGCCATGCATGAATGTAAAGAACTAAATTTACTACTACATACTTGAAACATTTCTAACAATAAATTATTTATATCATTCATATAAGAATTTAAGTTAATTTCATATTGCATATTTTTATGATACTTTTTTAGCAATTTTTTTACTTTTTCTTGTTTAAATTTAGGATCCATAATTGCAGTTATAACATAAAAATGAGGACTATTTCTAAAGTATTTATTCCATGTTGATAAGCATTTATTAATAATAATTTCAAACCCATTAATACTTCCAAATTTAAAAAAATGTAGAACTAAAATTAAGCAAAACACTAAATATTGAGTGAGATATTGGATATAAGAACCAGATAAGGTATTAGTTACTAAAATATTTGTAAAAGTTGTAAGTAAATTTGTACCATTTCCTATTCAACATTTTTAGTGTGATGATTAACTTGAATTTTTGTTAAATGAAAAGCATCCATGACATCTTTATACTTTAAGCAAAATTCTAACATTTTAAAAGTAGAATACCATCATATAGAAACATCTTATGGAAGTGCCTTAGGTTTCTTAGATATTTGGGCATATAATTGTCTCAAATCATACATTTTAGTTGGTGATGATTTGACAAATAAAATTATACTTCTATGCTTTCGTATAAGTATAGAAATAATTTTTAATATATCTTGAACAACGAAATTTAAAATATGGCATGCATATCTAAGATGAAAAAATTGAGCTTCAAGAATAGGATTTAAAGCTAGAATTAGAATTGTAATAGTACTAATATTAGTAGATGCATTATCAAAGGTAATTGAAAATATTTTATTTAATATAATGTATTCACGACAAGAATTTATTATGTAAAAAGTAATAGTAAATACATAATGTGGTAGTGAAATTAGTTTAAAATAAATAATTCTTTATGTAAAATAAAATTATCATCAATATAATAAATAGTTACACAAATATAGCCCATTTGAGATGGTAATGTCTAAATATTAGATGCAAGTGCGACTTTGACTTTGAATTTAAAAAAAAATGGTTAAAATTAATTTTTGCTCTTTAAAAATTTTATTCAAATTATTTATACTAGTATTCCTACTCATACCATACCATCAAGGATTAAAGTGTTAAAGGCATTTAATTTTGGAGAACTAGCTATACTAAAAAGTATTTCAGCATGACAAATTCATTGATATAAGTTATACTTATAACTATCTTGACTAAGTATATTAGAATTTTCACTTAAAATATTTATAATATCCATATATTTAGGAGAATAATGGTGTCTCATTGTACTAGTACTATTATAACTATCATAGTTATGATTTTTTGGACAATATTTTTAAATTATTTTAACTACACCATTTACATTTTTTAGATCAATATGATTCTATATTTTGAAAAATTTTAATCTTTTTGCTAAATCGGATGAGAATGCAAGAATGTTTACATTCTTACAACTACATGCATGTTATGAAAAAGATAAATGTTAAGAAGAAAGAAGAGATGATGTAAATCCAAATGTGCTTGAATGAGTATTTATAAAATTATTATTTAAAAAATTAGTAGCTACATTTTCTAAAAATTTTAATTATTAAAATAATTTTGTGTATTATTAGAATCATTCAAATCCATAATGAAAATTTATTAATAATATGAAAATGAGATTACTAATATTAAATTCAACAAAAATAACAACTATTGAATTAACTAAAATACTATAAAAATTGAATATATAAAACTTAATAAAAACATAAAAAATATAAGTAGAGATTAAAAAGAATTGAAAAGTGTCATCAATATTTTCCTTTGAAGGGAAAATTTCAATGCTTTAAAACTTTATGCACCATCTCCATCTTTAATCTTCAATACTTGTAGAGAAATAAAAATGTATCACAATTATGAAAATTATGAGGATGAAATTGAAGAGAGAAAGAATGAATATTTGTTATGTAAATTAAGTTGATTAATATGAGTATTTATAGTGGTATGAAATATATAAGATATTAGTTAAAAAATTCAAAATAGCTATAGAACAACGGGAGAAATGGCTAAAGAAAAGAGTTGTTGCTCAACGAGAAAATTTCCAAGGCTCACACCACGTTACCCAACAGAATGTTGTGTCACTTTTTTGCTGGCCACATGCTTTTTGCCATGTATCAAGTGTCCAACTAGAGACTAACTGACTCTTTTTTAAAGAGTAAACATTAAACAATAGTCAAAAGAAGAACCCTACTTTTGCTTTTGGGCTAAAACAATAACACTGTTGGCATGACAAGTGACAATAATTGAATCCAATTTTCGTGTTATGCTTCCAAGAAGATGATGGAATTACTCTAATGGCTACTTATATATAAATATAAATATATTTAATAATTTATATATTATTAAATACATATAAAAATAAATAATTACATAAATAATATATTAATAAAAATAATTATAATAACTTGTATATAATATTAAAAATAAATAATAATGTATTATATTATATATGTATATAATATATCTAAAATTAATATCAAAATTATTTATTTAATTTTTTTAAATAAATTAAAATTTTAATATAAAAGTACTAATTCAAATTTTAATATAATTATTTATTTTGATAAAATTATATTATATATTAATAATATTAAATATATGAATTTATTAATTTTAATATTAAAAATTATTTAATATTACTCATATATATAATTTTAATATACTAAAATTATTATTTTAATATATATATAAATTAAATATATAATAAATTAACTATTTATTACTTACTATTATTACCAAGTTAACGAATTAATCCAATAACTGATGAGCTAATACTTATTAGTCCTAATCCTTTACTAGGTCAAACTAAATAGTCTCAATCTCTTACCAAATGGAGCCACTATTATTCTTTGTTGTACTAATCTCAATCCTAGTCCCAATCCTATGCCAAGCAAAATTATATCAATATTAGGCTAATCCGTTAAATCTAACCCATTTTGATATCTCTACTAAGCATAAGAATATGACACATGAAAACTTAGGATACACTCCAAGAAGCCAATGATCATCATCCAAACCAACAACTACTCTTGCCATAAAAGATATAAATAAGGATAAGAGAGATACAAAAAAGACCTTTTTGACAAATTCTTATTAGACACATATATTAACATGCTTTGCATTAACCTACAATGATTTGCTACCACCACTTGTTGCACTCCACTGCTTTTTTCCTTTTTCTTACATTTTCATTGTAATTCATGTAATTTTCCTTCCCCAATGTGAGTGAATCAAGATGTTGTTTCCAAATCCATCTGTCTCTATTTCCTATAGATTCTAATTGTATTTAATTTGATGTACAAGTTCTTTAAAGGAATTTGCAAGGTTTTTTTTTAATGAATTACATTTGAATTGCTTTATCTGCCACTTTTATATACATCTATTTGTCCATTTTTGTACTTATACTTTATCATCATTTAATTTGATTGGTTATTAATTATTTATGTTGCATTGACGGCATTTCTTTAAAACTTCGCTAATAAGCTGGATAGAAATTGTAGCTTCCAAAATAAGTTGAATCCCTATCATCTCTCATTGAGAATTTTTGGTAAAAAAAATAAGTTAGTTCCCATAGTGAATTTTGACTCAAAATAAATTGGCATGCATAATGGTATCCAATTAAGGTATTTAGTTCTAATACTCTTTGTTTTTGGAATTAAGAAATGGTGTAATTGTACCGTCTTTCACTATAAACACAAATGGAATGTCCTTTTCTAGCATTATGTATAACAACCCTTTGCTAGGGGAGATGCTAGAAAATGTTAATAAGTTATAACAAGACATAAGAACCAAAACTTTAAAGCCTATTGATAGGACTTATGACATCAAAACTCAAAATCTAAATGCTCAAAATGAGCCGATGCCAAACATAATATCAAATATAGGAAATCAAAATAACATCAAGCTAAATAACAATCGCAACTAACAAAAGCCATAAGCTTAGAATGGTTAAAATGTAATCAATCTGAATTAAAAATAAAATCAATAGAGAAATGGCAATCAAGATAACAAATAGGCTACATATAATCAAAATAATAAAGTCTTAAAAAATAATAGTAATAGATCAAACACTAGTAAAAGAAATAGCATTGAAAGACCTAATAGATTGCTTGTAGGAATGCCTTATGGCTTATCTTAAATTGATAAGAACAAAGAGTGGTTACTTATAATAGACTAAATGCTTAGCTAAAAGAGTCAATACCAAAACAATTGAAGGAAATAAAAGTAATGGGTCTCACTATTAATAATATAGCACTATTAAGATAACAAGTAGATGAAAGTAATCATCAAATAATGCACATGTTTTCATAAAATATAGGCATAATACTTAGGTCAATTCTTGAGAACACAACAAATAACCAAGAATAGATAAACTAGACTCTAGATTGAATGACTTAACAATTTAATTCCTAACATGTTATACAACCAGAGTCAGAAAAAGAAAAGCCTAAGGTTAAACTTGAGGTTGAATATACCAAAGCCAAAATGCTTGAATTAGAATATAGCCATATAAGATTAACTAGAAGAGAATAAATGGGAAAGGCTTAGCTAAGTGGACCCCAAAATAGAGATGCATGAGGTAATGTTTGACAATCAAATCATGAGGTAGCAAATACCAAGAACATGAATGGAAAAAGAAACAACAAACTATGAAAATGTCAATCTAGATTGTAAATGTTGAAATAAAAAAGGTTAAATTATACAAGACTTGGTCAAAAGGGTTCTAAACTAACTTGGTGGCCATAGTACATACCTAAACTACCGAAAGGATTTTCTAGAGTGGATACACTAGATTAAACTACTTAAAGGCTTCGAGATGTTGAAATTTACAACTTTTCTTCTTTTAGTGAAGACATGAGCATATTGCTTGATTTATTATTAAGTGACATTTTCCTCTTTCATTAACTTGCCTTCTCTTAGTACTCAAGATTATCATTAAACTTTATAAAATTATAGATACAAATGGAAAAGATATTCCATGATCATTCTTTAGAGCAAAAATAAAGGTAAATCATGGACTTGATGAATATTTGAAAAAGTTTGATAAAGTTAACAGAAGATTATTGGTTTCATTTTTGACAAGCCCGTAGCAAATGTTTTAATCAAGTTGCTGAAAATGTAATGTGATCTTAGAGGGAGCAACATAAAAAGCTGACTAAAAGAATCAAGGAAGAGCTTTAATAGTGAACTAAAAAACCTTTGATGCTTGAAAAGAGAATTTGAAAATTGGAAAAGATCTTATAATTAACCTATGGCCTAATAATTTGATGTCATTTCTTATTTTATCATTTTATGATGTTTTAGACCTTAATTGTGTTATTTTATGCATGGGGTCATTTTAGAGTATTTTAGGCTTTAGTTTATGATGAAAGTATTTAGGCTTATTTTACTTTAAAATATTTACTATCTTACCATGAATTATTTACAATGTTACTTAGAGTTATTAATATTTTTTAATTAGGTTTAAGCTAATGTGTTAGTTTTTAAGCCTATTATGTCATTTGAGCCCATTTTCAATTAAAGTTTTAGTGAGCTATAAAAGAAGGAATGTTCTTTATGAGACAAATTAGATTATGACATTTTATAAGTGAAATGATTATTGCTTCGTTGAAAACATTTCTTTCTTTTTGGTTCTTGATAGAACTTTTAAGCGTATCAAAGGATTCATTTTTTATGGTATGATTCTTCATCACTTATCACTCCCCTTTTATCCTCTCTAAAGTGTGGCATGAATATCCTTTTTCTTTTCGATTTGATTAGTTGAATTTTAGGATAATACATTACAAATTCTTAGTATTTGGTAATTAAAGCAAGGTATCCTAATCTTCAGATTCATTTTGTTGATTTTGTTTTTGGTCTTGAAATCATTGATATGCTTCTAATTTATTAAATTTGGTGATGATAGGAAGTGATTTGAATATTGAAAAGAGGATTTTATTGCAATTACTCTTGTGCTATCCTATTTTGAATTTCATGATTTTGGTATTGTATGAACAGTATCCGAGAATGAGAAAATTGTAAGAAAGATGATATTTGATTATTAGTAATAAGTTAGAAGCATTAAATAAAATTTTGATAAAAATTTAAATTAATTTAGGTTCCTAAGAGGTACTAAATCATAGCAGTCTCTTATATTATCTTGCAAGTTAAATATTTCATTATTCTTGTTGAGAAATGTTGTCAGAAGTTAAATTTTATGATATAGTGATAATGTCTAAGATGGAAAGATTGCATATCAATGTTGAATATAATGATATGTGATATGAATTTGTGTATATGAGAATGATAAATTTTGATAACAAAATTTTTATGACATAGTTGGTATTTTGACTATACCTAATAAAATAAATAATTAATACTATAGTTAGTATCTTATTATTGGTCACCTTTAACATGATTCATGGGAGGAGATTTGCATCCTTCGCAGAGAGAGGGGGGCATGGTAAAGGTTAAAATGATAATGTTGGTGGCTATATACAAAAAGTGGTATGGGATAAAGCTAGATTAAAAATATAAAGAGAAACCTATATAATAACTATAGTCATTCTCTTTAATAAATTTAACAATTATTAGACATAAAAGCTTTAACACTATTATATACATATATATCAGATCTATTATGGTAAAAAAATTTTAGAAAAAGGATAAGATTAGCCATTTTCTGAGTATTTCAATACTTACACTCTTTCTGTTAAATTTTTTTTATAGATACGAAGCATGGATCCCTTAAACATGACTGATACCTGTGCAACAACCTTCCTCTCACCTTTGGGAACCTACCATGTAATATTTTTGGCGTATTAATTAGGAGTTTTCTTTTTTGATAGTATTTATGTACTAAGTTATGTTTTTAAAAATTTTACAATCTTGTATAAATATCTTTAATATATGTAAATTATGTTTTAAACTTCTTTATGAACATGCAATATTATTTTCTATATATACTTATTTATATTCTTAATAAAGTCAAAAAGGTATGAGTAAAAAATATATTAAAGGCTTGTAAGGATAACTAGTTAGTGTATTAATACTAGTCATGTATTTTTATGCTGGTCACAATATCCAAGAATCGAATCATAACAAATTATGTAGTATTTGGTTTTGGTTGTCTCCCATTGATTGATTGGTACCTTACATTGTGTTGTTTTGCATCCTTTTCTTGAGTTATTACTATGTTATTCAAGTCAACTTCATTTTGCATTCTTACTATCTAATCATATTGTATCATTTTATTATGATGTGATTCAACTTCATTTATGTTTGTTGTTAAGTGCTATCTTTAGGTTATTTGCCAATTTGTTATGCATCTTGTCTTTATTTCAAACCTTGTGTCTTATTATATAATGCATCCTTGCTATTTGATTTAATTTTTGTGTGAGTTAATTATATTTTATTTAATTCAAATGCTATCCAATTAAACTTTATCCCATTGGTTTGTGCCATTTGGTTTCAAGTCCAAAGTTATTCAATTCATTTTAGTCTATTCATATCACTTTCTTTTGTTCCAAAGTCTAGTTTGTCTATGTATTGTCTTGATTTTGTGTTTGTTTATCCCATTAATTACATTGTTACTTTGTCCATTTACTTTATGTTTTATTCAATTTTGTTAATTAATATCTTAGTTTCATATCCAACCTATTGCAATTGTCTTGCATTTATCGATATTAATTGATTTATCCTTACTTATCTTGTGTACCATTGTTTAAGTCAAATTCTTTCAACTTGCATCTAAGTTTGCTATTGTTCATTATTGCATTGTAATGTCTTGTTTTTTTGGCAACTTGTTAATGTGTTAATATTGTCTTATCAAATTTAGTTTTGTTAAATTTTTTTTATCAGTCTATGTTTTCAATTAAGTTTAATGTCATTGTGAATAACTGGTTTTATCTTATGTTTAATCCAATTAATTATTTCAAGTCATTGTTGTTTACCTAAAATTCATGACTCATTTATGTTATCATTCTATCCAATGTGTTTAATTGTGCCATTGTGCTTAGATGCTTTGAAGTTTGAGTAATACCAAATAAAAAATTCAAAAGGGGAAAGCAAAAGGAAGCAAAAACAAGTGAAAAGAAGTATTAGTATTGAAGTATATAAGTTCTAAGTGCCACAAATCCAAAAAATGTGGTGTTGAAGTAGTATACAAAAAGAAAAAGGAAATGGTATTTTGAAAGAGAAAAAAGAAGGCAAAAAAAAAAGCCAAAAAGGAAAATAAAAAGTCTTGGCTGGAATTAAAAAAAGTGGCTCCAAAGAACAAAAGAAATGAAAAAAAAACATAAATGAAGAGAAAAAAGAAGTGCTTCATTAGAAAAAAATTAAAAAAAATTCTTACAAAAAAAGGAAAAATTGTTTGAAGTTGTGAAAAGAAAAAGAAAATTGATATTACTTATTGAGTACTTAGTGCTACCATTAGATTTCTCACTTCCAATACAATATTCATTGTCTTTTAAGTCATACCTATTCCTTGATCTAAGTTTTATATTTTCCTCCTTCTTTTGTCAATTTAGTCTTTTTCTTTGAGTACATTTTGAATCTTCGAGTTTTATGTTCATTTTGATCATAAAGTCCTTGAGTTCTTCTTGGTCAAATTCTTAAGTCATTATATCATGAGTCTTGTTTATTTTTTTCTTTAATTATTTGATTTTTAATATTGAATTTTAGTTAGTACCTTTCCTTTGAGGTTTTCCTTTAAATTGTGTAAATCTTGATTGGTAATATTGATTATCATAATTGTTGAATCGTATTAATTAAGACGTCCTAGTTCCAAAAGAACTACAAGAGAGAAAATTAAGAGTAGAAAAAGGCAAGAGTGCAGGAGCTTATTTGAAGGTAAAAGCTTAATAAAAGTGTAAACATGAGAATGAGTAGCTTTGAATTAAGTGAGAAAAGTGTTTGTATAATGTCCTCTTGATTATCTAACCCCTTCTTGCAAGTATTTCTTTAAAGATGTTAAAAGGTAGTGTGAATAATGATAATGAGTCCACATTGAGAGTTATACAACAATAACTTAAAAAGTTAGATGGAAAACTTAGGGGGATGGAAGGTGGATAACCTTAAAAGAGTTAATAAGGAGAAAGAGATAAAAAGGAAAGAAAAAGTAAAAAAAGAAAGTGAAAAAGATGGAAAAAGTAAAAAAAAAAAAAAAAACAAAGAGTGTATTATGATAAGTCTTAAAAAAGTTACAGAAGAGATGATAGGAGGAATAGGAGAAGTAGAGGAGATAGGCAAAAAAAAGGTGGAGTCACTTTAAATCTTCATAGTGGTAAAAAAATTTAACTTTTTTTCAAGGAAAAAGTGGTCTTAAAGCTTACTTATAGTGAGAAAAGAAGATAGAATCAATCTATGCTTGTCATCGCTATTACAAGAAACAAAAATGAGGCTTGGTACTTATCAATTTAGTAATTATGCTAACATTTGTTGAGGTTAACTTAAATCAGTTAAAAGAAGAAATGGTGCATGCCCTATTGCTACTTGAGAAAAGATGAAAACTATTATGAGAGAAAAATTCATTTATAGCTACTATTATAATTCTTCATGGAAACCTTAGGAAAGGAAGGTTGAAAAAAAAAGATAAAGTAAATTAACATAAGTCCAAATCCTCCTTAAGATCTAAAGGAGAAGTTGAGTCCACAAATAACTCTAATAGCCAACAATCAATCACATAGAAGAAGTAAAGCAAAAGAAAAATAAAATGAAAAAATGAAAAAGTAAGAGAAAAACAAAGAAGAAGAAGAAAGGAAGAGAGAATAAGAGAAAAATAAAGAAGAAGAAAAAGGGGAAAAAAAGGTGATGTGAATTTAAGAGGAGTCAATCATAAGTAAGTGAGATAAGAGGAGAATTTAATCAAGTGGATTAAAATTGTACCATACATCACCAAGTTAGTACCATATTATCAAGGAGATGGTGCCATATCAGGCATAATCTACATCACTACCACATCATCAAGGAGATAGTGCCACGTCAATGCCATATTAGCCATTATCCTAATTGGTGCCAATTCAACCTATTTTTATAATTATTTGATGTTTTGGTCTTTAATTTAGCATTTGGGCCTTTGATTTGTGTTTATTTTGTATTAATCTTTTTAAAGTATTTTAGGCTTTAATTTAAGCTAAATGTGTTTGGCCTATTTTACTTTAAAACATTTACCATGATACAATAAGTAATTTACTATGTTACTTAAAGTCATTTATTGCCCTTTATTTATTAGGTTTAGATTAATGAAATAGTTTTTGGGCTAATATGGTGTCATTTGGGCTCATTTTCAATTAGGGTTTTAGAGAGATATATAAGGAGGCTTATTCCTTATACAAATCAAATTTGAGAGTTTTTAGAGATTGGAGATTTGAGAATTTGTCTGAGTGCCTTTTTAGGAGAGTGTTTTCTCTCTTAAGTTCTTGAATAAAGTTGTGACTTATCAAAAGGATTCACCTTTTGTGGCATTAATGTTCACTAATTAAGGATTCATCCTTGTGGTGTGTTTTCTTCTTTACTCATCAAAGGATTTATATCCTTTGTGGTGTGTTCATCATCACTTATCACTTTCATTCTTCATCTTTCGGAGTATGGCATGAATATATTTCTATTTTTATTTTTGAATTTGCCAAAATTTGGGATGATCCAACCTAATTTCGCATCATTTGGCATCAGAGTTTCTTAATTGCATGTTATTTGATATTCAAAGAAAGATTCTCAAATTTAGGTTTAATTTCTTTTCAATTTTTTATTACTATTTATGTTACTATTTGTGTACTATTCATGCCAACTTCTATCCCATTTCTTTATTTTTACCTTGGCTTGATTGTGTCTTTTTGTATTTATTTCATTTCTGATTTGCTTTTTGTTAAATTCATGTGTTTTGATTCATCTTTATGTTAAATATGAATTATTTTTTAGTTTTGTCATCTATATGTTTGATAAGTGGTCCAAGTTAATTATAAGTCTAAATTTATTTTAATACTTAGTCATTTTCTTTGTTTTATGTTGTTTCTTATTATTTAGTGCAAAATTTAGTTTGAAAATCAGTGCTGATATAGTGAATGAAAGGCACATTAAACATGTCTGTTAAAAGTTCAAAGTAAAGAAGTTCAGCCTATAATAACCAATTACCATATTCTAATAGCACAACATCCTAGTATTATAATTGAACATAATAATTGGTTAAAGCAAAGTAAAGAGCACTAAGTTCAAATTATGCCAAATGCTCTTGCAGTGACCATAATTTGTGCTAAATAGTGAATTAGTATTTGAGGTAAAACAAAAAAAGAAAAAAGTGCCAAAACAAAATTAAGATTGTTACTAAGTAGTAGTGAGTTAGAAAGCAAAAATAAGTGACTAGAAGAAAAATAGTAAAAAATAAAGGATAAAAAGCCAAATAAGTGAATCAAAAGATAACTTACAAAGAAAGGATAGGAAAAACAAAATACTAAATTATTGAAAACAAAGTGAAACAAAATTCAAAGAAAAGAAATTTTTTGCTTTTAGTTATTGTTAGTTCTTGATATGCTCTTATCACACTTAAACTTCTCATTTTGACATTTATTGTTCATTGTCTCTTTTAATTAATTAAGTTCTCAAATTAGCACCTTTTATTATCATATATTGTTCATTCCCATTATTTTGAGTCCTAGTTAATTCCCTTTCTTTGAAATTTTTGTTATTGAATCTTTTTTTTAAGTTTGTTTATCTTTTTTCTATAATTGTTTAAATCAAAATCCTTAAGTCCCAGCTAGTTTCTATTCTTAGAATTTTCATTCCTTATTTCCCTAATTATCTTATTTGATTCTTCAAATTCTATGAACCTTAATTGGTGATATTAATTGTCATTTTTGTTGAATTTTATTTAGTTATGTTTCCTGGTTTTGAAAGAACCATAAAAGGGAAAGAGTGAAAGAGCAAAAAAGGCAAGAGTGTTTGTGAGCTCATTTAATGGTAAAAGCCAAAATTAGAGTGCAAATATGAGTGTGAATATTCCAAAACAAGTGAGTTGTGAGCTCTTGTGAGGTCTTTTCTTTATCTAACCATTCTTATAGGTCATTTAAGGATGTTAGACGTAGTGGGAAAAATATTGATAGGTGCATATGGGAGGATTTGCTGCAAGCCATAAAAAAATTGATGAAATGCTTAGAAGGCTTGAAAGTAGACAATCTTAAAAGAGCCAACATGGTGAAAGAGGTAAAAAAAAGATGAGATAGAAGATAAAATAAGAGATATATTAAAGAAAAATGAGTTAAAAATAAAAATAAAAATAGAAGGAGTAAAAGAGAAAGAGTGTACAATGATGATGAAAGAAGAGATGATAAGAGTGGAGCAGATAAGTAGAGAAGTGGTGGAATGGCTTCAAATCTTCAAAATGGTAAAAAAATTTCCTTAGTTTCAAGGAAAGAATGATCCTAAAGCCTACTTTGAGTGGGAAAAAAAGATGAAATCAATTTATGCTTGTCACCATTATTTTGAAAAGACAAAAATGAGGCTTGCTACGTATCAATTTAATGATTATACTAACATTTGATAAGATTGACTTAATTTAACTAGAATAAGAAATGGTACAAAACCTATTACTACTTGAGAAGAGATTAAGACTATTATAAGGGAAAAATTCATTCATGGCTGCCATTCTTGTGGGGGGAAGGTTGAAAATAATGAAGACAAAGTAGTTCCACACAAGTCTGAATCTTTTTCAAGAATTAAAAAAGAATTATCATTAAAGGCTAACGATGAAGTGTTAAAGAGAAAAGAAGAAATAAAAAAGTATTAAAAGCATTCTAAGGATAAGTGCTTCAAATGTTTAGAGCATAATTATCATGCCATTAATCGTCCACTTAAGAGAGCATTAAAGATTCAAAAAGCCTTGGGAGAATAAGCAAAGGAAAAAAGTGAAGAGCAAAGAGAGAACATATTCCATACTAAATTCAACATTAAAGGTAAGATGTGCAATGTGATCATTGATAGTGGAAGTTATGCTAATGTTGCTAGTACCTACATGGTAAAGAAGTTGAATTTGCCTACTTTGCCATATCCTACATCATATAAGTTGCAAGGGTTGAATGATAGTGATGGAATAAAGGTTACTTAGCAAGTTTTGGTTTCTTTTATCATTAGTAAATACCAAGGTAAGTTGCTATGTGATATTACTCCTATGAATGCTTGCCATTTATTACTTGGAAGATCATGATAATTTGATAGGAAGGTTACATATGATAGAGTCCTTAACACATATAGCTTTAAAATGAATAGGAAAAAAAATAAAACTCAATCCTTTAACTTTAAAACAAGTGTATGAGGATCAATTGAGAATGCAAAATAAAATAGAGGAAGAAGAAGAAGAAAAGAAAAAGAGAGAAGAAAATGTGAAAAAAGGAAGAATATAATGGGAAGGAGAAGACAATAGATAAGAGTGTGAACCATGAAAAGAAAAAAAGTGATTGTGGAAAGGAGAGTGATAGTGTGGGAAAAAAAGAAAAAAATTTGAGAGTTATTAGAAAAATAAGTGGGATAAAGAGTGTTTTATATATTTCTAGGCCAATTGTCTTGTATAAGAAAGCCTATGAAAATACTAACAATCCTTAAATTGTTTTGCCAAATACTTGTGATGTTGTTTTAAAAGAATCCTAAGAAATAGTTCCAAAAGAATCTTTAAAAGAGCTATCATGTGTCAGAAGGAAAATGCCCCAATTAAAGTAAGGTAACAATATTATGATAGTTAATATATTGTCTTGGAGGTACATTCTCATCTGTACTTTGCATAAAAACTTAGTAGGTGTTGAAAACATTAAAATTTTATATGTAAATGATTGTGGTCTTCCTAGTTCCTCATTTAATGTTGTTACTCCTTTAATTAATTTTTCTACTTTTCTATTTAGTGATAGTGTTTGAAATGTTAATGCTTGTAAGGAAATGGTTTTTAGAGATATTTTTATGCATGATAGATTTTTATGTGGGAAGAATAACATGTGTGTGCTTAAGAGTTCTAAAAAAATTATTTAGTAGAGAAACCCTAGGATATGATTTGATAAAAATATTTTTGGATTAAGAATACTTTTGATATTGTGCTTAATGTGTTGCATGACCTTTTTGTATTCTTTAAACATGGTTTGAAAAAGAGATATCATCAAATGTCCTTGAGAAAACATGTTGAAAAGAAAAATAGTTTCAAAGTAAAATATGGTTTGTATGAATGACTATCTTTACTTCTTGGTTTGTCTAAAGCAATAAATATTTTTATGAGCTTAATAAATCATATTTTGCATACTTCTTTTAATAAATTTGTTAATGTTTATTTAGATAAAATTCTTGTGATGAGTTTATGTGTTTTTGCTTGCAAGTTTTTTCTGAGTTTCTATTACCTTTATGTTTTAATTGTTTTTAAGAATAAATTTGTTATTGTTAGTTTATATAATTTTCATAAGCCTAAAGGATGGATCTTTTTCTTGTTTGAAGACCTAAAGATTAGGAAAAGAGTTACTATATCTATATGATGTTCTTGTATATGATGAAATCTTGAATAAGCATGTTGTGCTTTTAAAATATGTTTAGAAGGTTTTGAGAAATAAATTCTTGTATGCTAAATGTGTGAAATTCTCAATTTATAAGGAAAGAAATATTTGTTTGGATCATGTTGTGAGTGGCATAGGAATAAAGGTTAATGAAGTAAATGTAAAAAATAATTAAAGAATGGTCTCTACCTAAAATTGTTAGTGAAATTAAGGCTTTCATAGTTTGATTAATTATTGTGAGAAACTTATAAGGAATCATGTTCTATATGCTTTCAAGGACAAACTTCTTACTATTGATAATTTTATATGCTTGCATGAGATTATTGGCACTTATTTTGTATTTAATCTGGATGGTTGCTTGTTGATGGTGTAAGCGGAAAATGAAGTGTTCCAAATAGTTGCATCCAAGTGGAAATAGTTCATTCCAAGTCTTGAAGAGACAATAATTATTTTTCTAATTTGAATTCTCATGGTGAGTATGATATGAGTGTTTCATTTGGTGTTTCTAATCTTCCTCTTTTTGATGTAGGTTTTGAAATATTTGAGAATGAATCTTTTTGAAGAGAAGGGGAACAATGTGAATCTAAGGAGGGTTACTCATAAGTAAGTGAGATGAGAGTAAAACTTAATCAAGTGGATTAAAATCGTACCATATCATTGCCATATCATCAAAGAGATGGTGCCACATTAGTTATAATACACATTGCTGCCATATCATCAAAGAGATGGTGCCATATCAGTCATTATCATAATTAGCATCACTTCAACCTATTTTTACAATTATTTGATGTTTTAGTCTTTAATTTAGCATTTGCGCCTTTGATTTGTGTTTATTTTGTGTTATTTTTTTAAAAGAATTTTAAGCTTTAATTTAGGCTAAATGTGTTGACTCATTTTAGTTTAAAACATTTACCATGTTACTATGAGTAATTTACTATATTACTTAGAGTCATTTAGAGGCTGTTTATTAGGTTTAGGTTAGTGAAATAGTTTTTTAGTTAATATGATGTCATTTAAGCCTATTTTCAATTAGGATTTTAGAATATTATATTAGCATGCTTATATCTTATACAAATTAGATTTAGGAGTTTTTAGAAATTGGAGATTTAAGAATTTGACTGAGTTCCTTTTTGAGAAAGTGTGCTCCCTCTTAAGTTCTTAAATGAACTTGTGACTTATAAAAAAGATTCACCTTTTGTGGCATTGATTTTCACTAATTAAGGATTCATCCTTATGATATATTTTTTTTTACTCATCAAAGGATTTACATTATTTGTGGCATGTTCATCATCACTTATCACACCCATTCTTCATCTTCTAGAGTGTGGCGTGAACATCCTTCTATTTTTATTTTTGATTTTTTTGAATTTTGGGATGATTTAACCCAATTTCACATTAGTTAGCATCAAAGCTTCCTAATTTCATATCAAAGGTAGAGAAAATCAGAGAGGATAAAAGGATAGAAGCGAATAAGAGCTCTAACATAATAAAATGTGCTTATGAAGAAGAAAGTGACAGTTCTAACAAAAGAAGAGTTCCTATGAAGAAGAAAAGAAAATAATAGAGTAGAGAGAAAAGCAATGATGAGAAAAAGTAAAATTAAACGCATATAGAAAAATAAGTGAGATAAAAAGTGTTTTATATGTCTTTTATGCTTCTAGGCTAACATTTGTACTTTTATGTAAAAAAGCCTAAGAGAATACTAATAACCTCATTTTTTTTTACTAAATGCTCTTGAATTTTTGAAGCAACTAAAAAATCAAGAAAAGTTAAGTAGAAAACATGTTAAGTTGGTGAAATTCCTTAACTCTTATCTTTATGCTATCCAATGTAAGTAAGGTAAGAATAATATAATGGATCATACATTAGCTTGGAAGTATACTTTTATTTTCATTTTACATGATAAATTATTGAGTTTTGAGTATAGAACGAATTCTTTGTATACAAAATTGTCAGGTCTTGAGTGCATTGAGAATTTATATGAGAATGACTATGGTCTTGCTACCCTATTACATGATTTTGTTGTTCCTCTATATATTGATATTGTTTCAAATATTGATGTTTATAAAGAGATGGTCTTTGGAGACATTTGTAAGTATGATATATTTTTATGTAAGAAAAATGAAATGTGTATGCTTAGAAATTCTCTAAAGATAACTTCATAAAACATTTTGTTGTTAAGAAAATTTTAGAAAATATGCTTGATAAATTACATGATCCTTGTGTGTTCTATGAGATTAGTTTGAAAGGTAAATATCTTCCACTTTGTATAAGAAAAAGGAATGTAGAGAAAAATATTTTCAAAACAAAGTATGATTTATATGAGTGGTTAGCTTTAATATTTGGTTTTTCTAATGAACTAAGTACTTTCATAAGTCTAATAAATTGTAATACCTTAATAAAGTAAGAAAATCTGAGAAGAAATTTTAAATAGAAATCACCCCAAAAGAAACCTAGTAATGTAATCAAGTAAAGTTCAAGTAAATTGTAGAGATAGTTTAAGGGTGTGTTTAGTTAGAATTCTTATAGAAATTATATTAGGCATTAGTAGAGATCAAAATATTATAAAAAGTCCATCATTAGCTTTGGAAAAATCTTACGATGGCCTGATAGGAAATTAAAGGCTCAAGTAGTTGAAAAATGATCTGAATAACTCAAAAATTTAGAGACTGAAGCCAAAATTGAAATAGACCATTTTATCTTGACCGACTTAGCCTAACCTTTTAGGCCTAATTTGATGTTGAAACAAAAAAAAAAGGTCCAAGATAGCCTAAAATTGATTTCGTAAATTGATAAATAAGTAAAAACCAAGCACTTTTATTAGCAAGCTTTTAAAAGTTTTTTATTTGCCATACATTTATTAGTTTTAAGGAAAAAAATCTTCTAATTTCTAGAAAGAAAACTATTCCCTAGTGCTAGATAATTACGGAATTTTTTTAAAGAAAATTTTACAAATTAAGAAGTTTTTGTTAAAAGCTTGAAATAGGATTTTTATATAAACAATTTAGGGTTATTTTGGGATAAATTCTTGCTATTTTTTCTAGCAAGAGTTGTGAGTTTCTTTAAAGAATTTCATTAGGGTTTTAAGTCTTCAAAAAATTCTAAGAAATACTCTAATTAGATTTTTCAAATTTTAGCAAGGTAATTAGGTTTTTCTATCATCTTCTTCAAGTTTTTATGATAGTTTTCTCTCTAAATTTTTTAAAATTTGGTTTTTTTAGTAAAATTTCTTTCTTATTTTTCTAAGAGGTTTTAAGAAATTAGATACTTAAGAAATTAATGTAAGTCGCAACTACCCTTTGCTCTATTGAATTTTCTTATGAAATATGAGGAATTTGATGATATTTGTTATTATAGATGCAATTTGAGTCAGGGTGCTAATGGTTTAATTTTAATATTGTATAATTGTTATTATGATGATATTATGTTGGTATTATGATGCTAAGATGAGTGGGAGAAGAATTATTAATGTTTTTCTTTAAAAGATTATCATAAGGCAATGAAATAATTAAGAGAAAAATGGTTAACAAGGATTGATGATGTTTTTATTTTTGTTTCTCTTTGAAACCATGGATTAGAAAATGTTAAAAATTTTAATTTTCATATTTTAATGTTACAAATAGTGTTAAGATAGGTGTAGAGAAAATTAATAATTTTTAAAAAATTTTAGAGATATGAAATGTGATTGTTTATGGACTAGAGTTATAGGAAATTGAAACAAAATTTTAAGTTCTATTTAGTCCTGTTTGGTACTATTTATGCATTAATTTAATTAAGAAAATTTAAGGTAATTAATGTTCTTTGTCTATTAGCATGTTAGTAAGTTTGTATAAAAATTTGGTGGCAAATGAAGTTAATTTAGATACTAAATAATGTCCTTTGTCATAATAGCCTTAAATATCTCTAGTCTTGGCAATTATATGTTTTTAGTTTTGAATGAATAGTACTATAATGAAATTTTTGTAGAATAATTAATGTTTTCTATCAATTAATATGTTAGAGATGTTATATTAAAATTTGATGACAATTAGAAGTGGCTTGAATATTGAAATGGGGTTTTTATTGAGATTGCCTATATACTATCTTGTTTGAATTTCACTACTTTGGTACTAAGTGAACAGTATCCAAGAGTGATTAATTTATGAGAAAATTATTGTTTTATGTTCATATATATATTACAAGTATTAAATAAAATTATGGTGAAAATTTAAGATGATTTGGAAGCTCAAAAAGGCTCCAATCAGTGGAAAAGTCATGCTATTTAGCATGATTAGTGTTAATACATCAAATTGAAAGTATTACAAATAATTAGAATTTGCATTTCATGGATAATGCTTAAGTTATAAATTTCTAACCATTTAAAAGAATTGAGTGTTATCATTATTATGAATGGAATAGTTGAATATTAACCTTAGATATAAAGCCATGTGATGGTGAAATATGATCATGTATAAGAACGGCTAAATTTCATGATTGAAAATTATAATACAATTGATGATGTTTAAGCTATTTATCTTAAATGGAGAGATTATATATTAACCTTGAACATAATTATATGTGATGTTAAAGGATGAGTACATGTGAATGGAAAATTTTGTTAATAAAACCCCTATAACATAGTTGGTATTTTGACCATATGCTATAATTTGTACCAATGAAATGCATGATTGATGTCTAAGTTTGCTTATAGCATCCTATTATTGCTCATTGTGAGTATGAGTACTCATTTTATATATAGTTTGTGAGGGAATGTTAGTGTATATGCCTTAAAACTAATCATATTAGTGATTGTAATTTTGAATCATGTTATTTTAATGACAATTTCAATTATTATATTTATATATATTGTCTACGTAATATATTCAATTATGATAATAACCTTAGAATAATTGTATTCTTAAATGTCCCTAGTCATATATCATTGTGGATTAGGTTGTTTTGATATATTAAAACTAGCATGTGTGAAGACTTATATGGGATATTAAGTTTACATATGAGTACAAGTTAGAGAACTTGTATACTGGACCGACCCATATTAAGAACACTACATGGATCGTTATATGAGTGTCATGAGTGGTTCTTAGTGATCATTATTAATATGGTCCTTTGACCTGAGATCACCAAGGTTCCCTACATGTGAGTTTCATATTTTGATACTATTCTATGTCACTAATAGTTGAGTGAATACAAGGGTAGATATTGGATATGTCACATATTATGCGGAGGGGTTTGTGTGATCAAGATGGGATTTGTCCCTCCTATATAACAGGAGTAACATCTGTGGGCCCCTTGATTAAGTAAAGCTGAGAAAATACATGGCCATGCTCAGATGAATTGACATGGGATGTCGATTACATTTGTTTCAGTCAGCTTACTTAGGAATCAAGAAACCTTAAGATTGGGCTATACGAGAATGACACGGTCTATGTTTCATGCTCAATCTAAATGTATAGGACAAAAGGACATAGGTGATGATAACGTGTAAAGGTTTAGTCAAATCACTGACTTTCTCATTACTTGGAAAACAATGATGTGTTGCTAGACACCAATCATTGTTTATGATCATTAATATGATCAATGGTCATTGCCAATGTAATGAGAGCCTGTAGGGTCGCACACTTAGAGCTTAGTGAATTTGAAATTAATGGACTAAATTATTTGGGCTTAATATTTGGGAATTCATGTTGTAATTATAAGGCCCAATAGTAAGCCTATAATTGTACATGGACTAAAGCCCAAATATATTAGGTTTTTTTCTATGCACCTATTTAAATAGGCTTGTTGGGTAATAATAGGATTACTATCATTATTCACGCACCTAAAAAAAGGCATAGAAAAACCCTAGCACCTCTCCTTGACCAAAACCCCTGAAGAGGCGTAGCTAGCATTACGAGGTGAAAGAAGATCAATTCCAACCGGTGTGTGTAGTGGACATTCATCGATGATTCACGGGTTCGTGTGGATACCATAGAGGTGCAGCCACATTAAACGTTGCACTGGTGATCTGATCTTCTAGTTTCTATTCTAGTTTGTGATTTGGAGAGCAGATTGGATTGGAAAACGGACAAAAGAAGATCAAATTTACTGTGTAGTGGAAAGAAGATTTTTGGCCGAAAGGTATAAACCCTAATCCTTAATCTATGGACATTTTAAATTCGCATGGATCCTTGGTGGAAATCATGCAAAATTTTTATTCCGCTGTGCATGTATGATGCGCGATTTCCAGTAGGAAAGTTATTGGCCATTGACCTTTTACAGAAAAAGAGAGGAGTCGTAAAGGTTGGAGGGATAAAGTTAGTGGCCTTGTACCTAAAGTGGCAAAGGATAATGTTAGACTGAAGATATAGGGAGAAATGCAGATACCAACTATAACCATTCAGCGAATTTCACAAAGAGTTATTATAGCTATTCTCTTGACATATTATGTTAATAATGTGCATGAAAATTACTATTAGTATATCAAAACAACTGTTGGTACATGAGAGTAGTTGCTGGTGCACAAGAATTTATAATAGTACTCTAGAGTTATAGTTATGTACAAAAATTATAGATAGTACTCGAGAGCTTTAATCAATTAGTTTGCAATAGTATATATATATATATATAAAAGAAAAGTAGTTACTTATAGTATTCTAATACTCATACTTCTTCTGTTAAATTTCATATATAGATACAAAGTATAGATCTTAAAGATGATTGATATTTGTGTGCGAACCTTCATCTCATTTTTGGAAGCCTTTCATATAGTATTTTTGGTGCCCTAACTAGAAGTCTTATCTTCTAATAATAACTATGTATAGTTATGTTTTCAAAAATTTTACACTCTATATAAATGATATATGTAATTTATGTTTTGAACTTTTTATGCATGCGCAAATAAAATTATTTTCCATATACACTTATTTATAATTTTAGTAGAGTTATGAAAAAGGAAAATTTTAGAACGTCTTTAAGGCTTGTAAAGATAGCTAATTAGTATATTAAGACTTGTTAGATATCGTTACACCAATCACAATACCTAAAAATCGAGTCATGATGTGAATCATGTTTTGTGCATTTTTATTGATAAATTTTTGCTTAATTTCATCAATAAATTTGTTTTTGTTTGTTTTTATTATTTTTATGAACAAAAAGAATGGATTTTGTTGTTTATTGAAAGTTTAAAGAGTTAGAAAGATTACTTGCCACATCTTATTAACTTCTCGTATTTGGAAAAAGCATAGATGAGCATGTTAAGCAATAAAAATGTATGTTACAAGCTATGAGAAATGAAAAGTTGTGTGATAATTTTGAAGAAAGTTCATTTTGCTTGAAGGATGTTCTATTTTTAAGATATATTGTATGTAGCAAAGCAACAAAGATGGATAAAAGAAAAGCATTTAAAGGATGAATTTTTTTCCACCTAGGTTTCTTAGTAAGATCAAGAGCTTGCATGATTTTATTAACTTTTCTAAGAAGCTTTTAAGGAATTATGTTTTAGGTGCTTTCATTTACAAACTTGTTATTAATGACAAGTTTTAATGCATGCATGAAATTGTTAATTTTTATTTTATATTTTATTTAAGTGGTTATTTGTTGATAATGTGAGTGGAAAAGGAAGCTTCCTAGATCCAAGGAAATCAAAGCTATATCCAAATAAAAGATAGTTCATTTCAAGTCCTTGAAAAGATAATTACTATTATTTTAATTTGAATTCTTATGGTAAGTTTGATGGGAGTGCCACTTTTGATGATTCTAATTTTATTCCTTTTGATGTAAGTTTCAAAGACTTAAAGACAAATCCTTTTAAAGAAAGGGGGATGATATGATCTTAGAAGGGGTAACCATAAAGAACCAATTGAAATAATCAAGCAAGAGCCTTAAGAATGAATTCAAAAAGCTTAAATGCTTGGAAAGAGAGCTTAGAATTTGAAAAACACCTAACCATCAACCTATGGCCCAATAATTTGATATCATTTCTTATTTTAACATTTTATGATGTTTTAAACTTTAGTTTGTGTGATTTTATGCATGGGTTCCTTTTAGAGTATTTTGGATTTTAGTTTAAAATGAATGTATTTAGATCATTTTACTTTAAAACATTTATTATTTTACCTTGAGACATTAACCATGTCATTTAGAGTCATTTAGATGCCTTTTTATTAGATTTAGGCTAGTGTGTTAGTTTTAGGCCTATTTGTATCATTTGAGCTAATTTTAATTAGGGTTTTAGTGAGTTATAGAAGGAGGCTTATTTCTTATGAGATAAATCAAATTATGGCATTTTATGGGTGAAATGACTATTGCCATATTGAGAGCATTTTTTCTTTTTGCTTCTTAATAGAACTTTTAGGCTTATCAAAGGATCCATTCTTTGTGGTGTCTACCATTACTTATTAAAGAATGTCATCCTTTATGGAGTGATTTTTCATCACTTATCACTTCCTTTCTCTCTTTTCTAAAGTGTGACATGAATATCCTTCTCCTTTCTAATTTAATTTGTTGATGAAATTGCTAAAATAATAATAGTTGGTTTTGATTATGCTATTCACAAGAAGTTAGTTAATTAAACTATCAGTAATTTTGCTTAATTAGCCCATCAAGTTTAGTAGATAAAGTGACTATAAAGACAAAAAGATAGGAAACTAGAAAATGCTAACTTTAGGAAAGGTTTCAAAAAAGAAAAAGTAAACTATGTCAAAGAAGATGTAACCAACAAATATAGCGATAATAAGATCCAAGTGGTCATACTTAAACTCGACCTTTCTTAAAAATTATTTAAAAATATTGAAAAGAAAGATGAGATAGGCCCTATCAACAAGAAAATTTGTTCTTAAGTTAAGTAAGGCTGAATAACAAAATAGATCTATTAAAGTAAAGAAATTCGTTCAAGACTAATTAGTTTAGAAAGTAATTTTATCAATGCAGATTAAGTTGAATTATAGGAAATGTTCACCTTATTAGGAAGGACCATTTGTGATTATTAAAGTTTTCAACAAGAACAATTACATGATTAAAAGCATGGATGATAGTAAAGTTGAAATAATCAATGACAAATATTTAAAACAATATAAACCAAGCATTAATGAGATAAAGGCTAAAGTTAATTCTAGTAAATTTAATTAATAAGGCTAAAAAACTTAGCTAAAATGATTAGAAAAGAAAGTTTGATTACGATTAAAACTACCTTGTTAACTTACATAAATTATAAAGACAAATTTTACAAGACTTGAAGGGTGATTTGAAGTTAACTCTAAAATTTGTCCATTTTATTGCTATAGTAGCTTTTAATTTGAACATAGCCTTATATTCACTAACCATCTAAGACATTTAAGCATTAATAGATTTGTACTCTTTCACCGCTTTCTTAACTTTTTGTTTGAGTTCTTGCTCCTTAATTTTTATAGTCTTAAGTTCAGACTCCAAAGCTAGTTAAGAATCTTCTAATCACTTCAACTCTTATTGCATTTGCAATATTTTAGTTTCTAAGACTAAAACTTCATCATTGTGTTAGTGTATATGCCTTAAAACTAATCATATTGATGATTATAAATTTGAATTGTATTATTTTAATGATAATTTTAATTATCATATTTATACACATATTATTTACATAATATATTTAATTATGATAATAACCTTAGAATAATTATATTCTTAAATGTCTCTAGTCATATATCATTGTGGATTGGGTTGCTTTGATATATTAAGACTAGCATGTGTGGTGACTTATATGAGATATTAACTTTGCACATAAGTACAAGTTAAAGAACTTGTATACTGGACTGACTCACCCTAAGAACACTATGGATTATTGTATGAGTGTCATGAATAATTTTTAGTGATCATTATTAATATGATTATTTGACTTGAGATCGATAAGATTCCCTATATGTGAGTTTCATATTTTGATACTACTCTATGTCACTCATGGTTGAGTGAATGTAAGGGTAGTTATTGGATATATCATATATCATGTAGAGGGATTTGTGTGATCAAGATGAAATTTGTCCCTCCTATATAATAAGAATGACATTTATGGGTCATTTAATTAAGTAAAGCTGAGAAAATGCATGACTATGCTCAGATGAATTGACATATGATGTTAATTACATTTGCTTTAATCAGCTTACTTAGGAATCAAGAAACTTTTGGATTGGGCTATACGAGAATGACACAGTCCATGTCTCGTGCTCAATTTAGATATATAGGATAAAAGAACATAGATGATGATCACATGTAAAGATTCAGTCAAATCACCGACTTTCTCATTACTTAGGTAACAATGATGTATTGTTAGATATCACTCATTATTTATGATCATTAATGTGATTTATGATTATTACCAATGTAACGAGAGCTTGTAGGATCGCATACTTAAAACTTAATAGATTTGAAATTGATGGATCAAATTGTTTAAGCCTAATATTTGAAGATTCCATGTTATAATTATAAAGGCCTAATAATAAGCTTATAATTATACATGGAACAAAGCCTAATTAGTTAGAGTTTTCTATACACCTATTTAAATAGGCTTGTTGGGTAATAATATACATTATTCATGCATCCCAAAGTATAAAAATCCTAATAGCCCTCATTGACCATAACCTTTAAAGAGGCATAGCTAGCACTATGAGGTAAAGGAAGAGAATTCCAATAAGTGGTCGTGGACATTCATTGGTGATCTACTGATTTGTATGGATACCTTGAAGTTTTTGGCTGAAAAGGAAGTCGAAAAGATGATTAATGAATGAGTTCCTAAATTATCAGAAAGGTATTGACTGAATCCTTATTTTAATCTAACGTTTTACATGGATCCTTTGGCTAAGATCAGTTAATTTTTGCTATATTTGTTTGACTCCCGATCCCAACACATTGCAAGTTGTGATTTTGTCATTACATGTTTGACATTTTACAAGCAAGGATTTATAATCCTCATTGTTACTTCTATCAATGTCAAGTAACTCTTTTTTTCTTTTGGAAAGAGTTTGGTAGGCCTTTTTAGTACTCAATGCTTTGCTCAAATTCACCATTATGGTTAGTAGGTTTTCTATTATGTCCATGACATGTGACTTGAAATGGATAATAATTAAAGGGTCAAATTCACTAGTTTCTTTTAACATTTGTAAACTTGTCACAAGTTTCTTATGAATCTCTATATCTTCAACCATTATTTCCAAGCTTTGACTGAGAACGTTTTTGAGTGAGGCCGTTATAACTTTTATTGTCCTCATGTGCTTATTATCAATAATAAGCTTTTCAACTGATTAAGTGGTTGAGGTAACAAAGCTTGAATGACTGCTTCCAAATGCTATAGAATCTTAATTACTTTTAGGGTTCTCATGTTTATCCTTATATTGCTTTTTGGCATGTTTTTCTATCAAACCAAAGTTCATATTCGTTTGTGTAGGATTTTAGAGAAGGACTTAAATATCAAGGTTCTCTAGGTTATTACTTTCTAAATAGTATTAATATCCAATTATTGTTCCCTATTCGACTCACCATCATTTAAGTCACCTTCCTCACTACTAAAGGATAACATACTTACTTTTGTTAATCTTTAAGCTTTATACGATTTACAAGCTAAGCTTATGCAACTATTTCTTAAGTTAGGATGTTTGGTGTAGAAGTTGAAGTTACATTAGAAGTTGGTGGATGTTGAATAGAATCTTTAAAATGCATAGGTGTTGAATCATGTAGCGTTGAAAAGTGACCAAAATCAGTCTACTCAAAATTAACTAAAACAAAGCACTGTGACTTGCTTTATGGCTAGAACAAAAATGTTAAATATATTTTAATATGTTACAGTTATAAGGAAGCAAATAGCTAAAAATAGTTAATAAGGTTACCTCTAAAGCAACTTCAGTTATTTGAGGAATAAATAAAGGTTGTGCTTCCTTATTTGGCATATTAGCATGTGTCATAGCCAAGGTTGTAATAAAAAATATATAAGATTGTGATGCTAAGTTTTTCAATCTTAGTCTTTTTTTTTTTATCTTAGGTGGAGTCAATACTTCTTTGATTGGTTTGTTGCTAGCAATATTAGGAGTCTTACTTTTCCTTGAAGCTTTGATTGTGACTCCATTCTCTTCTGAAAACATTTTCTCAACTTATTCATGTTGTTTTTTAACTTTTCATTTTATTAGGCAACATACTCAACTTCAGTCATAATGTGAAGAATATAATTTAAAACAATGGTCGAACCTTTAGCTAAAAGACAAAACAATAGTAAAGCAAAATGATTAGTTAAATATATAGTAAGAGATGGCAAGACAAATTTAACGTTACCAAGCAATAAGTTGAAGTGAGCCAGAGGAATGAATTTGGTCGATTTAGCCATCTCATTATAAGTATAAGGAAATAAAAGGGCCATTGTTATGCTAGAGTTCAGTTATTTGATTTGATTGGCCTTATATATTTAGCCAAAATAAAAGGTGTATTAAGAGAAGGAACTAATTTTGGTCGAAAAGGAGGTTTTACCAAAGCAGTTTTAAAGTCTAGATTTCTAATAAAAGCATTAAAAAAACTTATTTTCAAAAGCTTGGTCATGGGTTTCTTTTTTCTTTTTAAGAGAAATTGTGGCCTCCAAAAGTGTGGAATTGATATGCTTGTAGCCGTATTTAATTTTATAAAATTTCTCAAAGGCAACAATTTCTTTATATTACATACTTGCAATTTTCTTTGAAGCATCTAGAATTTGTGAAGTAGTAATCTAGGTTAACATCTTATCAATACACATGTTAAAGTATTTATCTATTTGACTAAACTACTAAGCTTTAAAAGACTCTGTATAAGCATGATAAAGGGAATAATAGCATCAGTTGAAATTTTCAATAGAGGATTTATTGATATCATTAATAAGAAGCACTTTAATTAATTTCAAGATTCATATTGTAAATATATTTTTATAGGATCTAAAGGCAAACTTTAAATGAAGCTAAAATGGCAAACTAAGGTGTTTGGTAAAACTTTAAAGGCCAAGAGGGAAGTTTCATTTGGTAAGCCAATTAAAATGTATTGAGGATATAGAAACTTCTTCCAAATTTTGACACTTATGGGAGTAATTGAATTGCAAGGAGATGTGAACCAGCTTAGACCTTTAAAATGAGAGTAGAAAGGATTGATCCTTTTCTTTTTATAAGTCAAAACTAAAAAGGTGTAAAGAGTCAAGAAGAGATAATTAAATATATTTAGAGCTTTTAATTTCTGACTCTTATTCATAACACAATAGGTAAGCCAAATGCCTTTAACATATGACCTAACTTGCACTCCATTATCCTTCTTTTTTGGTATTTTGAAGTCTTCTTAAAAGATAATAGTTAGCCATAATTGAAAAATCCATATTAGACCTCTTAGATTGGTAAAGAACTTATGTTGTTTAAGGGATTTTGAAGCAACGATAAGTATGTTAAAAATGTAAGCAAGAAAGGAAGGCATTGAAATAACTTGTTAACCTTCATGTAAAATTATAGCTAAAAGAACATAAGTCGATCAAACCTTTAAAGAAAAAATACAATAGAGGTGTTTACACATCCAATCAGTTAAGAAAGCAACATGTTCAGCATCACTAATAGCCGAACCTTCTTTTCCTTTATTCATAAGTGTAGTGAAAGTCAAATTTTAAAGAGTGATTGGCACTAAGCCTTTGTAGAAATTAGTTGAAGGTTAGAGATAAGGTGACATGGTTTTTCCTATTAGACTTAAACCAGTAATGGCTAAAACTTCAAAAAGGGAAAAGCCATAAAGCCATAAGGAACATGTAAGAATTGGTCAAAAGAAACCAAAAAGATGTTTTAGCACTTATCATAAGCCAATTTGCTTTTACAAGGATCTTTGATAATTGAATAACTTTAAAAATGCTTATGGATTTCTAAAGTGCCACTTTCGATTTCTACATGCAATCTAATCAAGAAATGCAATTGGCTATTGATATAGAAGTAAGAGAAGGAAAGTTGTAAAAGCTCCTATTTTCCCTCACTATCTAGAGGTAAATAGGGATAACATAGGCTAGGTATAAGTTGAAGTGGAGAATCCTTAGAACTAGTAATTTATGACCCAAATAGAAGCATGGTGGTTCACCTTCTTTAACAATAAAATTTATAGATTGAAAAAGTAACGGAAGCTTCAAGATTTTAGAATCTTGTAAATATGGATCCATCACTCAAATTAGGGCAAATATAAATTGAAACTAAGTGGATGAACCTAATAGAGCAATAATTATGGTGAAAAAAGGTAGGTTACATGAGCAAAAGGAAATGTGTAAATTTAAGGAAGTGTAAAATGAGTGCAAATGAAAATAAAGTGAAGCTAGGCTTTTATAGAAAAGTAAAAGCCAAAGTAATTAATGCTTTTAAAGAACTCATCATGATAAAAGTGGTATGATGCAAAGATCCCTTGAGAAGCTGCGTAACTTTTTAAATCTTGTGTAGTCATATAAGAAACAAAGCTAACGTAAAATGACAACTATGATAAAACTGTTCATCCTAGACAAGAAGAAAGGTCAAGTCTTCAAATGATATCGTTTGAACAACAAGACTTGGGATTCTACTGTGTTTGACTTCATCCTTATCCTTTTAATGAAAAGCCAAGTTGAACAAGCATACCAAACAATCCTTTCAAATGAATAATGATTCTTCAACTAAGGTGCAAGCCAAATGCTTATGATATAAGGGTTTATTGGTTCTTCGACAACTTTCTTCGACCTATATCTAGGCCAAAATATCATAATAGAATGGTATTTTCTCCTTAAACTATGGCTAAAGTAAGAAAGTTCAACCTTATTTTCATTTAGTTCAACTAAAAGTAAAAATCATGTGATCCGAATGCAATATCTCGGTGATAGATAAGTCATCGGTCAAGATATAAGTCGATTGATTAGGTTAGGAGGTTAAAATGTTGTTGGAATCTTTAACTAGGATATGAGTTAAATGACCTTAGGAGTGGCAATTTATGTTGTTCGAGTCAATCTATTTATTAAATATGTCAAATGAGTTAACTCATCTAACTCTTTTAATAATTTAATTAATAAAATTTATGTTATATATTATTTATTAAATTTAACTATTTATTATTTTTGATAAAAATATTTTTAATTATTAATAAAATATTATTTTAAACTTTTATTATCATTTATTAAAATAAGAATTTTATATTTTTATTATATACCTATTTATAATTTAATTATTAATTATTTTTTATATAACATTTTTTAAAAATTTAATATAATTTCTTAAATTGGTGGATGTATCAACTTGAATTTGGATAAAAGTGCCAATTTATGTTGGATTAGAAATTGCCTCATTGACCATAACAAGATGGTAAAACTTCACCTAAATGGTTTTTAACCAAAAGAAGGAATTGGCCAATTGTGGCAAGATCGTTTAGTTCCTTTTTGGCAATTCAAGACATTGAAAGTAAAGAGCCTTTATTTACATCTATTTTGAAAGTTTGGCATTTAAAATGGCCAACCTAAGTGCAAGGCTAAAAGGCAATTTCTACCCGTGAAAACACCCACAAGTTGAACATAAGCCAAAGATACTTGTAGGTTGAACAACCTTATAAGCTAAAGTAAGCTTTAATAGGGTTTCTCAGTGAGTCATACTATAGCAATTAATAAAGCATAGGAATGTGACAAGTGTATACCATGTGGAAGCTCAGGATACACTTTAAGAAGCCAGTAATTGCCATCCAAACCAAAAACTGCTCTTTTCACAAAAGGCATAAAGAAGGAGCAATTAGATGCAAAAAGAACCTTTTCAACAAATTCATAGCTAATATATATATCAATGCACTTTGCATCAACTTGCAACACTCCGCTACCACCACTTGTAGCACTCTGCTGCCTTTTTCTTTACATATTCATTGCAATTCATGTAATTCTCCTTCTCCAAACCCTTGAATGTGAGTGAATCAAGATATTTTTGCCAAATCCATCTACTTCTATTTCTTGCAAATTCTAATTGTATTTGATTTGATGTAGACATCCTTCAAAAGACCCTGCTAAGATTTCTTTTAATGAATTACATTTGAATTGACTTATTTAACATTTTTATATATATTTGATTGTTTATCCGTGTAATTGTACTTTATTATCATTTAATTTAATTGGTTATTGATCACTTCTCTTACATCAATACCATGTCTTCAAAACTATGCTACTAAACTAAACAAAAATCACATCCTACAAAATAAGTCGAATCGCTACCATTTCTCATTAAGAATTTTCTACCAATAACAAATTGAGTCAATTCTAGTAGCAAATTTTCAACTCAAAATAAGTCCATAGCAAAATTGAATTTCAAAATATCTAGTTTCCATTGAAGTGCACAGGTCTAATAGAAATTTTTTTTTACCTTGGGAGAATATTTAAGAGAAAAAGTGGAAAGTTAAAAATACGAAAATAGCAAGGCTAGTTAGCAATTGGCCACTTTCATAAACGCGCACAGACTTATCACTCCTTTAGCGGGGAAGGCGATGACCTTGTAATCGAAAGAACAGGACAAATCCTCAGAACAAGGGAAAGCAAAATCCTCCTTCCAGAAAAAGGCCAAACTAAAATCTAACTCCGTTTTTAACTGACCCACCGGCATCATCGCATACGTCACTCCTCCCAGAGAATGGAAGGGTATTTTCGTCATTTAACGTATCTTCAAAATTCGCGGGATTAGTGGATGGTCCGTTCGGGGCAGAAACCAACGCTTTACGTTCCTCTTCTATATGACACACCGCCACCCTTTCACAGAACACACTTTCTTAGACGATACCCGGAGATAGAAGGCATTAATAAGAGAGAGAGGGAGTGTGCTCTAGGGAGAGAAAGAATGGCAGCTTCTAATGGGAGCGATTACTACGAGGTAGGTTCAGAAGCGGGGAGCGGGAGTTTCGCGCGGGCGTCCAATGAAGAGACGGTGGCGCAGGACGAAGAGGAGCTGCGGTGGGCGGCGGTTGCACGCCTGCCGTCGCAGAGGCACAACAGCTTCGCGTTCCTGAAGCGTTCGTCATTTGAATTTGAAGCGGGCGACAGGAACCAAATGGAGAGGATCGATGTAAGGAAGATGAGTCGGTTGCACCGTGAAATTCTTGTAAAAAATGCATTGGCCACAAACGATCAAGACAATTACAGGCTACTCTCTGCTATCAAAGAACGTCTCAATCGGTATAAGAAATTATTTTTTTTAATGTTTCTGATAAATAATTGGATGCACAATGAAACGATTGTAGTTTTTTATTTTTTGTTGCATGAGCCTGAAGGTCACTGAGATTTCTATCTCGATGAACTTCGGGAGTGAAATTGTATTTGTCGTGCAATTCTAGATCGTTAATGGAGAGTGTTTGCGAGAAAAACTTACCTGTTTCAGCAACGGGAAGAGTAATGGATCATAATTAAGAAATTAAATATTCCAACTAATTATTTTGGAATTTTTTTTATTGAACGTAAGTAATAAACAACAGATCATTCCTTTTTCCCCTCATTTTTGTTTATCTGAAGGTAATTGCAGGATTCACCATGTGTAATTTGTTTAGAACTTTGGATTATGAATTGCATTGTTCATGGTAAAAATAATTTTGCTTGCTTGTTTTGCGCACTTGAAAACGGATCAATGGATCAATCTTTGATTTTGCTTTAATGATTGAATTTGAAAGGGTTGGATTGGAGCTGCCGAAGATCGAAGTTAGATACAACAACTTAAAGATTGCTGCTGACGTTCAAATTGGTTCAAGAGCATTGCCAACTCTGATCAATTACACCAGGGACGCCTTCGAGGTTCATTTTTCCTTGCTTCTATTTGACTAATTCATAATTTTGTAGCTAATCTATGCTCATATGAATGACTATTAATATGATTTTCACACTGGCTTCTGTTTATTGCTTGTACCCAGGGTATTCTAACTAAAATGAGAATATGCCGACCCAAAAGGCATTCCTTAACTATCTTGAATAACGTCAGCGGGGTTATTAAACCCGGAAGGTGATATCTCTCTCTCTGTTTGCGTTCTGTTTTGGTGATTAAGGAGGCTATTTGAAATGGTTAATAAATATTTGGTCTGATTAATATTCATATGATGAACAAAGAAAGTCACAGTGATTAAATGGAACACTATTTCAATAAGTTGTCGTTGGAAAGTAGGTGGAATTAAAGCAATGGAATCACAAGTGAAAGTTTTTTCAGTAGTTTCATGTGTGTTGTGTTGCAATCTTATCTGACTTGATGTTAACTTTCGTTGAGTCGTGCAGGATGACTTTACTATTAGGACCTCCAGGCTCGGGAAAGTCCACATTACTTTTGGCTCTTTCAGGAAAACTTGATGTCAACCTCAAGGTATGGATGCTGTTCTTATTAATTGATCAACGCCTGTGACAAATTAATTTTCTACTAATATTTTTTAAAACTGAGCACTAAAATGTCACCATCCAAATTTGGTTCTTGTGGAAATACATCGAACATTTTTTACACCCTTAATATTACAATGATATTTGATATTACCTTAAAATAATTTTTTCTTAACCATGTTTATGAATTGGAACTCAACACTTTACATGTCTACAATCACAAAGGAAAACATATATCACATTTTAAAGAGCAAAATACAATATGAAGAATCCAGAATTTAAAATTCACAAATAACTAGTAACTGAAAAATTAATTTTAAATTTTGTAATTATTTGTTGTTTTGATTTTTGTTTATGTCAAGATTTATGATGTTATATTTTAATATCTGAAATATATCTTAGACTTTAGGTTCCAATTAAATAAGAATATTATACTTTCATAAATCTTGACTATTGAAGGTTCAAAATTCGCACTCTGCTAGAGAATATGAAGCCTACAACGTAATCAATTTCATAATTCTTGTTATCTATTATTGTAGATTGTGGATAGTACTGTCGATTGTTTCGATTCATCCATTGATTATGAATCGTATACGATGATAAAAAATTTTCAAACCTAGGTTATTCAATCAGTTGACCCTCAAGACGAATTATTGGTGTTGTCAATTGAAATTGCTTGTTTATGTGTTTTTCTATCAATAAGACAGTCTGGTTATTCATTTTGATATATAATAATTTTTCTATACAAAATGAACAACTGTATTGCGTTAAATTAATGCATCCTAAGATATCTACTAGTAACAAATTAAATATTAAATCATTATACAGGGTTTTTCTGAAGACAGGTGGTCAAGGATATTCACAAGGTTGAATTTATTTCTTTCTTTCTACTATCTGTCCTTAGGTTCAATTGATGTCAACACATGAAACATTTCTTGAGGGATGTCTTGCAGCAGAGTGGTTTATATAACGTAACACTTATCCCTTAGAATCTTAAATAATTTTGGAAAAAGTCGATCTATTAATTTTCTTGGGGACGAGACAAAGACAAAATTTATGTAGGGTTTGTTGAAGTATTATAATTGATCGTCGTAAAATTTTTCATTTGGATTACTCATATGTATTAATTATTTCATTTGAAAAAATAATTATAATATTAATAATTATTATGATGATTAAGTTGTAATTGTAATAATTAATAATAGTTCATATTTAATAGAGTAATTAATATATATGTTACAATTTTAGTGGAAACTCTAGGGCAAAGACCCAAATAACTGTAGTTCAATTGAATTAATTTTTTCTAACAAAATTTGCGTTGTACAATTGAAGTAGCTGATTACTCCCGCCGCTTACAATTTTTTTTAATATAATTCAATTATATTTTTAATGATAAAACTTGTTTAATTATTAGAGTTTTCTTTCAAAAAAAATATTGAACATGTAACTCGTAATTTCTTGTTTTATTTTTTATTTTTATTTTTTCATACGAGAGAGCATGCAAGTTTGAATTGTAATTTAAAAAAAAAATTCAAGGCAATAAATATAGTATCTAATCCCAATTCCGCTCGCTAGCATCCCACGCAATCCTCACACTGCCCTGCAAATATTTGTAGAGCCTGCCTTCAAAGTTTGACCACATCTGCAACGGGTTTCTGGGTTTTGAGAGTTTGAATCATGATTATTAGTTCTGTTTTCTCCTTAGCTAATGGCTTTTAGAGTTATTTCTGTCTTCAGATTCGCTCTTGGACCATTTCTTTCTCTCTCTTATGATTGTGTTAGCATTTTCTAATAATAAACGGCTCAATTGCATATTAGCATAATAAGAATTAGTTACTATAATTCTTGTCCTCCTATTGTTGCTTGCAGAAAACTGGTAGTATAACCTACAATGGACATGAGCTTGAAGAGTTTTGTGTTCAAAGGACTTCTGCATATATTAGCCAAACTGATAATCACATAGCAGAGCTGACAGTTAGAGAAACCTTTGATTTTGCTGCCAGATGTCAGGGAGCTACAGAAGGTTTTGCAGGTATAACAATTTTATTATGTTTCACAATTCCGTTTCCCTTATTTAGTGTGTTTATTACACATTATTCAGTGTCTCTCCTTTCTTTTTAAACTGCTTGTTTAACTGGTTTATTTCCTGCTTTTGTGGCAGAGTATGTGGAAGATTTACCCCGCCTGGAGAGGGAAAGGAACATAGAGCCTAGTCCCGAAATTGACGCATTTATGAAGGTTGTTGTTTTAAAATGTGTAATGTTGCATGAAAATTATGCATGGTTGGTCATTTGCTTGTTCAAGGCTGTCCTAATATCTTTATCTTCGTACTTTTATTCCACAGGCATCATCTGTAGGTGGTAAAAGGCACAGTGTGATGACAGAGTACATTTTAAAAGTACTAGGCCTGGATGTGTGTTCTGATACAGTAGTTGGCAGCGATATGCTAAGGGGGGTCTCAGGGGGCCAAAGAAAGAGAGTCACAACAGGTTTTTTTTTACTAATAAATCCCTGTCTTAGTCACTTCTAAAATTTTAGCATGACGGATTTCCTAGAAGCAATGACTACGTTTCAACTATATTTTGTCACCCAATATTAGCAATTAATGACAAGCTGCTGCATTTCAATTTTTAGGGGAAATGATTGTTGGCCCAAGAAAAACTCTATTCATGGATGAAATATCAACTGGACTTGATAGCTCTACCACATTCCAGATAGTAAAATGCGTAAAGAATTTTGTTCATGAGATGGAGGCTACGGTGCTAATGGCTCTTCTTCAGCCTGCTCCTGAGACTTTTGACTTGTTTGATGATTTGGTACTTTTGTCAGAGGGGTATGTGGTATACCAAGGGCCCCGAGAAGATGTGCTTGAGTTTTTCGAGTCATTAGGTTTTAAACTTCCGCCCCGTAAGGGGGTTGCAGATTTTCTTCAGGAGGTATGCTTTGACCATAAGTTTTGCGGTTTCGTGCTTCCAGAAGTTCTCGTCTAACTTTTTTCTCTGCCAGGTTACCTCTAAAAAGGATCAAGCTCAATACTGGGCTGATCCTTCAAAGCCTTATGTGTTTATTTCAGTTGCAGAAATTGCAGAAGCCTTTAAAAATTCTAGATTTGGCGGGTCTGTGCAATCTGCAATTGGTGTACCGTATGATAAATCAAAGAACCATCCTTCAGCTTTGGCAAGAAATAGATTTGCTGTATCAAAATGGGAGCTCTCTAAAGCATGTTGTGCCCGAGAAGTACTCTTAATAAGCAGACATAGGTTTCTCTATATATTTAGGACAATCCAGGTATGCTTCTGATAAAAATTCAATACTTCGACTTTTCTATTTTTGTTGAAATCCATTTTCATATTATAATTGAAAAGAGTCCATCGCTTTTTATGAGTAAGGTCTATCATTACTTGCAACTTCACTGATGTCCGTTCCTTCTCAATACAACTTGAGATATCATATTGAAAAAGGATTGAACTAACTATCTTCATGGAATTCAATTAAAAAGAATTAAACAGGTTTTCATGAATAATTAATGGGAATTTTTTTTTTTTGGCGGTTCTTCATGATATCTGCAATGGTTCTTGTAGCTGTTCCCATACATATAGCCAATTTACATCAGATGTTTTGCCAACTTTATTGATTCTTGTCTCCTCCATGGATGTTTAATTAATGATGAATTAAGCTCATGTCAAAGACAATAGAGAAATATTTAGAAATTAGAAAAATTCTGGAGATGATGGTTCCTGTTAATATATGCTTATTTGGTAAGTTTACATCTAAAAACTGAGTATTCTTTGAGATTATTTATCTGATTTATTTATAACTTACTCTTCAATAAAAAATTATTGATTGTTCTAATTTGTTTTGCGGAGTATTTGTTGAATACATAGAAGCCTCCTTGGAGGACATGCATGCTTTATGTATTTTTTTCAGTGTTTATCCATGTCTGATATTGGCTTCTGAAGAGATTTTCTCAAGTAATATTTTCTCACGTTGTCAAAGGTTGCCATTGTTGGATTTGTTACGTGCACAATATTCCTACGAACAAGGTTACATGCAACGGATGAATCTTCTGGCAGCCTCTATCTCTCTGCCTTATTTTTTGGGCTGGTTCATATGATGTTTAATGGGTTTACTGAGCTGCCTCTCATGATAACTCGGCTCCCAGTCTTCTACAAACAAAGAGATAATCTCTTTTATCCTGCTTGGGCATGGTCTCTCACCAGCTGGATTCTCCGTGTTCCGTACTCAGTTGTTGAAGCTATTATATGGACTCTTGTTGTATACTACACTGTTGGATTTGCCCCTTCTGCTGGAAGGTAATTTCATTACATCTTTTTGCTGATCACCTTTCTGTTAGGCTTAATACTCATTGAATTCTGTCAACTGTTTCAGGTTTTTTCGCTACATGTTTTTACTTTTTGCCATACACCAAATGGCATTAGGCCTTTTCCGGATGATGGCTGCTATTGCACGTGATATGGTCCTTGCCAATACATTTGGATCAGCAGCATTGTTGGCTATATTCTTGCTGGGAGGATTTATTATCCCGAAAGGTGGCTTGCTGAAATGGTTTTAACTCTGAATAGAAGTTAACTATATTGTCATTAGTGATTCGGCTGTCATTCTTTCAGGTATGATTAAACCATGGTGGATTTGGGGTTACTGGTTGTCACCATTGACCTATGGACAACGAGCTCTTGCAGTCAATGAGTTTACTGCCTCAAGGTGGATGCAGGTATATTTTTCTATTTCTGGATAAAGAAATTTCCTGGTTGCTTTTCTGCTAGTTGATACTTGTCGACGGCTTTGTAGAAAATCTAAAAATAACGGAAACTATTATGTAGGATTCTGCCATTGGGAGCACAGTTGGTTACAATGTCCTCCGGTCACAGAGCTTACCCAATGAAGATTACTGGTATTGGGTTGGAGTAGCAATTTTAATAGCCTATGGAATTTTTTTCAACAATATGGTCACTTTGGCCTTGACCTATTTAAATCGTAAGATTAATATTTAATTTATCCCCTTTGTTTCTCCATTTTAATGCATGCAATTTCTTTTATTAAAATGATTGTTCCCATGCAACTGGATTTCTCTAGTCCATGAATATTTATATTCTTTTTTCTTTTCACCTCCTTTCCTTCTTTGTCCATTCTAAAATCATTTATCATGATTTCTAACCCCAGCCCTCCGAAAAGCACAAACAGTTATCCCTGATGACATCGACAAGAATTCTTCTGAAAATGGTAATGAGCCATCTAGAATTTACATGGGCAATTTTTAGTATTTACTTTCACTTTCTAACTATGTTGATAATGTATCCTATAATTTGACTATGCAGTCAGCAATCAGGTCCAAGAATTGAATTCTGGACAAGGAGGTAAAAAGAAGGGTATGATTCTTCCATTTCAACCACTGACAATGACATTTCATGATGTCAATTATTTTGTTGATATGCCGAAGGTGGGGGATTTGTTTTATCAGTTACTTGAAATACAATGTTAGAAGTTCACTTTTGCAATAACCGGTATAAAATGAATTTGTTTTATTAGGAGATAAGCAGCCAAGGCGTACCAGAAACTAAATTGCAGCTCTTGGCAAATGTTAGCGGAGTATTCTCACCAGGTGTCCTTACAGCACTTGTGGGGTCAAGTGGAGCTGGAAAGACCACCTTAATGGATGTGCTTGCAGGAAGGAAAACTGGAGGATACATAGAGGGTAGCATTAAAATATCTGGCTATCCAAAAGTGCAACGCACGTTTGCCAGAGTATCTGGATATGTTGAGCAAAATGATATACATTCTCCTCAAGCGACAGTCGAAGAGTCCCTGTGGTTTTCTTCATCTCTTCGCCTTCCAAAGGAAGTCAGCAGAGAGGAAAGACGTGTAAGTTGAAAGGCGATACATTGTATACTTGGTTTTTGCATAGAATGATTACCCGCATTGATTTACTGGCATATCCTGCAGGAATTTGTTGAAGAAGTAATGAGACTAGTGGAGCTTGATTCTTTGAGACATGCTTTGGTAGGTATGCCCGGCAGTAGTGGCTTATCAACAGAGCAGAGAAAGCGATTAACGATTGCAGTAGAGCTTGTAGCAAATCCTTCCATTATTTTTATGGATGAACCTACATCTGGACTCGATGCACGTGCTGCTGCCATTGTTATGCGAACTGTTCGCAATACTGTTGACACTGGAAGAACGGTGGTTTGCACCATACATCAACCTAGCATTGACATATTTGAAGCATTTGATGATGTTAGTTTAATTGCTAATTATTAGTTAATTGCTTACTCTTATAACTATTATCATACACTAGTTTCTCAAGAAGTCTAAACTTTGGTTCTTGATTCACAGTTACTGCTTATGAAACGTGGTGGACGTGTCATATATGGGGGAAAGCTTGGTACACGCTCTCAGATAATGACAGACTACTTTCAGGTGACATTACACAATGATGTTTTAATATTTTTACATTCCCTAATCAGGGAGAGTTACTAGTATACTAGTTTGATCCTTTGGATCTTATACATGGAATTTAAGATGAGACGTGCCTAGCATGGTTGTATGAGATCCTTTCCTTTTGATGTCTCTCTTGCTGCAACGTGCTTAAACTCCTCCTTCTAGCCCTTTTTTAGAACAGAGTGAGGGAACACTGCATCAGTGATCAGAATGCGCTTGACGAAAGTACATCCTATCTTGAATATGCTGATTAGATTCATACTCGTCCTTTTATTTAGTTTTGCTGTAGTTTCGAAGCATGTGGTTTACTCATCAATTTTTGGTTTCACGTTTTGCTTTTGGTGAATGCTTGACGGAGGAACAGTGGTAAAAGGAGAACATAAAACATGAGTGAGGAAGGTATGAGGAGAAGAATATTATAACAATTTTGTATTTCTTATGAAATTTTAGGGAAGTTGTACCATTCCTAGATAATCATCAGCACAGCCGTAATTTAGACTAGTAGTGTCGCAAGCAGATGATAGGTGGCTACATTTATTACCCAAGGCATTGATGACTATGATGTAAAATATTCTTGGAATGATATGTAGTTTAGTTGAATTATATTTTTATTTTCAGAAAGGGTGGATTTCAATGTCTTCTGTGTTTTTTATATTTTGATAGTTTGTAACTGTTTTCATATTTATGCTGCAGAGTATTAGGGGAATCTCCCCAATTCCTAAAAACTACAATCCTGCTACTTGGGTGCTTGAGGTTACTACACCAGCTACAGAAGAGAAACTTGGCATAGATTTTGCTGATGTTTACCGGACTTCTGAGCGTTACAGGTGATTTTGATACATTATTTTCTGCATCGCTAGTGCGCTAGTAACAACATCTCCATTCATCTTCCTGTTAGTGGAAGATGCGAAAGAATTGATGGGAACTGTTCATTTAAGGAGGAAAAAAAATTATTTTGGGCTGCAATTTTTATTGGTGGTTTTTTTTTCTTTTGTATGATATGAATTAGTAACTAGCTGTAAGTTTTTCTTCAGGGAGGTGGAAGCTCTTATTGAACAATTCGGACAACCTCCAGCTGGATCAGAACCACTGAAGTTCGATACAATATATTCTCAAAACCTGTGTTCCCAATTGCTATTGTGCTTATGGAAACAAAATCTTGTGTACTGGAGAAGTCCACAATATAATGCTATGAGGCTATTCTTTACGACCATCAGTGCTCTAATATTTGGCACCGTATTTTGGGATGTTGGTTCGAAAAGGTAACATCCTTCCATGATCTCATTAATTTAAGAGATTCTGTTATTAATGAGACAGTCTAGTAAGGGAGATTGTGAGTAGTATTATTTCACTCTAAGTTTGTATTACAATTTACTGCAATCTTGTTTTATCAATTCTTGGGAAACAAGTATGAGATTTGACAAATTGATTAATAGTAGGTTTTGGTCTTGGAAAGCATATTACTTCTACATTAGACATGTTAACGAGTGGTGCAGGTGCATATGGGCCTGACCTGGATAAAGTTAAGTCCATGCAAGTTAGATCATATAAGCATGAGCTTAAAGCGAAATAAAAACAAGCTCAACCTACACCACAAACAGCCTAAGCAAGCTCACAATATTACTCTACATTAGAAACAACTCCATTTGTTTGGTAAAATATAATGGGTTAATTGGTTTTTTTTTTTAATTTTTTTTTTGTTGTAATGAGTTAGTCAAGTAAGATAGAAAAAAATTATAGATCATTGGATATTTGATTAAATTGGATTAAAAAATCTCCAAATACTTGAAGAATTAAAAAAATAAAAAACCTACTAGCTCATAGATCGGCCCGAGTCCGCATGGCTAATCCCGCATGTATCCAAGCCTCCATGGATAACTTGTTTGAGCCTATGTTAAAAACAGGGACAAAAATAAAAGCACATCCCACTTCACATCCACGGCTAGTCTGTAAAGTCCGTTTTACGTTGCTACTTCTAGTTAGGTTTATCATACTAAAGAGATGTATGCTATTTAGCAATTATCCCTGGCCAAATTCTAACACTGAAAGTTAGTTCATTTGTTGATTGAAACATATGGATTTCTTACCTATTGACCAAGACAGACAATTTTTCTGGTAGTAATTTTTTATCCATTGATATGAAAGGATAGTTCTTCCTAGCAGCTTACTTACAGTTGCTAGAAATTTTCATTGGGATAGTAATTCTATAACTATTTCTCTTACGTGCTGCAACATTTATTATTAATACTCTTGCAGGGAAACAACTCAACAGCTGTTTGTGGTAATGGGGGCTCTCTATTCTTCCTGCTTATTTCTAGGGGTCAACAATGCTTCTTCAGTACAACCAATTGTTTCAATAGAAAGAACAGTCTTCTATCGAGAGAAAGCAGCTGGGATGTACTCTCCAATTGCGTATGCAGCTGCCCAGGTAGGTGGTATAGTACACAATCTAGTTAGCAAAGTTAAACTTCTCCTAGAAATGACATTCCATGATTGCTGAATTTGATTATTAGGGTCTTGTGGAGGTCCCATACATTGCTGTACAGACAATAGTATTTGCCATAATCACATACTTCATGATCAATTTCGAAAGAACTGCTGGTAAGATTTTGATTTCCCATACCAAATTGATTGGTTCTTGCCATATCCACTTACAGTGATGCTTTTGGCGATTGGATATTTTCTAGAACCAATTCCTTTGAGTGATGACTCCTGTGACATGCTTGAACGTTTTTATCTCACCATTCCTCCAAGACTCAATTTAGGGGGTCATATTTATCAAGGAAAGAAATTAAAAGAAAAAAAATATTCACCAAAGGAAAAAGGGTTTAATACAGTTACATGGTAAAGATCAAATACTTACCCTTTCACGAATGTATTGAAGTTTTCTGAGTCTTGTTCCACCAGTTTTAGGTTTTCTTACCTATTTGTTTGCATTGTACATGCTGTTTCAATATAATAGATCCTATATTCTAATGCTTTATTCCAATGTCATTGTGCACATTGTAAAGTTTCGGAGTCTAGAGGAGCTTATTGTCTTGAATTTCTTGTGTATACTGTGTCTAATGAAAATTAAGAAATTGATGTCATACAATGCGTAAATATATCTTCGTATCACTGCAGCCAAATTCTTCCTCTACGTTGTGTTCATGTTCCTGACATTCACCTACTTCACCTTCTACGGCATGATGGCTATTGGTCTTACACCTTCTCAACACCTGGCTGCTGTAATTTCTTCAGCCTTTTACTCTTTATGGAATCTTCTCTCAGGGTTTCTTGTTCCAAAATCGGTAAGGCCATAATATCTTCTATGACAATACTTTGTTTAATGAAATATGACGAGTCAATAATAAAACAAACATTAAATAAAGTGGCTTGCCTCTGCATTTCTTCAGACTCTTTTTGTCTTGATGCCAACGACTATTGTGATGTTTCAGAAAATTCCCGGATGGTGGATATGGTTCTATTATATTTGCCCGGTTACATGGACACTACGGGGTATTATTACGTCTCAGCTCGGTAATGTGGAAACGAGTATTGTAGGACCTGGATTTCAAGGCACTGTGAAAGAATATATAACGGAAAGTCTTGGATACGATCCTGAAATCAATGGAGTTTCATCGGTGCTAGTTTCAGCACTAGTGCTTATTGGCTTTGGAATCCTATTCTTTGGTTCCTTTGCTGTATCAGTCAAGGTCTTGAATTTCCAAAAGAGATGACCGAACACTGGGAGACGATAGTCTAAATAAAATAAAGTGATCAATATGGACAGACATTTTGAAATAGTGAGGATAATGCTTGCCAGAATAAAACAGAAATAACGGGTAAATAGGAAAGAGATTCTTTGTCGAGGATAGTAATTTTTTAATATAATATTCTTTATCCAGGTTCATAGTGTGTTGAAGAATACAGAGTGAGTGAGTGGAAAAATTAATTAAAATATCATGTTATTTCTGTCATATTTGGATAGGCAAATCCAATTTTTAAGTTGTTGTAAACTCTACATAGTAAAGTATGTGACACATGTTGTCAATTTTGATTATAGATATGTATTTTATTAAATAATGCAAAGACTCAATTGCTTCTCAGTTCAAATTTATTGCCAAATTAATTTTGCATTTAGATTCATTCTATGTACACTTCATAGCATTAAGTGTACATACTTTATAGTTTATATTTAAAATTTTATTTTATGCAAGTTCGAAGGAATTGGGAAACGACAACTTTGTTAGAGCTTGAAATCGAGACATCAAACATGGTATGGTAAGTGTTTCATTCAGTGCTGCTCTATCAACAATGCAGAGAAAGTGATGAACAGATGTTGTAGAGCTTATAGCAAATCGTTCTACGTATGAACTTGATACATGTGATGCAGTCATTGTTATAAGCATTATTACATTAAATGGTTTTACATATAAATTACGAAAGATAGATGTGAGTGTATGCCTTCTTTTTATATAGACAAAAATTTAATTTTGATTTTCAAATTGTTACTAAAGTTTCAATCTTTTCCTAAATTTTATTTAAAATAAATTAATCCTCTAACATTTTAAAATTGTTCAATCTATTAAGTTTTTTTTAAATACAAATGCTTACATGAGATTCAATTTGACATCATACATGATCTCATAGTATTATTTTCATATTCTAATGATAAAATTATACTTTTATTTTTATAATTTTTTCTAAAGTTTCAATATTTTTTTAAGTTTTATTTAAAATAAATTAATTCTCTAACTTTTGACGTAAATGTGAAACTTACTATTGTTTGTATTGCAATGTATGGGAAGTCTCCAATGTCCCAATAATCGAATTAAGCAATCATGAAATGTCTTTTCTAGGAGAAGTTTAACATCAGTAACTGTACTTAATAATAGAACACCTACTTGGGCAGCTGCATATGCAATTGGAGAGTACATTCTGACTGGTTTCTCTTGCTAGAAGACTTCTTGTTGAAACAATTAGTTGTATCGAAGAAGCATTGTTGAACCCAAGAAATAAGAAGGAAGCATAAAGTGCTCCCATTACCACAAACAGCTATTGAGTTGTTTTCCTGCAAAGTGTCAATTTGTTAGAACAAGGCAACAATAAATGTTCCAACACATCAAAGTAATAGGCAAACAATAATTTCTAGCAAATGTACATAAGTGGCTAGGAATAACTACCAAATTTTTTTGGGTAGTAGAAATAATAAAACTACTAGATGCATGATCTAGATGCAAAGGAAAACACAAAACTTTCAAAAACATCAAATATCTCCTAAGCAAAAGGCTATCCATAGAAATCCAAATGTTTTAATCTTTATATGATTTAACTTTCAATATTAAAATTTGGTTTAGGATAACTATAAAATAGCATCCATTTATTTATCATGATACACCTAACTAGAAGTAATATTCTCTTCTAAATCAATACACAATATTAACCCTTTTTTAAAATCTCAATTGCTTTGCACTACATAATCCTCTTGAATGTGGCCTTACAAATGCTAATTTTTTTTTCAGAAAAATTACACTTTATCCACCTATAGTTTCTATAATTTCATTTAACTCACCTATATTTTTAAACTTACAATTTACCCACATGTGCTCTCTAATGTTAACACTTGGCTCACTAACATTTTTTCCATCTAATTTTTAATAAAATATTTTATAACAAGTGAGTTAAAGGAACTTAGAAGAAATCATAGAAGGATAAATTATGATTTTTTCCTATTTATGTAAATTGATGTTTAAAATTCTAAATTAGAAATAAAAAAATAGTAGCCCTATCAAGATTTACAAGTACGTGTTATTATTACATTCTTTATAAAATTATCAATAATAAAATATATGAATTTTGTTATTTACAAACATCAAAAGTTTTAGTTGATATTTTTCACCTTAGCCATGGATTGTAATAGATTTTTATTTGTATAAGGTGTATTATTATAACAAGAAACATTAAAAAGTCATTCACCTCATGAGTACAATCCTCCACACAGCCATATTTGTTAGATAGAAACCAAAGCACCAAGAATCTTTATCGTAAAAAACCCATATGATTAATTAGGAATGACTTCCCATCCAGAAGCCTATAAAGAAAATAAGGAGATGGCAAAAGCTGTAACATCTAAAAGCAAATGTGCTGCATCAATCAATATGCAAAACTATTAGCTTTGATGCTACCAACTACTTCAACACTCATAAAAATGACACACAAAAACCATGAGTATTAAAAGATTTTACATGAAAGTTTATCATTCCTTCAAATCATTCAAAATGGAACTAGCTATACTTATTACTATAACACCTATTTAGGAAGCTGCGTATGCAATTGGAGAGTTCACTCTAACTACTTTCTCTTATTAGAATTCTTTCTATTGAAATAATTGGTTGTACTAAAGAAGGATTGCTAACCCTAAGAAATATGTAGGAAGCATAGAGAGCTCCTATTACCGCATACAACTATTTAAGTTAGTTTCCTATAAAGTACCAATATGTTAGAACAAGGCAAAAATAAATGTTCCAGTATATCAAAGAAATGGGCAAACAATAATTTCTAGCAAATGTAAATAAGTTGCTGAGAATAATTAACCTTTTTTTTACTAATAATAAGAGAGGTAATATCATTAGATGCACACATGCTAGTATCAAAGATCAAAAGGAAGACATGCCTCTTTAAATGATATTAGATGCCACTTGAGTTAAAGGTTCTCGGTAGAAATCTAAATATTTTAATCTACAAATGTTCTAACTTTCAATATTAAGATTTGACCTAGGATAATTACAAAATAGTGTCCATCTGTTTATTATGGTACACCTAACTAGAAGTAATTTATTTGTATTCTTTCAATTGTGATACACCTAACTAGCATCCATTTGTTTATTATGATACACCTAACTAAAATTACATAGCATTCTTTTGAAAACCAATACCTAGTATTAAGCATTTTTTCAAATCTCAATTAATTTATGCTGCACACTTCTCATGAATATGATCTTACAAACACTTTCATTTTTTTTAACTCTAAATAATTTCTATGTGAATAAAGCAAGAAATTGATGTGAAAGAAGAAACCTAAAAAAAGAAGAAGAAAGTAACTATAAGATTTATACATAAAGGCACGAAGAGGAAGGAAAAACACAACATTCCCTATAGAAAAGAAAAAGAAACATTGAGAAAAAGAAGAGCTAGAAAACACAAATTAAAAAACAAATTTTGCTCCAAAAATATGAACTTTTGACATATATATATATGTGTGTGTGTGTAGCAGAGTAGTTGAGTATTGAAACTTGTATGATAAATAAAATACAATGAATCAATGAAATGCTAATTGGTGAGTCCCAAAACTTGCATGATAAGAATGCATGAAGAGGGGTTAAAATACCAATTTTATTTTTTAGATACTCAAGAAATCAATCAATAATGAAATCACAACCTTTGACAAAAATTTTCATACCTTAAGTAAGTTGTACCAACTTTACAAGTATATAAAAATTTGGAAACAAAGAAGAATAAAATTAGTGACAAGTTAGGATAAAATAATGAAATTTGTAAACATCAGAAAATTGATGATAAAACCCATTATTTTTTATGGCACTAAATCTATGTATCTTTTGAGACCCCCCATTCAACATTGCCAACCTCATACTTTTAACTTTTCCCTACCTTTCAAAAGTAGTGTAATCAAATTGTTGCACTGATATTATGATTGCATATCATAATTCAAAATCATGATTGAGACAATGAAAAAATTATATGAGATGTTATTATATAATTACATAAATAAGGATCAATATGACTAGCATTAACCTTTACATTTAGTAATATAGTGGCATTTTATGTTGTCTTAGGACTTTTATTAGCTTGTTCTAAGTCTAAGCCTAAGATATTACATTTGTGATAAGTGGTTTGTCACTTTTGTTATAAAAAAAAAATACTTTTCACATTATTTTGTTCCAAGCTTGCATAAAGGTACCCAAATTTAATGGTTTTATGAATGAAATCTAATGGTAGGAAATAAGAGATAGAGATCTATTTTCCAAAAAAATAACTAAAATTCTAGGAGATAATTTTCTTAATTACATTTCCTTTGTCTCTCTTCTCTTTAATTTCCAAACAAACAAAAAAATCCCAATAGTGATGGTTTAGTAGTGAGAAGTTTAAATAGTATACTAAAGGTCTTAAATTCTTCAATATATTAGAAAGAAAAATAAATTGCAAAGATTGGATTTTTATTTTGACTTTCTAGGCTTTCACTAAAATGGAGTATGAAAAATATGACCACAATTATACTTTTTATACTATTAAAATATACTTCTAATTTCTAAGAACATATAATAGCTTCTAGAAATTTTCATATGTGGTGCAAGCTATTAAAAGATTAGTGGAAGAAGAATGCTTCTTAGTTAAGCATCTAAACATTTGTTTTCCCCTTCAGCCTATGTCATTTATCCAAATTTTTCCTTTTTAATTCTAATCTGCCTTTTGTTATCAGCATTAGCATATAGCAATAATGTGATGACTTATTGCAGTGACAAATGCCATCATAATAGACTCTGTTCCTTGAAGTAAATTCTTTTGGGGCTATTGGTTAGATCTTCTAATTTTTATTTTTTCCATTTGGTATTTTGATAAATTAATTCAGTTAAAGTAATTAGTGTAATAGGCACAATATCTTCATTCTAATATGATTATAAATATTTTTTTTGAAAATGTACATATATATACACATAGAGAGAGAAAACAAGGGTTTCCTTTGGTCTACCAACGTACAAAAAATGTTTCATGAATTACAAAAAAATTTGATCAACAAAGATAAGAAAATAATGGAGAGAAAGGATAGAATGGTATGAGTCTAGTATCACTAAGTAATGTCACACAAATGTCACACATTTTAGGTGAATTGAAACTATATACTGTTTGTTTAATTTATAAAGAAAAGCAAGATCCTTTAGTGATAGTTTGAGTGGTTTAGAATTTGGGTTAGATCACTAGCTAGTTAATAGTCATATTAAAAAATTATTCTAATATTTAATCATATTCAAAATTAATTTATTCAATCATTTCAATACTTACTATTTTGTGATAATCTCAGTAACTATTTAAATAGTTTCATGTGTGAAGATATTGTAGAAAAATAAAACGATTTTGAGAAAACAAAGAATGCACCTAGGAAATATTTAGAACAAAAGATGACGAAAGAAGATATGATATATTTAAGTATTTTCCTGCACTGGAGAAATGTTGACATGACTATTTAGTATTGTAGTGGAAGATAATATTATTGTGTTTGAAAAGGATTTTTTTTAACAATTTAATATCTTGTATAGAAATTTAAAATAGTAAATAAATATTGTGTAATATCTTAATAGAATAGTACATGCGTGTAAATTTTTACACAAAACTTATTCATTTATACGAAAAATATAATAGTTTTTATATGGCATATTTTGGAGATTTTCATGGCACTCAAACTTATTTTTGAAGTATTTAGTATTATAAGCTTTAAGTGTGACAAAATTATCGTATCTGTATAATGTACAGGTTGTAACAAATTGTTACAAATTTGTAACTTAAATATTTAAAAGTATAAATTGGCAATATATTCTCAAAAAAGTGTTGTAGCAGTCTTCCTTATTCTCAATCTTTGGTTTGATTTGTGACTTTAACTTAATTTTTCTCTTGCTTATGCCATTTCATCTTTAGCCTTCTCATTTTGAGAGTCTTTTGCTTGTTTTTATTGGGTTCATATTAATTATCTTTTTATCATGTATGAGAGATAAATATAAGAGAATGGGGGGATTTAAAAAGTCTTTAAAAAAATAATTCTAATATGTGTCTTCCACTTACCAATCAAAGAGGAGTAAAAATTTCGAAATACTGAGAATCATAAAAAGTGTTGCACTATGGAAGTTCTATGTATACTTCTGAAAAGTGTATCCAGTGAAAATATTAATTTTATACTAAAGGAAGAGAAGTGAATCACGAATATAAAATTTTGTATTAATAATGAAGATTAAGCATTACTTTAGATGAGATAATCACTTCAAAAATTATATGATTTTATATTTTAATTTTAAATATTAACAATGTATTAAATAATTATGATTTACTGATCATCTCATTCTTATTATATAAAACTAGTGGAGAATTTTATATTAATTCTTCATTAAAATTTTAAAGAGACATTATTGTGCCCATTAAAATTTATAATAATGTTATATACATTAAAAATGAAATTCGAAATTGTATTCTAATTATAAACCAAGGGATACCAATCAATAGAGGATAGTATAGTAAATTTGTAAAATTCAATCTAATAAATATAATACATTTAAAATCTAATTTCGAATCTTATTTTTTATACATATGAAATTTTTTGTAAAATTTATTAGTGGAGGTTATTTGCTAGACTTGAATTTTTACTATCAAAATGAGAGTATTTTTCATTTCAAAATTGTTGATTTTCTAATTTATTTTTTATGATTATTTTTTTCTATTGAATTTATTTAATTGTTTGCTGATCTTCTAATTTATTTTTCTATGATTATTTTTTCTGTTGGATTTATCTAATTATGATGTATGAAAAGTTGATTTAGGTGAATTATTAAATTTTTGCTATCTTTTATTTTGATCTCTTTTTCCCAACAAAGACCATTTGTATGATGAATAATTACTCGCTTATTTGAACTAAGAACCAAACAATAATCGGAGTATAAAATTAATGTAGGCAAAACTTCATTTTATCATATAATAAAAGATGGCAAAAAATAATCTATAAGAAATGAAATGTACTTATCCCTATGCATGAAAAAGAATGTATTTGGAAAGGAAACTATTAATTTGAGTTATTGACTCCGTTTCACTTAACAAATAAGTTAATTTATAATTTATTAACTTAATCAATAAGTTATAAGTTAACTTTTAGAGGTTTTTCACACTAACTTATTAAATAAAATAAGTTTTGATTTAATAAATTACTTAAAATAATTTATAACTTATAAGTTACTATCTGTTTAAATCCTTTCCTAATTTATCCTTATTCTTTTTATTAATTTACAATTCATGTACTTTAAATCTAAATTTTTTTTCATAAAATATAATTAACTTAATTTTAACATAATTATATCCTAATTTTAAATTATAAATATATAAAAATATATATAAATAAATAATATCATAAAATATAATTAATTATATTTTAAATAATTATAATTTTACTATAAATAATAATAAAATGAAATTTATGTAATTAAATAATATATAAATTTATAATATAATTAATTAATTATTAAATATTATATTTTTATTTTAAACTTCTTAATTATTTTAATATAATATAATTTTTAAATAAATATAAATTATTTTAATTATATATATCTATTTTTATTAATAAATTCTTTCACATTATTTTACAATTTTAATTAACTAAACAACTTATTTTTTAACACACTTTTTAAATAATTAAATAACTTATCAGATATCAGTTAACTTATCGGTTATTCGTGCAAAATAAAATCATAGTCTAAAGCATTGCTTACCGCTGGAATAAGCCTATGTCGACCCTTGAGTATAGAAATTTTGTTTATACATCCTATCTTAAAGTTACAAAAATGATTAATTGACAAGGCTATGAATATACGAGAGGACAAGTAGCTTCGTTGGGTAAAACTACAGAAAACCTGTAGCTTCATATGGATTTATCAAAGCGAGCAACGCACATTCTTTACCATAAAACACAGAATCCACAAAACGTAGAAGTGCATATCATAAAAATATATAACCATGTATATATGAAGTAAAACTAACATAAAATAGAGAATCAAATGAAATTTTAATACCAAAATACTAAGTTATATAAGAACACAGTGATCATTTAGGAGACACCTGAATTTTACAGAATCCTAAACTAAAATTTAATAATTGAAAAAAAACCTTGCCCATCTAAGGAAAGAGAGAGAAAGATTAAAATAGGGTGTTAGAGGCAGCGAGAAATGGTTAGAGGGCATATCATTATGAGGGAGGAAAGAAAAATAGAAATTGAACTAAAGGATTGTGGTTCGCACAAATAAAAATCTAATGGATTTTATAAAGATGCAAATGTAATTAAAACAAAAAATATAAATAAAATGAAATGAAATATACTTTTTATTTAAATTCAAATGTTGTATAAATAAAAAATTCATTTAAAATTCTAAACAAGGGGATGTAAATAATTTTTACATGAGATGTGGAACTATAAAATCTCTTAGTCAATATTATATATTAATTTTGGATCTTGAAACTCATAATTTTCACTAATCTAAATTAGAAGAAGAAGGTGCCATGATCCAAGACTAATCTTCATCCATAGGTTTCTCCCCCCTGTTCCTTTCTTTCTAATTTGCAATCTTTCTAATAGTTCATTTTTTGCATATATATGCTTGGGCAAAGGCAAAATCTATTTTATGTATATTTTAACTTTTAATTTGATACATCATATCAAAACTAACGATAAGATTACATCGCTTAATAACTAATGGATATATAAATTAACATATGTTCAATATTCTTTAACATATTAATTTACATATTCAATACTCTTTAAATATCATGTGGCATACAACACTTGCATTTTAGGCTACCAAATTAGTTACCAAAGAAATATAATTAAATAATTGAATGGTATCTATCTAACATTCTCTCACTTAGCTTAAAACTTGAATGAAACAAAAATGATGCTCTAACAAAATGCATCAAACTCATTCTCAAAATTTCATAATAACCTTAGTATAATAAAACACCAAGTGTGAGTTATGGTGGTTGTATATTATTGACAAAACATACTTCCTTCCATATACCACAAAAATTGATGTCTTACCATATTGGATCTAGAAGTCACACATAAAATTTATAAAAAGTCCCATTAATGTTTCTAGAACACTTATGTTAACTCATCAAAATACAACTATGTGCGCAACACATCTAGAAACAAACAATTCATATTAGAAACAAATAAATGTGCTTAGAGTGTTAACATTATCAATTACATTATACAAAAGCAAAAACAAGACCCATTCTATGTATATGTTCCTTAAATATCTTTAGTTGTAAACCTTTACTTAACAAATCTATAATCATGAGATCTGTCCTAATATATTCAATAGACACTCTCTATTTTTAAACTTTCTCCTCAACAGCAAAATACTTTAATTCCATATGATTGACACTTTTTGAGTATTTGTCATTTTTGGATAAAAATATTGCTGTAGAGTTATCATAATAAATTTTCAACATCTTGGTAATGGTGTTAACAACCTTAAGTCTCAATATAAATTTCTACAACCATAATGCATGAATTATGGCTTCAAAATATGACATAAATTCTATTTCCATACTAGATGAAGCAATAATGAATTCTTTAGCACTTTTCCATAGTATGGATCTTTCTCTACGAAGAAACAAGTAGCCAGAAGTGAACTTCCTATTATCAATGCATTCAACAAAATCTGAGTTTGAATGTCCTATTACTTTTAGGTGATTGGATCTTCTTTACATGAGCATATAATCTTTAGTTCTTTGGAGGTATCATAAAAATTTCTTTGTAGCCAGCCAATGATCAATTCTAGGATTACTTTAGTACTTGCCTAACATTCCAACCATAAAAATGATATTCGATCTCATGCAAGTTTGCCCATATGGAATTGATTTCATTTGTTTTCATTCTATATCATTCTTTGGACATTACAAAAGATTAAATTTATCCCTTTTTTGAATTGGAACAATTGTAGTAGAACATTTTTTCATATTCAATCTCTTTAGCATTCTTTCAATATAGGCCTTTTTAAGTAATTCTAGCAATCCTTATGATCTATCTTAAAACATTTCAATTCCTATCACATAGGATGCCAGTCTTATATTTTTCATTTCAAAATTCTTAGAGTCATATTCTCCTGTGTTATGCAATAAACCCAAATCATTGGTTACAAGCAAGATGTGATCAACAAACGAGATTAGAAAGATAATTTTCTCCCATTGATCTTTTGATATATGCAGCGGTTAACTAGATTTTTTTTTCAAAACCAAAAAAGGTAATGATGTCATTGAACTTAATATACCATTGTCTTAAAGCTTATTTAAGTTCATATATTGATTTCTTAAGTTTACATACCATTTGACCTTTTCCTTCAATTAGAAAACCTTCATGTTAGTCCATAAAAACTTCTTCTTCAAGATTTCCATTTAAAAAAGTTATTTTCACATCCATTTAGAGTAACTCTAAATCAAAATGAGCTACCAATGCCATAATGAATCTTTCTTTGAGACAGGTGAAAATGTCTATTTATAATCAATGCCATCCATTTGCATGGATCTTTTAGCAAAAAGTCTGGCTTCACAATACTTAATATTATTATTCAAGCCATGTTTAGTCTTAAAGATCCATTTACACCTAACTCATTTTGTACCTTTTGGCAAATCAACAATATCCTAGACTTTGTTTTCTTTTATGGATTTTAACCCTTCTTTCATGGCATCTACCTATTTCTCAAACTTAACATTCCCTATGGCCTTTGAAAATGAAACCAGGTTTGCATTGATTTCAATGTCTAATTCTTACAAATGAGTCTCATAATCACTTAGAATAGTTGGTTTTCTTATCCTTTGAGATTTTCTCAAAGGGATCTTTTGTGACTTATTTGCCTCAAATATTTATGAATTAGTTTCTTCAATAGGTATATCTTTATTTCTTGGGCTTTTTGCAACAACAAGAACAACATTAAGAATAACTATAAATAAGGAAACATTTACAAGTAAATGAACATTTATCTTAATTTCTTTTATGTTCACACTTTGTTTTTTTGCACTCCCACTAACTCTATCATTTTCAAGAAATTTTGCATTACTAGTTTCCATAATTGTTAAACTATGGTTAGGACAAGAAAGGATATATTTTAGATTTCTCTAGGTAACCAATAGAGTAACCACTAACCATTCAAAAATTTAACTTTCTTTTATGTGGATTATAAACTCTTACTTTTGCTGGCAATGCCAAACATACAAGTATCTTAAACTAGGTTTCTAATTTGTCCACAACTTAAAAAAAGTTATAGAAACAACTTTACTAGATTAAGCAAATACATAGTTATTTTCAATGCACATATCCACAAAGATTCTAGTAATAAGGAATTTCTTATCATATTCCTAACCATATCCATTAAAGTTTGATTACACCTTTCCATTGCACCATTTTCTTATGGTGTGTATGGCATAATGTATTATGCACAAATGTTATATCTTTCAAGAAGTCTAGCAAATGGATCTAAAAATTATCCTCTTTCATCATATTTTCTATAGAATTTAGCACCTTTATTTGACCTAATAACATTAACTTTCTTGTTTTATAGTCTTTCAACTTCATTAATGTATATCTCAAAAGTGTTAACTGCTTGAGATTTTTCTTTAAGCAAACAGACATATCCATAATGTGAAAAGTCATTGATAAATATGATAAAATAACATTTTCCATTAAAAAATGAAGTATTAAAAGGTCTACATATATCAATATATATTATTCCAAGAAATAGAATGCTTCTTATGGCCATCTTTCTTTTGTTATGTTTGGTATGCTTTCCTTTAATGCAATCCATATATAAATTAAGATTAGTAAAATCTAGATTCTAAATAATCTCATTCTTTACTAATCTTTCTAATCTTTCCTTGGAAATATGACCTAAACGTTTATGCCATAAGAAAGTAGAATTTTCATTAAGTATAGTATGCTTAATGCCAATATTATAATGCACAATTAGTAAAGATTCAATAAACTTAGCATCATGTTTCAATTTGTATAAACTATTAACAAAAGTACTAAAACCAACAGGTTTAGAATTCTTATATAAACCGAAACAACTATGTCCAAATGTAAAATCAAATCATAAATATCCAATTTTGAAAGAGAAACTAAGTTCCTAGAAATTAAAGGTATGTAAAAAGTCTTAAATAAGTCTAAATGATAGCCAGTATCTAAGACTAAATAATAAATTCCTATGCCTTCAATTTTAGCCTTCATACTGTTTCCCATATATTAATAATCCTTACTTTGCCTTGTGGTTTGAATCATAAGGAATCCCTACCTCACATTAGATATATAAGTAATAGCACTAGAACCAAGCCACCAAGTATTATTAGGAACACTAATCAAATTTAATTTGAAAGTGCATACACAATTTTAAAATGTACCTTTCTTTTCAAACTAAGCCTTATGTTTAAAGCAATTTTCTGATAGTGTCCTTTTTCTTATAGAAACAACATTTATCATTATTCTATTTCATCTTTTCAATCTAAAAAGCTTTAACATGTCCTTTCTTTTTCTTAGACTTAGATTTTGGCTTTACTGCTTTACCAACTACTTAAATAATAAAGTTAACAAAATGACTTCCCAAATTCTTGAGTTTATTCTCTTCTTAAATAAGCTTTCCGATTAGTTCATTAACATATCACTTATCCTTAATAATGTTATAGTTAACCTAGAAAGCACCATATTTAGAAGGCAGTGAGTTTAGAATAAATTGAACTAAGAAAGAGTCATCCACTGCTATACCTAGCATCTTTAATCTTATTGTAATGTTAGTCATCTTAATGGTATGTTCTTGTATATTCCTCGATCCATCAAACCTTATGGTCATGGGTTATGCCATTAAAGTAACAACGATTGACTTATTTGTAAAAAAAAATGTTCTTCCATTACCTTAAAGTATCCCTTAGCATTTTTTTTTGTGGAATAATAATCTTAATATTATTAGCAATAGTCATTCACATGAACATTAGGCTTAATCTATTAAACCACTCCTATGCCTTCAGTATGGACTTCTATTCTTCAGTATGTGATTAGTGATTTCAAAAAGTTTTGCTTCCAGAAATGTTAAGTTAAGGTCCAACACACCTAAGTGAAAATTAACTTGTTCACTTGATTTAGAAAATTTTAAACCATTGAACATGGTAACAGAAAAAGCTTGTGAATGAAGAGAAATAGCTGCAAAATAAATCATAAATTGATGAAAACTCATTTTATTATAAATCTAGACAAACATATTAAAGTATACTATAGTGCTCTTTTAGGAAAGATACAACGACATACTATAATAAATAAATGCCACAAATTTTATCATTATCAAGAAATTAAAAAAAACTTAATAAAACATATATGTCATCTTTGGATGAATAAAATGTATTTAATATAAGAAATTTAATTTCTACAACTATATTCACTAACCATACAATTATAATTTTCATTTAGAAAAAGATAAAAGTTCCATTAATCTATGAACAGTCATTTATTCATCAAATTTCTTTATTAGCATTTCATCAGTATCATGAATAAATAACTATCTTATGCATGATGTCTAAACATTCTATTTTAGCCACTTTGATGTGCATAAACTCGTTTAATGTAACATCATGCATGAATAATGTAATTTTTTTAAATGCATATAAAATAACAATATAGTAATATACTTGGATTTCATATATGTATCATAAAATTTTAATTGTAAAACATAAAGCTTATTAAAATTCCAATATAAAACTTTTTAGAGATATAACATTATTAATTAAAAAATTATATCATCATACTACAATTTATTATTTAAAGGAAAATTCCTAGAACTTAATTGCAAAAATTCCAAGACTAAAACCTTATAGTAAATGGTCCAAATATAAAACTTGCTTAGAAAAGTAAAATTGGATGGAACATGAGATACAAATTTCATCAAAGAAGGGAAAATTGAGGAAAATACTTGTATATATATACACTAACAATTCATGATAGTCATAATTTGCAACAATAATTCAAATCTAAAATCCTTGATGGAAAATCATAAGTTTCTTAACTAGTAGGCTTTGATACCATATATAAATTAATTTTTACATAAGATATGGAAACATAAAATCTCTTAATCAATGTCATACATCAATTTTGCACCTTGAAACTTATAATTTTCACTAATTTGGATTAGAAGAAGAAAATGTCGTGATCTGAGATTGATCTTCATCAATAGTTTTCTCTCTCTTTTTTCTTTTTTTTTCTAATATGCAATCTTTCTAATAGTTCATTTCTACACACACACACACACACACACACACACACACACACACACACACACACACACACACACACACACACATATATATATATATATATATATATATATATATATATATATATATATATGCTTGAGTAAAAAGAAGACCAATTTAATGCATATTTTAACTTTTAATCTAATGCATCCATTAAGCATCAAAACTAATGGATAAAACTAAATCACATAATAATTAATAAATATGTAAATTATTATATATTTAATATTCTTTAATAAATATTAATTTACATATTCAACACTTTTTAATTATCATATGGGCCATATGGGATAGTCTAAATAAATTGGTTAAATTGGATAGACATATTGAAATAAAAAGAATAATGCTTGCTATAATATAATGACTTTGTGTAAATACGATGAAAATTCTTTGTTAAAGAAAGTAATTGTTGAATATAATATTCTTTATCCAGGTTCATGATGGGTTAATGAAAACGCAGTGAGTGAAAAAAATGATTAATATATCATATTGTTAATTTCCATAATATTTGGATAGGAAAATCTTACTGTAAATTTTTCATAAACTCTATATAGTTGAGTACATGATTCATATTATCAAATTTGACTATTGATATATTTTATTAAATAGGGTAATGACTAATTACTTTTTATATTAATATCAAATTAAGCGTATACTCTTTAGTTTATATTTAAGATTTTATTTTAAATATTAAGTTTCTACTAATTAACTTAATTGAGCTTAATAATAATATATAAGTGAGCTTATACTAATTACCCTAGCACGCCACTAGCTTTTTATCTAGTAAAATTAAGGGAACATCTTCTTATCATATTGCACTATTACTTAGTGAAACCCAATCTTATTGTTCCTATCCTACTTATGAGTTTTAGTCTAACTGAAAGTTCCTAATTGCATAATGATCCTAATATTTAACACATTCTTTGTATGTGACCTTATAGATTTTCATTACAATGGTAATGATCCTAAAATCATACTTTCAATATCATAAATAGTGAGTAATATTTAGCAATACATTACCATCACTTAAATAGTGAGAATGTCAATGATTTAAAATAACATTTCTATCATCATTGTTTTATGTAATTCAATCCTTTTTAATCTTACCACCTAAATAACAGTATCTAACAAGACATCATTGTCACCCGAGTAGTGAGAATATCAATAATTTAACATAATTTTTCTATGACTGACATTGCATATAGTTCAATCTCTTTTATCCTAGATATGCAAATTGAACTCAAGGTATGGAATATATCACCCTCTTCATAGTTTAATCTATGTACTTCGTGATTCCTAAATAGAGTAACTAAAACAAATTAATGTTACATATTGATCCATTTAAGGACAGTCATGCATTTCATTGTCTCACTCAATTAAGAAACCCACAAATATCACTTTTCCTAAATAGAAGGAACAAAATATCATTTGAATCATTCATATGCCCACCCATGATTTATTATATACCTAATCACTACTATTTAGATCGACCATATTATAAGTGACATTAAATGACATCAATATACATGACTCCTTATATAAGGATCCTAATTTCCAATAATACTTGACTAGAGACCTTTCAAGAATAATATAAATTAATCTATGGATAATATTATATTTATTTATATTATGTAAATATAATATTAAACATAACAATTAGTTAAAATACATTTATATAAAAAGAAAATATAATATAATAGACATAAATACAATCACCCTATGATTAGCTACTAGAGTATATATTAACAATATCCCACTTGTATTAAATCTAATCACTCATGTATTTAATACTAAGTGACCTAAGATGATCATCATACTTTTACTACACTAGAGGATTTATTAGTAGGTTAGCAATATTATTGTCAATTGTACTTTGTATATTTTCACATCTCCACCATTAATGATTTCATAAATAAGACAAAAGTGATGATGTATATGCCTGTATTATTAGTGAGATAGGGGTTTCTTAGCCTGTGCAATGGCCCTATTCTTATCATAATAAAAGTTCATTAGGTTTGAAATGCTAGAAATAACATTGTGTTTAGTAATGAACATTTTGATCTAAACAAGTTTTTTTTATGCATCAAAGGCAGCAATATACTTGACCTTTATGGTAGAATCGGCTACTATTTTTTACTTTGAACTTTTTTAGCTTATAATACCAATATTCAAGCGAAATGTATCACCTAACTATAATTTGAAATCATCCTTATCGAATTAGAAACTGACATTACTACAACCCTTTATTACTAATTCCTCCCCATATGAAAAAAATCCTTAATCTTTCTTAAGTATTTTACGATATTCTTGATAGCAACCAGTGGTGCTCACCAAGATTTGATTGAAACTTACTCATCATGCTCAAGGCATATAAGATATCAACAAAAGTACATAAAATGGAATATATGATAGATTTAATTTTTAATGCATATGAATTCTTATTCATAGAGTTCCTTTCATCTTGTATCCTAGGACACTAAGCCTTATATAAACTTATGCCATCTGACATGGGTAAGAATCCTCTTTTGGATTCTTACATGCTAAACCATTTCAGTATTTTGTCAACATATGTACTTTGACATAGAGCAAGAAATTTTCTTATTTATCTCTATAAATCTTAATATCTAGCATATAGGAAGCTTCACACAAGTCTTTCATTAAAAAAAAATTCCCTAACCATATCTTTATAGCATGTAACAGAGGGATATCATTATCAATGAGTAGTATATTATCCACATATAATATAAGGAAAATAATTGCACTCTTACTAACTTTTTTGCAAACAACTATTCATTTTTAATAAAACTAAATTCTTTGATCGCATCATTAAAACTAAGATTCCAACTTTAAAAAACTTACTTTAACCTATAAATAGATCATTACAACTTATATGTCTTTCTAGCATTTTCAAGATTGATAAAATATTCATGTTGTATTATGTACACATCCTCAAGAAGCTTCCCGTTGAGGAAAATAGTTTTGACATCTATCTATCAGATTTTGTAATTATAAAAAACTATAATATAAAATAAGATCTAGATGGATTTTAATATGATAAGTAAGGAATATGTCTCATCATAGTCTATACCATAAATTTTTCTAAAACCTTTAATGACCAATCAACCTTTAAAGGTTTGTATATTACTATCCATGTCAATTTTTTTCTTGAAAATCCATTTATATCCAATGGATTTTATCATTTTAGGTAAGTAAACTAGAGTTAACCAAATATGGACTCCATCTCATATCTCATGGTCTCAAGCCACTTCTCAAAGTCTAGCCTTTAAATAACTTATTGGTAAGTTATGGCCTCATCTTAACCCATGAGTAATTTATCACCATGTTGAGTCATATGAAATTTATATCTCCCAAGTTCATGAGCCTTGTGTTAGTTAAACAAGTTTCTATTCCATAATAGCTTGTGTCTTTTATTTAGGTTCATTTATAGGTTCAATGTTATTTTGTGAGTTTCAAATTTTTTCTAGTTTTATTTTTCCCTTACTAGTTTTCTTAGAATTGAACTCTCATTCTAGGAAAACACTGATTCATTAGGCAAACACCTTGCCCTGAACAAAATTATAGAAATAATGCCCTTTGGTTTCCTTAGAATACCTTACAAAGTAGCATTTATTTAATTTAGGTCTAAATTTGTTAAAAGCTTGATGTTTTTATAAGTCTTATAACCTTAAATCTTCAAAAAAGACTTATTGGAATGTTTTCTAATCTATCTCTTATATAGAGTCTTTTGAACCATTTTAAAGAAAATATAATTAGGTGTAAAAGTATTTTTCTCTACAAAATAAACTAGCAAGTTAGCACTTATTAGATACAAAACACCTAGAAACAATGTTTTAAAAACTAGATTAGTCATTGAACTAGTCCAATGAATGGTTTAAGGTTTAATGATTTCATGATCAAGTTGAACCAAGATTGAATCAAAAATTTAATATACATTAAAAATGTAATATATAATAATAAAAATAATTAGATTATTACACATTACTATAGGACTGCAAATAAATGTCAAGTATTTAAATTACATATTAATCTTTAACCAACCTTTTATCCAACTATATTAGTTTAAAAGTTGAATTTATAACCATTATAAACAATCAAAATAATGTTGATTATTATAGAAAAAAATTGACATCATTTCTTTTTGTAGGCTATGGAAAATGACATTATACACCTTTTTCTATGAAAAAACATGGAATGTAATATCCATAATACTATAGTTTTTCTAAATAATCAACTTGCACGTTGTCCTTATTCCCCATTTTTCCTCCTTACATAACATGCTTACTAGAAATAGAAACTAATATCTCTAATAACACAACAAAGTTCTAATTTTAACAATTTTAAAGAAAAAATGGAATAATAATAGTTTAAAAATAGTAAAAGATTATATCCAATACTCTAGTTAAATATAGATCTTTTACTAAATCTATCTTGATACTTATCACTCAGTATATGAGATTTACACTCCTCAAAAAAGCACTCTTGAATCTAACACTATCAAATGCAATAAGCATTTATTAAAATTTGATGTATGATATTAAAAATTTTATATAAATATATTATAAATAATACTATCGAATGTCAAAGAAGATAAATAAAATTAAATTTCTTATCAATATAAACATATAAAAGATGTATCAAAATGATAAGTAATAAAATATGATCAATAATGAAACCAGAAACTAAACTATAAGAATAAATACAAAAACTAAACAAATCCTCACAAATGCATTCTGCATTTTTCATGGGAATGTTAAAACTTACATATTTAGTGACTAGCTAAAAAAACTTCAATCCATCAAAATAATTTGTAAGTATAAACACAAAACCACAAAGAATTATTTAAAGGTTAAAAGGTGAGCATACCTCATTAGATAAATATTTTAAGGTCCAAGGAGTTATGTGATAAAATTTATAATTGGTTCCAGTGCTTTACTCTTTATTTTTAAGTCTTGCCATGGGATAGAAGTTTCCATGTCAATTATCAAAAAATACCAACGTGCTAAGGTAGCTCAAGTAAACCACATAAGATATTAGATATCAATTAAGTCTAAAAAACACCATCATCTATAATAAAGTAATATCATCCTATTAAATAATTTCTAATATTAGTTATTAAATAACAATTAATACCATAATATTTTAAGGTTAATTGATTAAAAAAATAATGTCTTTTGTTTAGAGAAATTTTTCCATACACTTTGAAGCAACAATTTTAAAAAATTAAGTACAAACTTTGTGAAACACTAACATCAATTTTTTTAACTTAACTTATTCTAAGTAAAATTAATAGCATTAAAATTCTTTTTTGCATTACAAAATTTTACTTATATAATTAAACAAATATAAATAATAGCAGATTGAATGTAAATATAAAAATAAATAAGAAAAAAGATAATTTATTATAAAAATATATTTTATAATTTTATTTTTTTCCATATCATTATATTAACATATACACCAAATATACTATAACTTACAATGACTAATAGACTAGTAATTTACAACAAACATACACTAAAAAGGGATACTATATATTTGTAATCATCCTTTACTCTTAATTCCCTTATATGAAATATTTACACAAATTTGTTTCATCCCTATAATGAAAAGGAAAAATGGTTATCCCTTGATTTTGATTCTAATGAAGAATTACACTTTTTCCATATTTCTCAAGAGCTTCTAAGTTAGAGGTTATAAATCATCGTATTTAGCATCAACAAGTTTAGGTAATACATTTACCTCCATTACTAATGTAAAAGTCTAGGCTAAATATAATGGTAGCTCCCCTTCCACCTCACCTCGCACATACATTTTTCTCCATTATTAACTTAAGAGTCTTGGTGGAAAACAAATATAGCTCCCTATTTATCTTAAGAAGCACATTTAGAGATGCATCTCTAAATGTAAAAGTTGATATATTAAAAAAGGCAAGTCTTTTGAGAAGATTTTTAGCATATCTAAATGTGCCTCTTAAGATAGAATGTAAGCTATTTTCATATTCAAACTAAACTCTTAAATTACATAATGGAAGCAAAGGCCTCGTTAAGATATTTCAAATTAGCAAGGAGAGGAAATCTATAACCTATATGCAAAATATTAGATGTTGGTTATTAATAGAAAATTGATGTCTTAGGTTTTATCATATTTCAAGAAAGTGGCTATTGTTATATCTTAATACGTCAATTAACTACCTAACCAAAGTGTAAACTATTGACAAGAACAATCACATGATGGAAAAAGCCTTAAATGATGGTTATATAGAAAATTGATGTTTGAAGTTTTAATGATTTCCAATAAGCTAGTAAATGAACTCCATTTATTAGTTAGTTAAATCTAAAGTGAACATCTTAATTTTTCACAATTTTCCTATAAACTCATAAATATCATCCATTTAGATGTCAATTAAGCTCAAAATCATTGTGTTAAAGTTTATTATTTCTTTAATAAAGACATTTTGAATATCTTTAGACATCTGTTTTATAAAAAAAAACCAATATTATATGGTATTTAAACTTTAGTTAATAGAAAATTTGGTGTTGTGTTTTGCATTAAAATTAAGAATATAAACACAGTTATTTTTTTAACAATTTAAAACAAAAAGTTATTTATGTTTTAATGTCTTCTATTTAGTAAACTTTGTAATTTAGATATCGATTACATAAATTTAGCATAAATTTTTATTTTTTTTCAAATCTTATTACATATATATCATGATAACAAATAGATTATAAAAACTATAGCATAATATCAAAATCAATATGTTTTACAATATAATATCTAAACTAAATTTAAAAGTATTTATATTTAAATCCTTAAGGCAAATTCCTCTATGTTGAATAAAGTTTTATTTTGTTGTACATTTATAGGCATTTAACAAACATTCTAAACATATCCAAAACACATTAACCTCCATTACTAACTATAAAGTTTAAGTGAAATTTGAAAATGCCTCACTTATTCTTGCAACATATTTTGAAAGGTTATTAATCCACTTTAACTATCCTATACATCCCCTGATACCAAAAAATGGATAGAATGATTGAAGTAAATGGGCAGCATTTTAAAATGCATTGGGTAATCTATTCCATTCTTCCACCTAAACTTTTGACCTAAATAATAAAGGAAAAGGTATTATAGAGATATCTCAAATGGATAGTGGGAGCAAAATTTGTAGACAATCTGAAAAACCCTTAAATGTAGGTTATTTTAACAAAAATGACATTTTAATTATGTTCCTTTTCAAGAAAGCTAGCAGTTACAATACCATTAAACTATGGTTGCATACAAAACCAATGTAAACTTTATATAATAAGACTTTTGAAATGGTTTTAGAATGATGGAATACCTTTAAACATCAAATATTTATAAAACTAATGTCTTAACTTTTTAAAATACCTTTAGACATCAATTTTGTTAATAACTAACATCTTAATCTGCAATCAAATGCAAATTTATACAAAAAGTTATTTGTGTTTCTATGTATTCTATTTAATAAACTTTGTAAACCAAATTCCAAATATACAAATTATGATAAAATGTGATTATCATTGAACAATTTATTATAAAAGTGCAATTAGATGAGAAAATAGATAAAAAAAGTTCTATAAATTTATTATGACATTTTATTTCTTTTCAAATCATTAGATCTATATATATTCCACAAAACAACCTACATAAAAATTATACTAAATTATTAATACACATTTATAGCATAATTACTATGTATATGAATTTACACTCTAGATTAAAATCCTCATTCCAAATTCTCATGTGTTAAAGAAAGCTAATCTATGTTCCTCAAATTGAAGTGCTTCACTAAGATTCTACAAAGATTTGTCATCCATTTTTTATTATAAAGTACCAAGTGGAATAAAAAGATAACACACACATCCTTGCTACACATTTAGAAATACTTTGAATCTTATGAAAGCATTGCATCTAACTATAATTATCTTTTACTCTCAAATGTCCTCATATGCATAAACATAAAATAAAATGAAAGAGAAATTTATAAATGGTATAAAAAATAATGGACATTAGGTACCATACAAAATTAATGTCCTATGCATCACCATTTTCAAAGTAAGCTAAAAATTATCATACTTCTAGACATTGGTGTCATCTAAAATCAACATGTAAACATTTTGCATTTATAGTAAAATACTTCAAATTCCTTGTGCACAACAATTATGTAGAAAACTAACATCCTAAGTTTTTGTAAGTTAGCTTAAATGTTGGTTAAATTTAAAATCAATATCGTTAGTTTGCCATTAATTTTAAAAATGTCACTACATCCAAATAGATGATGATTATAATTAATATCCATTATCTTCATTTTTCATATAATTTTAAAAATATCATCGTATCAAAATAAACATCAATGATAATGAAAACTAGCATTTACCAATAATTCTATAATAGTGACATAAAATAAATTTATGTATATAAATATGAAATAATTCAAATTATATCAAATTGTTTTATGCCTTGTCACTTTTACAAGTATAAGATTCAAATTATTAAAAAAATTATATTGAACTAAGTGTTTTTTATTCTGTGACTTCTACCCATAAAAAATAAGGTTATGTGTATTGAACTTTTGATATGTGTTTGATATTAAGCAAAAAAATTATTATTTTAAAATGAAAGGAAAACTGAAATTAATGAACCATTTCAACCTTTAATTACTACAAAATAACTAATTAATGTCCATTGATAGATGTTGGTTTATATTATCATTCATATTTATTTTAACACAATGACATTTTTAAAGTTATATAAAAATTTAGGACAACGATCAAGAATATGATTGATATCTATGTTAATAATAAGAATATTACTACATTGATTATAAAATAACCAATGTCTAAAGTTTCACATGAAAACCTAAGATATTAATTTTTCTTTAATTATCATTTAAAAGGCATTTTAAAAGTCTCTCTTAGATATCACCTTCAAGTTCCAACAGATAAGATGTCCATTTTAGTTAATAGATTGACATCTAAATCTTTAATTAAGATGTTAGTTTTTTAAAAACTATTGTCTGAAAGACATTTTAAAAGTCTCTTTGAAAAAGTAGTGGCTAACTTTATTAGAAATGCTAGTTTCAATGGAAATCCTATATGCATAAGATGTCGAGTTTGTTTAAGAATTGAAATCTATTATTTTTCAATAAATTTTTATTCTAACTCTTACTTTTTATAAGAAATACTTTTGACACCTTACTTCCTAATATTGTCTCTATATATATCTAGCGATTAATCACTTTCCTCTTTAAGGTACCCAATATACTCTTGTAATTAAGGTAAAGAAAAACATGCAATAAATTGGAATTTATATCAAGTATGATGATTTTAATACATAATGATTCTATTGTACTTTCACATACTCCATTTTCATCGAGAAATTATACAATAGAAGAATCATAGCCTTCAATTCTCTTATTTTATACTCTTTTGATTGAAATAGAGTAAAATTGAAATGGAAAAACTAATGGATAATGATTTGATACATAATGGTTATTATATACTTTCACTTTTCTTTCATATTTACTAAAGTGTACAAATTAGAGAAATTTAAGCAATAAATTGGAGTTTAGATCGTTAATGAAGATTTTGATACATGGTGATGTTATTTTATTTTTGTGTATTCATATAGACATTTCATTTTTGTTCATTAATGATTTAGTGTAGTTATTGTATAAAAATTTACAAATATTGTTTCTTTTTATTCATTTATTTGTACTTTCATTATGAACAAAGTAATGATAAATTAAATTGTAAAAATTATCCCTCTTTGCTCATATGTAGGTCATTTTCGTATCAAAATTCTACAATCAACATTTGGATTACCTAAGAAAAGACATCAAAATAAATATAACTCTTTATGTTAAATTGGTTCAAAAATAACTTTCTTTTCATATTCATAATTTTTATTCAGATATATTGCAAAATTTATATGAAAATAGTTTGCAATATTAAAATTTAGTTAAAGATGCTTATAGCATTGGTTGTTTACATAACAAAAATCTGAATATAATTGAAAAGTCTTTATTAAGGAAATGGAAAACATAATAACATAAATTTTATGATTAACTAATGTCTAATATGATGAAATTTCCTTTAGTACTAAAAACATCTAAATGAATAACATTTATGAAGAAGTCTAAATGAATAAAACTAAAGAGAACTAAATGAATGGTATACATTTACATGAATGGCTTTATAATGAAGTCAAAAAGATAAAATTGAAGATGACTAAATGAGGGTGAGGAACATACAATGTCAGATCTTTATTAGTAACTATCATCTAAATCCATTTTAATCATCATGATAGTTCATCTAAAGTTTATGACCAAACTTATGATGTCAATCTTTTATTAATAACCTACATTTAAAATGTTCCATTAGCTTATAAGGAAAGCTAGAAAAACAAAAAAATGTATTGGATGGCATTTATAAGACTATATGAAATTATGAAAAATTAACACATGGATATATATATTATGTTTGACTATTGTTTAAGGATAATTCAATCATCATGACAGTTCATATTAAAAGTTTATACATTGATGAGATACTTGATCAATGTCTTAAGATATGGCAATCATTGAGATTAAAATGTCAATTTGTTATTAATAATTAACATCTAATGTTTACCTGACCCCTTATAAATATCTTTCTCCCTACCATTTTGAAATGAATAAAAAATACATCAAAACAAGTTGGAACGTGTAGACTATCATATTTTGAATTATCAAGCTATTGATAAGTTTATTAAATTAATTAAAGTTCCTTCTAAGGATCCACACTTTAGCTATAAGTACAAGTATTCTTCAAGGTATTTGAATGGACTTTGGACAAGAAACCTTCCAAATACTTTATAGAATCCTTATGCTTACTATTAAAATATAGGTATAAGTTCTTAGAAGGAAGTTTAAGAGATTCTATAACTTTTTCAATAGCCCTAGTAACGGTCAATATGATGATATATGCCTTACATCTTAGAAGTCATCTCTTGGTGGATTCCAAATGTTATCAATTTACTCCTTCCATCTCAATCTTAAATCTCAGAAGTCATATGATCTATATTGAAAAAACAGAAAAATAGGTTGCAAAATAATAATAAATTTTCATGAGAAGAAGCCATACTTCTATTCTTGCATTAATAGGCTTATTTTTAATGCAAAAATGGTGATATTGCTTTTTTTTACTATAATTTATCATTAGATTGCAACCATCTACACCGTCTATCTAAGAAGCTTTTTATGTTGGTATATATTGAGAAAATGCAAAAATGGATTGCAAAGTGATGATAAATTGTACTAAAAGGAAATAATATGGTTATTCTTGCATTGATAGGCTTGTGTTCATTACATGAATGGTGATACTACATTTTCTCACTATAATTTATCATCACTTTACAATAATCTACATCCTCCCACTTAAAAGCTTTCAAGTAATATGAAGGAATTACAAATAAGGGATACCCACTTTTCCTTTCATTTGTGTAGGGACACTTGTATGTTTATCATAGATAAATGTTTATTATTCATTGTAAATAACAATTTTTTAGTTGTATATGTCAATGTATTGATATGGAAATAAATAAATGAAAAAATATATTTTTGTAATAAATTATCCCTTTTCTCATTTGTTTCATTTACATTCAATTTATTATTTTGTTTAATTGTATAACAAAAAGGTCGTAATGCAAAAAAAAAAAATAATGCTACTGATTTTACTTAAAGTAAGTTGAATTAAAAATAAAATAGATTATTTCATAAAATGATATTGACATTTTTTACAAGATTTAAATTTAATATATAAAAATTGTTGCTTATATATATGTGACACATATATATAAATTGTATTTAGGATTCTTGTTTGATATGTATGTGTGATGTATACACAAATTACAAATTCTAATGCATATGGTGTGTATAATTGAATCAGTTATATTCTAAAATACATGTTTGTTATATCTGATCACTCTTGAATGATTTCATAAAGGCTTTGGGATTGTTTTGGAATCATTATGGAAAAAGTTACTTAAGAAAAAAAATCTATTTTTTTAATAAAAGACATTCATTCAATATGACATCAGTTCTTGTATAATAACCAATGTTAAACATTATTTAATAAGATAACATCATTATATTAAAGATGATAATATTTTTTCCAAACCGACATCTAATATTTAACTTTAGACATCAATTTCTTATAATAATTGACATGGAAACTTAGGTCTTAAAAATGAATTGAAAATAAAAATGTCAAAGCATGATACGAGTTAAAAATAAAAAAAGTAAAATATAGTACCCTCTATAAATTTCACCTTAAAATTATTCTAACTTTTAAATGATTCTTTATCTAATAAGGTATGCTCTCTTTCTGAGCTTAAAATGATTCTCTTTGATTTTATATTTTTGCTTATTAATTATTTTGTAAAACTAAAGCTTATCTAGCCTGTAGCTAAATATATAAGATTTAGCATGAATTAGAAAAGCATAAAATATAAAATATGAGATTTTTTTTATTTTTTGTTTATTCTTGCAATTTAGTTTTTAGTTTTCTAATTAATCTTATGGTGCCTATCATTTTGATGCATTTTTTATAAGTTTGCATTGATGAGAAATTTGATCTCATTCATCTTCTTTAGTATTCTATCATATTATTTACTATTTATTTACATGAAAATGTATAATATCAGACACTAATTTTTTGTGAATACTCATTGTATCTATAGGTATGATATTCAAGAGATTTTTCTAAGGAATGCAAACATCACATATTGAGTAATGAGTGTAAAGATAGATATAGTGAAATGCCCATATCTAATTGGGTATTGTATATAACTTTTCACCATTTTCAATATTTTGTTATTTAATTTGTTCTTTAAATTTGTTTAAATTAAAATTCTCCAGAATCATTGGAGATATTAATTTTTTATATCTGGTTAGAAATATAAAGGAAATAAAGAGGATAAAAGAGTGAGGAATTGGGAAATGCGATTTAGGTTGTTGGAATGGGTGGTACATAGAACATCAGATATGAAAATAAACCAACGTATTGTTGAAATTAAATGTTGGTTGTTTGAAAACAAATAATGGTCAATGTTATTCACCATGATGATAAAAAAATGACATTAATTGTTTTTGATAAAGAACAGATGTTATTGTTATATTTTACAACATTTCAAAATCAATGTTAAAAATAGATATACAACAATGTTGATTAAACATCAATTGGTTTTTGATGTGTAATCCTTTAGACACCTAACATCAATCAGTTATTCCATAGTAGTTTTTGAATTATGATCGATTCATATGGGTTGATTGGTTTGCCACCGATGCACAAGTTTTTGAGAGACTAATTTTTAAAATCAAATGGATCATCTCATAATAAGTTCGTGATTTTTTCAATCAAGCTAATTGGTTTAGTCCAATTTTCACAATATTGCCAAAAAAACTCACATTTATATTTCTAGTATATAAAAGTAACATCCAAATTTGACACGTGTCAATTAATTAGAAAATAAAACTCTAAAAGAAACTAAAGTTATTTTTTTATTGTAAGAATATAAATAAGTAATGCCAAAACCAAACTTATTATCATCAAACAATCTTTTATTTAGTAAAATTCATTTGCACAAAGTGTGAATCTATAACCTCATATGGAACAATCACAAAGTTGAAGGATATAATGTGTAACAATAAAGTCCTAACAATTAAAGTATTATGGTTTGTTCCAAGTTGCTACAAACCAATTGATCTTACTTCTGTTGAGATTGTGTTCCTTGATGATAAGGTATCATCCTCAATCATTTTTTTTAAGAATTTTGAATTACATTTGAAATTTATCTTATTTTCTCTATATTATAATCTTTTTATGAATATATTTGAGATTTAATTTTCTTGTGCATTTTTTCATACTTCAACTATTAAAGCAATTGTGCCAAAACATTTGGTTTAAAAATTTAAGAATGTCCTAGCCAAGGATATTGTATATATGATATCAAATTTTATGACCAACATTGTTGACAAAGGATAGCAATGTAAACCAAGCTAATATCAATACCTTTTATTATTATTTTCTTCCAAATGTAATTGGTTACATTCATTCTTGTAGATATGTTGAAGACAAGATGGACAATGACCCTCCTATCACCATTACAAATGCAAAGCAATAAAAAATAATAATGTAATTTTAACAACTAATTGTTAAAGTTTAATATTTCTTTAATCAATATATTTCTAATATTCTTCTAATAATTGTGGATAACTCATGTTTTTCTTTTCTTTTACATGTAAGAATAACAAGATTGTTTACTTTCTATAAGACCAATATTGTGATGAAATTTCTTCTTTCTTAGAGAATGCAAACCCAAATTCTAACATCATTATTATCTAGTTCTACAAAATAAAAGAATTAAAGTGTAATAAGATCTAACATTTTTTTCTGTTAGAGTTATTCTACCCATCTATTATTATATCTTACTTTTACAATTTTAATCTAAATCCTATCAATTCTTCTTCTTAATATGCAACAAAGTTATTTCTGAATGCTAATTTTCCAAAGATGGAAGATTTAAAAAAAAAAAAGCATTTCTTTTAACTAATCACTATTGATTAATTTTTACTTATGTTACTTATTTTCAACCAAATTATAATACTATATATGTCTTTATAATTAGTTTGATGGAAAGTGGACAAATTTTATCTCAAAAATTAAGTCTACAATCTTTTAAAAGTAGTTATTTTTTATAAGATGAACTATAGTTAATTTTGAAAGAAAGACAACTAAAAATGTTAAAAATTATAGTAAAACTTATATTCATTTTAAATTATTCAGTATTTGAATGAAAAAAATCAACTAATTATTCAATATAAAATCTAACATTGTCTTATGATTTAATAGCTAACAAGTTATGTTAAGGCTGAAGTGCTACAAATTTTAAGTTGTTATATTTTTTATACTTTTAGTTATGTTTTCATAGTGTCAATGATTCTATTATATAACATTTGAAAAAAAAAATTGGCAACAAATTAAAGTGCATGTATTTAAAATTTTGATACTATTGAATTATTTCAAAATTAATACAAAATAATTGAATATTATTCAGAGATAATGTGTAATTATATATAAGTTCATAAATTATTAAGATGCAAAAATATCATTATCAAATTAAGAAAAACTTTTTGGACATATTGATACTATTAATATATAAAGTAATATATGTATCAAATTTTTCATTAAATAAAATGGTTATAGCTTTGGAAACATGATTAAAATTATTTTTCTATTGATCAAATCTTTTTATAGAAATAACTCATTATGAAATTAAATTCCAATCATTTAAATTTTTTAATAAATAAATGATTTTGAAATCAAATTTTCAAAAGATAATGTTTAATTGATTATAAATCAATTTAAATCAAATTTTAACCTTATTTTTAAATTGGTTTGTATTCTTCGCAAACTCAACTGCTTCATATTCAATAAAAACATATAATAATATTTAATCAGAACTCAAAATTTCAAAAAAAAAAAAAAAAACTGCAGCTCAATCAATTAGACATTAATATAAACTAGGTTGGCTTCAAATTTTAAATTGATGGTTATTTTTTCCAATCATAAATATATTCTGAAAGTATCAACGATTTCATTATTTAATATTTGGTCAAATTTTTTGAATCAATTTAAAGTGCAATCATTTAAACTAACATTTAATCAATTATAAATGAATTTAAATCAAATTTGAATACTGTACATATCCTTCATTATGTCAAATTCTCTGTAATTTATAAATATATAGTAATATTTTAAATGGTACATTAACAATAATTCATTTGTATATAAAAATATATAGTAATGTTTTAAATTCTCCATTAACAAAAATTTCCCTTATTGTGGCATAGCTGACTTATTACAGAATCATATATTAATGCATAATTAATTTGTTGAGCATTGTAATCTCATCTTTATATGATAGAATTTGATTTAATTATATTTTATTACTAAATTAAATTACAATCATTCAATTTTTTTGGTACAATTTATTTATTGCAATTAATAAAATTAAGTACAATATTAAACCAGAATTAATTTCTTAATAAAAAATATATATCAAATTTTATTATGAATTGATTTATTACATAACCAAACTTTTATTATAAAATGAATTTATTATGTATGATTGTTAATATATTAAAAAAAAATATGTATCAAACTTTTCGTTCAATTGTTAATTATTAGCTTCATGTTAATTATGTAATACATAAGCATTTAAATCTTTTTCAAAATTAATCATTTTTTAAATTAATTCCTTCTATAAAATCTATTTACTCAACAATTTTCAATTGGCAGATATTTTTTTATTACTTCTTTTTTATAAAAAAATTGACAATGATCACAGGAATACATAAAAAATAATATCTGTATATGAGGTATAACATTAAATTATTTATTTATGATTAATATGATTTTGATTTTAAAAATCAGGAGACTCTTTCGATCTTTTATATAGGTTTGCTTTTATTCTAATTGAAATTTTGATTTTCTTCTCCAAAATTTATAAATAAAATACTAATCCATTTTAAACTAAATTAATTTTTTTAAATAGCTTAATACAATATTAAATATGATAATTAACTATAAAATTAAATTGTATTTTACAAAAATATATTTTAATTTAGTGATTTAATACTTTTATTTAATTGACTTTACTAATTAATTAAATTAAATATTATAATTAGAAAATAACTGAAATTTTTTTATGATTTTTATTTAACATTACACTAATTTGATAATTTATGATATTTTTATCAATAGAAATTGGTTTTTTTTATCATTGATAATTGAAAATTCTAAAATAACTATTTTCATACTTCTCTAAATATGCAACTAAATTCATAATCAATTATGATCATTAAAATTAAATAAATTAAAAATAAAAATTTAAATTGCATGTTAATTTGCAAGTATAGTAATAAGTTCTTTAGTAACAAATATATTTAAAAATAAATAATTTAAATAATGATTAGAATAATTAGTTAGCCCTCATATCTTCTGTTCAAATATTACTTATTGCCTATTATACATTAATTTCACAAGTACTTTTTAATTTTACTTATAAAAATTTTCACATTAATTTGTGTAGTGAATTCTAAAGTACCCCTAAGGGTTTGATACTCGAGGTGGTGTGATAAAATATAGGTCACTAGATGAGATTTCCATTCATAGATGTTATTCCCATTGTAGGAATTCTGAATCATCTTAGGTTTTTTTTTAAGACCAAATCAAGATGATTAGCCCTAGGATAATATATTTTTTGAGGCATTCTCCAATTGGTCTCCCTAGATTCTTGTTTGATAGGGTTTACTTGATATTCATCTGAAGATGTTTTAGAACAATTATCAAGGGCTCCTACTAATTTTCCTATAACAGATTTGGCAGACTTTGGTGTTTCAAATTCATCAACATACACCTATCCTAGTTTTTGATTTAGATCTTCTATCATTTAGTTTACCCTATTTAAGGCGGTGTCTCTAGAAAGAGTTACTTATTTTTCAGAAGGGATTTGATAAGGTTTGAACAAAGGATTTTCAACCTTCTTAACGCCAGAGGTTTCTCTTGCAAAATTTCCAAAAATGCTAGAGCTTCTAACAGACAGTATATGAGTTCCAATAGATTGAAGATACCTGTTGGTATAATTTTTTTACTTGATGATTGAAGCAATATCTTTGGCAGTTACAACTTCTCCTTCCTTGAAATCTTTAGTCTTGAAGGGAGATGCAACGACTAGCTTCTTTGGGTCTGTTGTTGGTATTTGGAATGGCCCTCTTGGTTGAAGTTCTGAAATAAGCTTCTCTCCTTTTGTAGTGGTCCATTCTTCCATTTTGTTAGTGATAACTCCAACAGACTTCATCCTTATGAAAGGATAATCAATTTGGTTGTTTTTAGCATATGCTTCAAACTATTCAAAGAAAAATATATTTATTTGGAAAAGATTCATATAAGTATAATATCTGTCTTGAATCTTTGTCTTTTCCTGACCCTTATATTTGTACAAAAATCAGGTTCTTTGATGGAGAAATTCTTCAGAATAAAATTCCTTTCTTAAAGATTTCTTATCAATTACAAATTATATTTCACAATTTATAATAACTCTAGGTCATTAGGGCATATTTGGGAGGCAGTAGGAGAACTAATAAAACCTCTGAAGGATATATCATATCCGCTATCTTGTCCTATTAATTCATCATCCTTCTTATCTTCTCTAATTTGGATGGTTTGATCATAAACTAGTCTTAGGACCTTTGAAGTATTATCAACACCTCTTAAATCAATGATGATAGTAGAAGGGTTTGAAAAATATTTTCTAGAAGATAATGATCCTCTTGAAGACTTAGTTCTTAGGCTTCTAGAACTAATTCTTCCAAAGTAAGATCTTCTTGGTCCTTCAACCAAATTTTTAGATTTTACTTGATTTGCTTATGAGGAGGATTCAGCTTCAATAAAGTCTTCAATCCTTCTTTGATTTGCAAAAGAAATAGAGGCAGAACCATCTGGTATGGTTTCTATCCTCAAGATTTGCTTAGCAGGAATCTCTTGGGGCTTAACTGCGTTTCTAAATCCCTAATTTTCAAGCCAACTTAATCTATCCCATATTGTTTCCATTGGGATTGACAAGTTTACCCTTGTAGCATCTGTTTGAAAGAAAATAGTTTCTCCTTTCCATGTAGGTGGTTTCATGCATAGTGATACAGATGAGTTGTGCAATTTGTAATGGATTCGGTATATGATCACAACAGGGATCTGGGTCGATTCTATAGTATAATTATGCAATTTGACTTGAAGCTTAAGAAGAGCTTCTAGAAATCGGTTTGTTGAAAGGACTAACTTCATTTCTAGAAAACAGTTGAAGTAAATTGGGCCTTATAACAGGCTAGTTTCGACTACTCCAATAAGGAAATTTTTAAAATTAGTATTTCTTCCATTACGAAGATAGAGGAGAATAGCATTATCTAATCCTCTTTAGAGAGTTGAAATAACAGCTATTTGAATACAGCCAACATGCATAAAATTATATTTCTTTTGAAGCTTTTTTGCTTCTTTGCCAGAGACGAGTATAAAGTTCTCATCATCAAGTTTCACCCTAATAGTTTGTTCAACAGTCTTGATTACATAATCAGTCTTGTTGAAAAACTTTTCATTTTGAATCAAATAAAGTTCATGATTTAGGATATTCGGCATTTCCTAGTCATCAAACTTTTAATTTATGTTTTTAAATTTGATTTCTTCTATGAAGATGGGTTTTTGACTAGATTCTTATCCAGATTTAATTAAAGATTTGGAAGAGCTTGGTGAAAATCGATTTAAAAAAGAGCGAAAAAAGTGATTAGGCATTAAAACAAAATTTAAATAAGCAGGAAATAAAATAAATGAGTTAAGCAGAGAATGTAAAATATATGCAAAACTAGGGGACCGTTATCTAACCATAAGGTTTAATAAGGATAATCATATCAATTTATCATGCTTATGGAATGATCATTTTTAGGGAAATGAGACATTTGTTGTATTTGATTTTCTTCATCTGCTCCAGAGTCTTGCTCAGATTGTGAAGATTCCTTAGCAAGAAGATTGGTAATTTGATTCAAAATGGATTCTTCCAAATTTAGTTGCTCTATCTTTCTTCCCAATCTACAATATCTGGCAATGTGTCCAGGTTTACCACACTTATAACACACAGGCCTGATATCTTGAGGTTGATAAGGAGTGGAGCATATCTAGGTTTAGATTTCCTCCTATGGATTTTGTCTGAAGAACGTCTAGGCTTAGGTTGCAGTTGAGGCTTTGGTTAGATTATTTGTTGCCTAGCTCTTCTCCTATGTTTTGGTTTGAAGGATTTGGTGCAAGGTAACCTAAATTGCTCACAGAAGGATCCCAATTTCTTCTTATTTTGGGCTTTTTCCCTAACAAGTTATCTTTAAATTTTATCATCCTGATAGATTTTGAGAGCTACCTTTTGAACATAACTTACTAATTCTCCATACGTAAACTGTTCATAAGGGATTTGTTCACCATAACGGCTTCTAATTTTCTCTCGAACTTTGTCTCCTAAGGTTATAGGAAGTCCTGCAAGGAATTTCTATTTCCAAAAAAGTTAGTTATTGTCTGATCTGGTAAAGACTCAGGTAAAGAACATGTCCTTATACCATCTAAACTCAGATAGATCTTTACACCTAAGGTTGGAAAGGAGTTCTGCTGATTTATCTTTCCAAAAAGTAGGATCACCTAAAAAGTGCCTACTTATGGTATAAATTAAGGTATTTAGGTTTTTTCTATTATCAGGTCCTAAAAGAACTTGCCCATTCCTGTCATGTTTGATAGCTTCTAATATTTAGGTTTTTTCTACTTCCATAAGATGTTCATCCTACCATCCTTTTAACTGTCCAATAAAACCTATTACTAGGTAGTGGCAGACTACGGTATCATCACAATTATGGTTTGATTGGTAAGCTGTATTGACCATCACCATTTGTTGAAGGGTATTTATGATTTCATATTTAGACTTACCATCTATGTTGTCTCCACTAACTATTTGAATTTATCTTCTAGAGAATCGATAAGAAAAAATTAACTGTTGAAGAAAAAGCCAAACAAATTGCCACCTCCTCTAAATCTAAACCCAAATCCTCATCATCTAGAAAAATCAGGAATTTTTTCTTATAAAAAATTTATCCAGTAAAATAATTTTGGGTAATCCATTTATTCAAGCCTTAATTCTTTATAAGGTAACAAATAAAGGAATTACAACTAAAGTTTTAGGAGAAAAAATCACTTTCCAATTTGTCAAGAAATCCTAAAAGATTAACTTGATAAACTGTAAAGAAGCTCAAATTAATTATCTTGCTAAAGAAATTTCATTCAAAAGGATTGAACAGCATTTGCAAAACTCAATTATTCAATCAAAAATCAAATCTTTAGAAAAAAAGGATAGTCAGTATTGTTTGTATTGATTTACCAAATGCTTTTTGGAATAGGAAGTAGCATATGGTAGATTTACCATATGAAAAGGATTTTTCTGAAAGGAAAATTCCTACAAAAGCAAGACCTATCCAGATGAATCATGAATTTTTGGATTATTGCCAAAAGGAAATAGATGATCTCTTGCAGAAAGAGATTGTTAGGAAATCAAAAAGTCCTTGGTCTTGTGCAGCATTCTACGTAAATAAGAGTGCTAAAATAGAACGAGGCACACCCAGGCCTGTTATCAATTATAAGCCTCTCAACACTGCACTTCAATGGATTTGATACCCTATCCCCAATAACAAAGATTTGTTAAACTGACTTTATTCGGCAAAAATCTTTTCAAAATTTGATATGAAATCTAGATTCTGGCTTATTCAAATAAAACTTAAGGATAGATATAAAACAGTATTTACGGTACCATTTGGTCAATATGAATGGAACGTAATGCCGTTTGGTTTAAAAGATACTCCCTCATAATTCCAAAATATTATGAATGATATTTATAATCCATTTTCCAGATTTATCATTGTTTATATTGATGATATTTTAGTTTTCTCAGAAAGTATTGATTAACATTTTAAACATCTCAATATATTCCTTGATATAACCCAAAGAAATGGTTTAGTTGTTTCTAAAACCAAATATTCCTTATTTCAAATAAAAATTCATTTTCTTGGTCATTATATTTATCAGGGAACTATAAACCTAATTGAGATATCAATTGAGTTTGCTAATAAATTTCCTGATTAGTTAATTGAAAAAACTCAATTACAAAGGTTTTTGGGTTATTTAAATTATGTCTTAGATTTCTTCCTAAAACTTTCAAATCTTATTAAACCATTGTATGATCGTCTTAAAAAGAGTCCTCTCCTATGGACTGACATACATACAAAAATAGTCAGACAAGTCAAAGCTCAAGTTAGGAGTCTTCCTTATTTGCATATTTCAAACCCTACTGCATCCAAAATAGTTGAAATTGATGCATCTGATTTAGGATATAGTGGAATCCTAAAGTAAATTTTAAATGGCAAAAAGCATATAGTTGTATTTGCATGAAAGCATTGGAATCTTGCACAATAAAACTATTCAACTCCTAAAAAGGAAATTCTAACAATCATTTTGTATGTTCAAAAATTCGAATCTAAACTTTTGAATAAAAAATTTCTCATTCGAGTTAATTGTAGTTCAGCTAAATATATTCTTTAAAAGGATGTTCAAAATATTGCATCAAAACAAATTCAAACTCAAATATTAGCATAAAGTACTTCCTATAAACATCACAAATTCATAATACCATCCCTACTTTCCCCCGAGCTCTGATACCAGTGAACCCTGGCTTACTATTCACATGTGAGCAAAGAAGACAGAGGCTACCCTAAAAACCTTCAAAAGGTTTTCTTTAACCAATCCATTATAATTTCAAAGATGTTTTAGATAGATTTAAGTCAAAACAAAGCAAACTTGTTACACTGCAAGACTTGCAATCTAAAATAAATCTACTTAAAACGGAAGTTAAGAAGCTCAAATCAATTCAAAAGCTCCAAGGTGAAATTATTACTAGGCTTCAGATATCTCTAATATCTCCAAAAGGAAAAGAAAAAATCAATGGGGATCGAGAAGAAGAAGAAAATGATTTCATAGGATCTATTTCCAGAATTTCAGTTCCTAAATATTATATTTTGGTCAAACTTATGAAAAAAGACTAGGAACTGGAAATAGTTGCTTTATTTGATACCGGGGCAGATATCAATTGTATTCAAGAAGGCTTAGTCCTAACAAAATTTTTTGAAAAGACTAAAGCCAAAATTAGATCTGCTAACGATTCCCTTCTTGAAATCAATTTCAAGTTATCTAATATTCAAATAGTAAATTCTTCCTATAAAACAAATTCAAACTCATATATTAGCATAAAGTACTTCCTATAAACATCACAAATTCATAATATCATCCCTACTTCCCCCCGGGCTCTAATACTAGCGAACCCCAGCTTATTATTCACATGTGAGCAAGGAAGACAAAGGCTACCCCAAACGCCTTTCAATAATCGACTTAACCAGGATTTATGCCTCATTATGAACACATGTTACTAAATGCATATTATCGATTCTCTAGAAACAAATTCAAACTCAAATATTAGCATAAAGTACTTCTCATGTATTGACTTATATTTTATCACACCACCTTAGGTACTAAATCCTAGGAGCACCTTAGCAAACACTTATTAATATATCAATTTTTATAATGTCAATTTGTGTAATTTTTTAAAATCATTTAAATGATTTATTTCTTAATGATAGATACAATTAAATTTATAAAAGTATATATATTGATATTAATATATATACTAATTTATTATTTTATTTAATTAACTTTTATTATTAATATATTAATTTTAAATTTTAAATGCATAATTAAATTGATTGACTAATGTGATTAAAATTTTATTATTATTTATCAGCTGTTATGTTAATAAATACTTGTTAAAACTTTCTCTATTATAATATTCATTACTGCTTCTTATTTTTGTTTATTAGGAAATAATCAAAATCATATAAAAGAATATGATCAAAAGGATTTTCAGTTATTCACTTACTTTTAAAATATATTTCATAATGAATTAAGGCTTCATGATCTATATATTTGACGTTGGAAGTAGATTTTATAAATATGATAATATTTTTTATTCTTCTAAAATATTTTTTTCTTAAAATTATTTTCTTTCATCAAATTATAAACATTCAATAACACAATCAAACATATTACGATGATAAAAAATAAATAATATATAATTAATAAAAATGGTAATTAATCATAACATTCAATTACTCAAATATACAAAAATAAAAAATTCAAATTTTGATTGGTTTCTAATTTGCAATAAAAAAGTAATTTGGTTTAATGGACAAAAGTGATTACTTTTGTTTTATGGGTCAACCATTACCTAAATATTTAAAATTATTTAATATGCATTTAATTTTACATTTTTATTTGGGTCATTTTACTACTAATTAACAATATTATCATTTTATGATGAGTATATTATTAAGACTTTCTTACTTTCATTTAACATTATGATTAATTTAATAGTTTTTAACATTTCCATTGATAGAAGGTAATTAATAATAAATATCTTTTAAATAATTTCTTTTTAATATATCATGAGAGTTAAAGCCTTAAAAATAATAAGCAATATATATGTGTGTGTGCGTGCACAACTGCACATGTGCTTGTGTGTGTGCATTACATATGTATAATAATATGTTGAAAGACATATAATTAATATTTAGTATATCATAAAATTTTTTCAAATGTTTTGATAAGATATTTCACAATTTTAACCATTTTTTAAATTGTCAATAATTTCCTTTTATAATCAACATACTTATGATAAAAATTTATTATCAATTAATTGAGTGTGATAAAATTTTGTTGTTACATTAAAATGCAATCATTGAAGCTTATAATATAATTAATTCATGATAATTAATACAATTAAGTGTAACCTTATATTAAAATCCAAAAATTTAAAATTATATTTCATTTAAATCAAATTTAGTCCAGATTTTAAATTGGTAAAGATTTGATAATAGTCTTAATTAATTTTTAATCATGTTGATAATTTAGTTAAATAGTCAACATAATTTTGATATATTTTGTATTATTAATTTATTTATTTTGATAAAATTCTAAAATGAAATCATTCAAGTGTTACCACAATTGATTTTCTAATTAATAGAATTGGGTGCAATATTAAATTAAAATTTTAAATTTTCAAAATTCATATTAATATTTTGTTATTAATATGTATAGATATATTAATTCAAGAGATAATGCCTTTTTATCTTAATATACAATATTCTAGTACCGTAAATGTATAAATTAGTAACAAAAAATAATGTGATAGTAGATATATAATTAACTTATTAACTTTAAAGATTTTTTAGGTGAATTAGTAAAGGGGCAATTTCATCGATACAATTGAAATGTGATAATACCAGTCGACTAACAAACACAATAAAAAATATGATGTTTAGGTGTTTAAAAATTTGTTATAATAGTAAGCATATAATAATTTTCATATTATGAACTTTGATAAGATTCTCAAATGCAATCATTTAAATTTTGGTATAATTAATTTTCTAATTAGTAGAATTGAGTGGAATATCAAATTAAAATTCATATTAATATTTTGTTATTGATATTTATACATGTATTAATTCAAGAGATAATTTTTTTATCTTAATAAACAATATATTACCTCTATAAATATATAAATTAGGAATAAGAAAAAATGTGATAGAATATATATATAATTGATAAAATTAGGTTTTAAAGATTTTTTACGTAAATTTGAAAAATCATAGTTTCAACAACATTGATATATGATCATAACAGTCAATCAATAAATTCAATGAAAAGTGCAATATTTAAAGAGATGTTAGAAGATTTATTAATGATATAAACTATATAATAATTTTCATATTATGAACTTAATAAGTATCATATATTATATATTACAAGACACTTAATATTATCTTATTCTTACTTATGAAAAAAAATAAGTGATAAGAACATTTATATTAATTTTATTTTAAAAAAAAATTTTGACAGCATTATTATAAATTAATTCTATAAACTATGAAAGCTTTTATTTTTCCTTTATTTTTATTGGTGGTTCGAAAAAGTAAATATAAAAAAAAAGTAAACATACAGGAACAGAGTAAAAATCTTATACAACAATGAAAAAAAATACTTATTTTCAAACTCAATAGTTTAAGTTACCAAAAATATCATACAAAGAAAACATTCGTGTTTCAAATCCATTGTGCAATCGACATGGCATCAGACAAAAAAATTATATATATATATATATAACATGACTTTATTTATATATTATATAATATAAATATAATATCATATTATTATTTATTTTTATATTATTATCATCATATATAAACTATAAATTATTATTTTTATTTATTTATTTATTATTTACATAAGGATGTGAAAGGAAACAAAAAATCACCTATCATCTATCTACTACAAAGTTATTGAATTAGAAAAACAAAAAAAAAAACAAAAACAAAAACAAAAACCTGGTGGGAGCGATGATTTGGACCGGAAAACGGTGAAAATATAATGGACATGTGGCAAATAATTTTTTATTAATATTTTAACAATAAAGTACAATTTGGACACTATTTATACATAGTTAGACAGACACATGGAGATGGAGCAGACAAGGCGGCAACCTACATGAAATTAAACATGACAAGTGGCGTAAAGGAATAATAGGTAATATGCAAACAAAGCTCTGTACATTATTTAATTTGGCGACTCCATCTCTACATATTTCTAGTAAACTAAGCAACAATGAATGGCTAGTCAACCAGCACATGCAAAGAACACTCTGCCACTACAATAATTTAAACTTCCACTTGGAAACCCATTATATGTGGTGCTCCATAACCTTCTCATGTACACAAATTTCTGAAGTCAAAGAAAGCAACCTCACTTTAAGGGATCACTTTCTCATCTTTCATGCCATCAATCCAATGCAATATTGAATTCAATGTCTCGTACCTATCGACAAAACCAAGCCCTTCTACTTTGTCTCTACTCCCGAGGAGCTTCAAGGGGCATCTGAACAGGACATCTAGGAATTCCCAATTGGCCAAATCCTCCAAATTTCTTTGAACCAATCCATTTTTAATCACAATTTCTTCCCAAACTTGTTTCTTGTCAGCCATGGCAATGGAAAACCAAAAGTTCTCCACAAACATTTCTTCGGGAACATTTGCTTCTAACTTGTTTCCAACAATTGGCCAAATCTCTTTCCAAGTGAAACTTGGGCCATTAATTGCATTAAAAGCTTGGCCATTAGGGGAAAATGCATCAATTTTAGTGGCTGCCCAAATGTGCTGTTCAGCCACTAACCGAGCATCTGACCCATCAATGTAGGCCTCTTCCCAACATTTTCTTGTTCCCCCAAACACAAAAGGCAGATTTAAATGCTTACAAATAGAGCCATAAACACACAAACTACCCATGAAGTTGTAAAAAGATCTAGAAGAACTTCCTAACAATAAACCAGGCCTATGCACAGACCAAAAAACCTTACCATTCAATTTTTCCATGAGCAAATCCTCCAGGGCATAGTAGAAATTATGGCTTTTGCTCATTCTTGGAAAATCCTCCTGGTAATAATGAATCTTTTCATCATCAAATGGGCCTTCCAAAGATACATAGTGCTTTGTGCCTGTCTGAAGTGAAAAATGCTTCAAATTCTTAGCCAAAGGAAGTAGAGAATTCAAAGCATTTGACACCATGGCCTTGTTTTGCTCACAACTTTCTTGGGAATTCAAGGGAAATTGGCTTGCCCATGTGACCCAAAACACATGGGTCACATCTTGTAAAGCTGAGAGCTTCTTCTGTGTTTCCAAAGGGTTCAGCAGATCACATGGAATGAAATGGTAACGAGAGCTCTTAACAATGGAGGATGATGGTTTTTCGGCATTTCGAGCTATGCCGTAGACCTTCCATGAAGATGTTGAAGTTAGCTTCTTTGCTAGCTCCCTCCCAACAAGTCCAGTGACCCCAAAGATGGCTGCAACATTCTCTTTTTCCTCTCTAGAATGTGCCATATTGCTGTAAGAGCTAGTATGAAGTTCTGAGTTCTTGACCTCAATGTGAACCATTTTATAGGAAGGGTTTCTTATTGAGCATTAGAGTTAAAATGATATGAACTTTTATTGCTCCTTTTTTTTAGTCATTTTCTCGTTGAGTTAGTGAAAAATAAATACAAAATTTCTATAAATAGTGAGATTCAAAAAAAATTTCTTACATATATATAATCAGGTTCTACTTGCTTACGAGACAGATTCTGTCACTTTGAAGAATTAAAGTTACATTTCAATTATAATTCCATTTTTTAAGGCAACTAGTTACAGTTTATCTCCTTTAATATTTTTAAAAGATTTTAAATTTCAAAAATTATTTTAAAAAATTAAGAGGAAAGAGGAAAATTAACCAAAAAAATGCATGACACTCCACATTTTTGGAAGCTACACAATATTTTTAAAAAAATTATATACACTAAAAATAACATTTAAAATTAAATTTTGAATATTTTTTATTCATTGAAGTGAACTTCATAGATATATCCTACCATCTTATATTAATTGACATTCCTTGATTTATATTTAATATTCAATTTTTTACTTTCAATGCATATATAATTATTATAATTTTTTAAATACATATTTATCTCCAACATGTAACATTTTAAATTGAAAAAAGAAAAGGCTGGATATATAAGTTATCAATTTGACCGAATAGAAATTTGTTATTAAAACTAAGCCATCATCCTATAAAATTGCAGATTTTGCCACCTAATTATTATTCCGTGAAACCTTTGAAAAATTTTGTGTGCATCTGCTTTAGCGTAACCAAAAAAAAAAAGACAAAATACATATCCTACTGATTTGGAATTCTAACTGTCCCAACCATGACCAAACTAGTCATACTCTTCTTTTGAGGGAGTGTTTTCTTGGCTGGCATAGTGGTAGCTTGTAAGTATGCGGTTTCAAATTGGGAATTTCCAAGTAAGACAGATGCTAATTGTTCTCAAGATATGCAACATCTAAGTGATAATTTAATGGACTCTTCCGAGATGATTACAAAGATGTACTACTTCGTAAGGAAAGTTTTACATTCTCGATGTACCATTTGGTTTGAATTATTAGTCTAATAAAAATTAACAAATCATTTATTAATTTTTAAAATTTATAATTATTAAAAATTTATTTATTTATGTTTAAGATATTAAAAATTATAAAAATATTGCGGGAATTTTAATTTTACTGCATATGAGAAAAAATCGTTTTTACAAGAATATTGTAGAATATTTCTCCAATATGTAAATTTTACCTTTTTTTGGGTTTTACAATTCAAAATGACGTGATTAATTTAACAATTAATTGGTACAGTAATAATAAGTTGAATTTTAAGGTATTTCAAATTCTTTAAAAAACTTCAAGTCGATTCTTCAACTTATTATTTATTACCCATTCCAAACAGAATTAAACTCGTATCTGCTATAAAAAATATGTAAGAATACCTCGATGATTAAAAAAAAACTATTAGATTGTGAGAGTGTAATTATAATCATAAAAGAATATAATTAGAGAAATATCAATTTAATATGTTATGAACTCATTACGTTAGCTCAAATCTTAAAAATTACAGTATGACTCACCATATATATCTCACCCGCTCAAACATTCTTGTAACCTAAAATAGGGGGAAGCATCAAGCACTTTTTGAGTGCCTAACTCAGCCGGCAGGTTCTGTTTCTTGCCGCTGCAATGCCGGCCTTATGGTTACAAGCAAATTAAGTTATTTGCAAAGCAATATGGAAAATGGCGTTGGAAACGCTCCTTTCAAGCACACTTTGAAGGTCATTCCTTTTTATGAGAATAAATTCGGCATAAAAATTTGAAATTTAATTTTGCGAGAGAAAGTTATTCTTGAATGTTTTTAAAACTAATGTCTTTACTATCATCTCATAAGGAAATACTTGTAACCTAAGGTTATAAAACGAAGACTATTTACTTTCATATAATAAAATATTAATTATTAACTTATATATATATATATATATATTAGTTTTATAAAATTTACACATACTAAAAATTATAAATCCATTCTTGCAATAAAAATATTAGGCTATATTTGAATATATTTTATTTTTTATTTTTAAAGACTGATTTTCAAAAGTTATTTTTAAAAACATTTTTTTATTTTAAAAAAATATTTCCATTGTTTCAAATTTAAAGAAAACAAAGAATAAATAATGTTTGGTAGAGTGAATAAGCAAAAGTTTTATTTAATTACAAAACTTATTATTAAAAGTAAATTTAGAAGATATTTAAAACTTATTCTTTTTTTAAAACAAAATTTTCAAAAATAATTTTTAAAAATAAAATCTAAAAATGCTCGAATTCTTTGATGTTTTTATTTTTGAAAATAAGAAACTGATTTTAAAAACAAAGTTCAAACATAATCTCGCTTTCCCATCCGGTATAGTGCTCTTCTACACTTGGATTCAGAATTTCAAACTCTTTTTGTTTTTAGTAGGGAGAGTGAGCGGAAATGCAAAAATAATACATTGGAAATAGAATTCTTAAAAAATAAAAGTATATATAATATACATGTTATGGTAGCATTTAGCAAGTGAATTTTTTTTTACATTTTCAAATATGTTTTAAAGGAATACGGAATCTTTACATTTGACTTAACTTTTAAATAAATGTTTATAGGAAAGTTTTTAATTTGAATATTCTCTCAAAATTATCCTCTCATTCACCATCACTTAATGTTATTAAATATTACCAACCACTATGTATCTTTTGTTGACTAGTACCCATCATCACTTTTTGCAAATAGTTATTATCGATCATTATCCACCTTTAATGACCACCACCACCCACTATAAATAATTATCGTCATCACTATCTATTTTTAGTGATTTTTATTGATCACCACCTCTCACCAATAATCACTATCAATTATCGTCAATAATTATTACTAATTATCACTCATAACAATTTATCATCATCATTGCCATATATCGCTAATAGTCCCCATTAACCACCATCCCTTTCAAAGATCACTATTTACTACTTATGACCATCATTAATTACCTTTTATTATTATTCATTACTTAATTTTTGAAAAAAATTAATAATTTAATAATATTTTTATATAAATTAATTAAAATATAATATTATAATATTTTTAAGAATATGAATTAAATATAATAATATTATATTTTTAAAATTAAAATTTAAAAATTATATTCTTAAAAATATTTAAATTTTTAAGAACGTGTAATTGCACAGATTAAAGATCACCTACACGGAATATATTAAGTGACCCGGCCTACATGAACCTCCTCCTCTTCTTTTTGGGCCACAAATAATTTGAGGAAAGCATCTACTCGTTGCATACGACTTCATACAAATCTTGAACAAAAAAAAAAGACTTCATACAAATCGATTTCACCGCGGCTAATATATACAAAATGCATGAATTATTTTCTTAATAACCATCTTACATTTTGTACAGTCTTTTTTACCTCATAATTAGTGAGGCTTATTTTAAATAAAATGTGAGGCACACATAAATTTTTTAAAAAATTGTAAAATAATAAATTGGGCAACTAGCGACTTCCTTCGAAATCTCAACTACACAGTTGAAATTCCCAATCACCTGTTAGAGATGAACAATATTTTAAAGGTACATTACTTTATTAGCTAATGATTATTCCGTAGTATTAAAAAATACAAATTATACAGGGTTGTGGGATAGCTTGCTGGATCAATTATTTGACCAAAAAATAGGATAAATTATATTGATATCCTCTCAAATGTGATCCAGTTACACATAACATCTTTATTTTTTAGAATTATATACTTTCACCTATTTTAATACTTTCATCATTATGAATTGTGACAATATCAACATTGTAATAGGAACTCTTTTTCTAATTTATACCTTATAGTTATAAAATTATTTTTTTACACCTTTATGTACAAATATTGCAATACTATTACATATAAAAAGAAGAAATAATTTTTAATTTAAAAAAAAGAGCATCTTTATATATAAAAATGTAAAGAAATTATCTTCCAGACACAAAGGACAATATTACAGAAGGGATTGCAATTTAAACCTTTAATATCATTACATTTCATAATGATAGAAATACTTCAAAATGAGAATGTGTATACTTAAAAAAAAAAAAGATAAGTATCAAATGTACTTAAGTCAAATTTAAAAAAAAATCAATATAATTTATCGAAAATTTTATTACACATGGTCAGTAAACAGATATCCTTGCATCAGAAAAGAGAAATAAACATAAAATTAAAAGAAGAAAATGCATGAATCCCCAAAAGTGAAACTTGCTGTGTTCTTCAGAGACTATTCCTCTTCTAATAATTAGAGCAGAACACAAATTTTCATTTACACGTAAAGCATATTAAAATTTTGAAATGTATTATCAAATTTCATCTTACATTAGATTTATTTTTTAAACTCAAATTTCACACATAATATAATAATATATTAATAATTAAATTTGATAGTGTATTAGTAATAATTACCATAAATTTTTCCTCAACCTCACTTATTTGACACACTATTGGCAATCTAACCTAACTGCACTTGAGCAACCTTCATTATGATTATAGTTTAATTATTGTGAGTGTAATTATTAATAAATTAAAAAATATCACATTATTGAAAATTATTATAAATAAATATTTTTATTAGCAATAAGAAAGTTTGAATAATTTTTTATGATGTGATAATGTACAAATTAATAAAAGCATAAAATTACTTTATAGAGGACCAAAATTATATCCTTATAATTACAAGAAATAATATGCATTTAATATATTATAATTGATTTAAATTTCATCTATTATTAGATGAGATGGCATTCAGTTGAAAGATTTTACGAGATTGGTACTTAAATTAAAAAACTAATTTTCTTATTGCTCGGTTTACAAATAGGGCTCTTTTAAAGTAAAAGATATATTTTAGAAAATAAATTGTTATATCACAACCCTCAATGAAAAAAATTAAGGGAGAGTAGTAGAAAATTTATAAATTATTTTTTAATTTATTATTCTTTATTGAATTTTGAGCTTTTGATTTTCACATCAAAAATTAAAATGTGGCAATTTATCTTTTAAAATGTATCTTGAAGATGAATTCCTTAGTTTACCTATAATAAATTTGTTACTTTTGCTTACCTTTAACTAATTGCTCCCTCATGATATTTTTTTCTCTTCCTAAAATTTTAGGTTACATTATTTACTAAAATTTGAAAAGAAAAAAAAAAAAACCTCTTCTCTCGCCTTGCACAATGGACCACCTACCAAGACTAGAAAAACATTTTTCCTCAAAACTAACAAACTCCAATGTGCGTATAAAGGAAATAATAGTATATGATAAAATAGAATAAACAATAATAATGAAATGATACAATATAATACTATTAAATATTTGGTAAATAATTGTATAACTAATTTGATGATATAAATTTAAACTATATATCATGCATTTGTTATTATATATATATATATATATATATATATATATATATATATATATATATATATATATATATATATATATATATATATAATATGGTAATACAAAAAAATTTATTCAAATAAAATTAGTCTTATTTTATAAACAATTTATATCAAAGTTATTTTGTAATGCTTGATAATTATAAATTTTTAGTATTTTATAATCACTCTAATTTAATTAATAATTATTTATATATTTATTATATTTTACCTATTTTATATCTAAAAATAAATATTATTATTTTTAAGAATAGAATAGATTAAGATAAAATTACGAATGATAAATAAGCTAAAGCTAAATTATTAATATTTTTAAGCTTATAGTAGGCTGAACAATAGTTATTTATAGGATAAAGTGATGTAAGAATAAGTCAAGGTTAAATTAAAATATAGACTTATATATACTTCAATTAGGGCATGCTTTCTTAAAATCATATATAAAATTGTATACTTTATTCAAAATATTCTCACTAATTTATAAATTTTACTCGCTAAAATATTAAAATATATTTAGCCTCACTAGTCCTCAGATCCTGGCTCCACGTTAAAATTGATAAATGTTATTTCTAATCCAATCATATTATAATGGATCTAGAAGAAAAAAAATTAATTTATCTTGTATTAACCATAGAAAATAAGTTAATTGAATTGTATTATATTATGTTGTGTACGGCACAAACACTTAATTATGTATTATAGTATTTATACTATTATGTATTTCTTATATGACATATCAAATGGGCCCTAAGTGTATGTGAATTTCATCTTTTTAGTGTTGCACCTTTTTTTTTTCAACAATTAATTTTTTAAAAAATTAATATTTATTAAAATAACATATTTTCAAAAATTAAAGAAATAGTATTTAACAAAGCTAAAAGATAAATTAAATAAGGGGGGAGAGAAAGGAAATTAAGGAAAAAAAAGATAAATGATAAATCAAATAAGGGAAGTTGGAAAAAAAAGTCAATTGTGCACGCCGAAAAGATAAATTAAAAAATTAAATTAAAAATAATTAATTATTTAAAATTTTTTTTAAAAGTAACATTAGTTTTACGAAATAAACTCATTTAAAATTAAAACAAAAAGGAAAATTCTATATATACTAAAAATGAATTCTGATAATTGAATTTTGAATCATTTCTATTTATTGGATTGAATTTCATAAATTTGTCTTACCATCCTAATGTTTAATAATAGCCTTTAACTTCTACTCAAAATTCAATTTCAAATTTTATTTTTGATGCATATAACTTTTTTCAAACAAAAAGAAAAATGATATAGGCATTGAAAATTGATTTTAAAATTGAGTTTTGAATCTTTTATATTCATTAGATTAAGATTTATAAATTTACCCTACCATCCTTTATTTAATGATGCCTCCTAGTTTCTATTTAGAATTTAATTTTAAGTTATATTTTTTTATGCATATAATATTATTTAAACAAAAAGGAAAACACTATAAGTACTAAAAACTGGGTTTCAAAATTGGGATTGGGATCCTCTAAAGTACATTTTATACTTTAGAGGATAAAGTGTTAAAATTCTACCATTAATTTTGATTCATAATTTTATAAATAAAAATAAATAAAAAATTAATGGTAGATTTTGGTACTTTATCCTCTAAAGTGCAATTTGCACTTTAGAGGATTCCAATCCTCAAAATTGAATTCTAAATCTTTTATATCTATTAAATTGAACTCTATAAATATATCTCATGTGTTTAATGATAGCCCTTAATTTTCATTTAAAATTTAATTTTCATTTGAAATTTAATTTCAAATCCCATCTCAATGCATATAATATTATTGTATTAAAAACTATAAATCACATTCTTACATTATTGCAATAATAGGAAAAAACTTTTAGTGTTACATTAAGATTAAAAACTCAATGATACTTCTACACAATATTGTTACATGTGTTATTTTTCTAGCTTAATAATAAATTTGACAAAAAAATCATCTATTTTTAGCTAATAATTAGCTATTTTTGAGGAATTTAGATTGCTAAATTAGAAAAATACAATTGATAATATTTATATGGAAGTAATATTGAATTTTAATGCTAATATAGTACTAAATTTTTTTTCTAATAATAGGAACACATATTATAATTTATGCCTAATGCTATAGGAACTTGACCCCTAATCCTAAGAAATTGAATATTTCTATTATTATTGTATTTAATATGTTAAAATTTTTATTTTTATTTTAATTTATTTATTTTAAAATTTAAAAATAATAATTTAATAATAAAAATTAATTTCTCTAAAAGTAAAATATCGTTATCCGTAATTTAACATAAAATAAAAATTAACGTCATTCATGGTATAGGGTTTAAAAACCCTTTTGCCGTTCAACTATAATAAAAATATTACTGTCACATTCACCTCTTAAATAAAGAAGTATATGTTTATGATAGGTGGACTCAGAATTTTGTTCCTTTCTTAGAAAGGAAAATGAACTCTTTCTTTGTTTTGAAGAGGGAAAGCACGCCGAGTGTGAAAATAATAAATTAAAAATAAATTTCTCAAAAAACATAGAGATGCACATAATTTATGTGCCACATATAATATATTAGGGGACTCTTCCTATATGAGATTCCTCTTCTTTTTAGGCCACAAATAATCTGAGGATGCTCTTTTGCTTAAAACTTCAATAATGTGCCAAAGGTACCAGTCGATTTCACCGGGAATAATACAAGAAGCATAAATTATTTTCTTAATAACCATTTCATATTTTGTACGCAGTCTTTTCTTTTAATTTCAAAACTATTGGGAGCTTATTTTAAATAAAGTGTGAAGCACACACAAAAATTTTTAAAAAAAATTGTAAAATAACAAATTGGGCAACTAATAACTTCCTTCAAAAACTCAGCTACCCATTTGAAAATCCCAATCACCAGCTAGAGATGGTCAATATTTTAAAGGTACATTATTTTATAAGCAAATGATTATCACAAAGTAGTATTAAAAAATACAAAATATATAAGGTTGTGGGATAGCCTATTTGATCAAGGCCTAAGTTATGTTGCATCATCTTACATTGCATCAATAGCCTTAAGTTGTTATATTTTATTCGGTCTATATAATACTGCGTAAATTAATAGATTTAAGTTATTAAATTTAGTAATATACTATAAAAATAGTAAATCAAAACTTTTGGTCAAAGTTATTTAGTGATCAATTATTTGACCAAAACTTTGAGGCAAAGTCGTAATGGATGTTTTTGAAATTTGGTTCAATCACATTCATTACAGGAGGATTTTCTTTTCACAAGTTTATATTCAAATATTACAATATAATTATACTATAAAAAGAGAGATTGTTTTTATTTTTTAAAAGAGCATATTTATAGATAAAACAAAGACAAATTACCTTCTCACCACAAAGATTATCTTCTCAACACAAAGGATCAGAAAGAATTATAATTTAAAAGTTTAATAATACTGTACTTTACAATAATAAAAACATTTTAAAAAGTGAATGTATATATATTTTTAAAAGTAAGATATCCCAAATCTAATTAAGCTAAATCTTAAAGGAAATCGATATAATTTACTCAAAATTTTTGTATACATCCTCAACGAACTAATATTCTTGACATTAAAAAGGTGACACAGACATAAAATTGAAAGAGAAAAAATATATAGATCTCCAAAAGTAGAAATCTCCTACGTGCTTTTAGAACCTATCTCCCTCCTTAGTAGCCAGAACAAAAACAAAATTTCCATTTACACATGAAACCTATTAAAACCTCACTTATTTGACACCCTATTGGCAATCTATAACCTACCTGGCTTGTTGCTGTATTTTCTGTTATAGAAATGTTCCAACATTAGCAACCTTGGTTATGATTGGAGTTTATATATTGTGAGTGTAATTATTAATAAATAAAAATATATATCATTAAAATTATTATAAATAAAATTTTTCATTAGTGATAAAAGGTTTTTAATAATCTTTAATGATATTATAACATATAAATTAATAATAGCATGAAATTATTTTATAATAGATCAAAATTATATCCTTATAATTACAAGAAATGGTAAACATTTAATATATTATGAAAGATTTAAATTTTATCTATTATAAGGTGGCGATTGGTTGAAAGATTTATGGGATTAGTACTGAAATCAAAAACCTAATTTCCTTACTACTTTTTTTTGCATAAAATAAATTTGTTTTCTTTCTTACTTTTAACTAGCTCCTCCCATTTAATACACTTCTCTCCTTAAAATTTCATATATTGTGTTGCCACCAGAATTTAGAGGAAAAAAAAACCATCTTATTTCTACCTCAAGGCATCACCCACTACGATTTTCAGGAAAACATTAACCTTTGAAACAAAAGGGTTCTAATCCCTTGCTTTTTTTTTGTAAAAAATGAAAAAGAAATAAGAAAACTATTGGAAAATAATGTTTTTCTTTACTCGATTATATGGTAGAAAAATGGATAAAAGAGAAAATGACCAGAAAAAGAGGAGTAAGGCCTATCAAAAAAGTTTTCTCAGAATATATGATTAAAAAAGAATTAAAATAGATTATTATGATATTACCCTTAATTTTATTTAATTTGAATATTATCTTATTAATTTGAAGAGCAAGTTTACTATTCAACTTTATTTAATTTTCTTTTTTATTTTTATCTAAATAGGTGAAGAAAAATTATTTTCTTTCCTTTTTTTTTCTCTTATTTTTTCTACATTCAAGCAAGAAGAGAAAAAAAAAACCCTTTTCATGTTAATTTCTTTCTTTTTATTTTCTTTTTCTTCTCTATTTTTTTTTACAACCAAGTAAAGGGTAAGTGTATATAAATTTTATCATTTTAGCGTTGCACTTTTTTCTTATCAACAATCAATCTTGAAAAAAATAATTTTTAATAGTTTATTAAAATAGTGAGTTTTTAAATATAAAAAAGATACATATTTAATGAAGCAAAAAGATAAATTAAATAAGGGAGGGAAGGAAAGGAAATTATAAAAAGCTAATAAATAAATCAAAAAAGAAAAGTTGAAAGAAGTGAAATGTGCACATCAAAAAGATAAATCAAAGAAGTACTTAATTAATTAAAAATTTATGTTTTAAAAGAAACCAAATATGTGGAATATATTGTATAATTTAATGCATTATTATTGTAACCATAGCGCATAAAATAAAAATCCTATCAGGTACTAGGGTTACCATAACTGTGGAATTGCAACCGTCCCTACAATGATGCGACCTAGCCATACCCGTTCTTTTTGAGGAGCTGTTTTCTTGACTGGCATAGTTGTAACTTGCGAGTTTGCGGTTTCAAATTGGGAATTTCCAAGTAAGTTTGCTGCTAATTGTCTTCAACGTAAGCAACATCCATTTGTGGGTTCTTCAAAGATGATTTCAAAGATGTACTTCATGAGAAAACTTTTATATACTCGGCGTACCGTTTGGTTTGGTTTTAATTATTCTAATCAATTCATCCAACAAAACGTAACAGAATAATTAAAACCAAACCAAACGGTACGCCGAGTATATAAAAGTTTTATTCCATGATGCCCACAGTAATGGAATAAACTATTTAATTATTTATGAGATGATGTTTCTAGAACCTCATTCATCTGTTTTTTTTTTTTTTTAATATACTCTAATGTTATCCTATCCTAATAAATAACAAGATAATAGCTATATTTTATGAAATAAATAAATTAATTTATAATTTATTGATTTGATTAATAAATTATAAATTAATTTTTAGATGTATTTTGCATGCCAGCTTATGATAAAAAAATAAACTTTAATTTAATAAGATATTTTAAGTAACTTATAATTTATAAGTTATTAATTTTTAAAAAATTTAAATTTATCAATTTTATTTTTATTAATTTTTAACTTATGGATTTCATAAATAATTTTTTATTTTAAATAAAAATTAGTAAAATAAGTAAAAATAAATATATAATATATAAATTTTTGTATAAATAATTAAATAAAATAATTAATTAAAAATAGATATATAATGTTATAAAATATAATTAATTATTTTTTAATTATTTATATTTATATTATAGATAATAATTAAATGAAAATTATATAAGTTCATAACATAAAATTAATTAAATTTTAGGTAATTATATTTTTTTGTTTAACATTTTGATTACGTTCAAATAATTTGATTTTTAAATAAATATAAATTAATTTTATTTTATATATTTATTTACATTAACATGTTCTTTTACATTATTTTACATTTGCAATTAATTTAAAAATTAATTTTATAAAATAGTTCTTATATAATTAATTAGTTTATTAATTATCAATTAACTTATTAGTTATCAAGTTTATTTATTAGTTACTTATTCAAAATAAATTTAATATTAGTTTTCAATATTTTCTCTATTAAAATAATTTTATGATTATAATTATTTTAATAATAAAATTTAAAATGAAACATTTTGCACTATTTACAAAAAAAGTTATTTAAATAAAATTTAATAAAATTTTTACTGTAGAATATCTTATTAATTATAATTTTGATGATGGAACTTAAAATATGATAATTTTTATTAGTGAACATATTATTTATTTTTAGTTTATTAAATTATTTGTAATGTTCTTTTTGTAATAAGATATATATTATTTTTGTAATAAGGATGTTTATTGTTATAAATACACTTTCTCTATTTTTTATGAGTAAATCCCTTTTTTATCATTATTGTAAAATTCAATTTTTCTCAATTTTTTCTTGGGATATACTATGTATCAATTTTATCCTTATGAAATATTAATTTGTTCATTTTTGCCATTGGATGGGTGAAATTGAATAAATTAGTCTTCATATAAATACTTGCAAAAAAATAGGATCGAATAAATTTATATTTCATAGAAATAAAATTGATATAAAATATTTTATAGAAATGAAATTCAGAAAAAGTGATTTTTTATAGTAACAAAAAAGAATGTTTACTCTTTTTTTTTACAATTTTTCTTATTTAATTGCTACATTATTTAAGGTATTAAATGCAAAAATGAAATGAAATGTCCACTTCCTTCATTTTAAACTATACTAAACAAAAATATGGAATAATCATTTCATTTCCATTCCATCTCATTGTACCAAATGCAACATTAGTCTAATAAAAACAAATTATTACTCATTTTTTAAAAAACTAATTATTAAAAACTTTTATATACTCGGCGTACCGTTTGGTTTGGTTTTAATTATTCTGTTACCTTTTATTCCATGAAATTGACTAGAGTGAGAGCGTAAACGATCAAATATTTATTCCATGATGATCACAGTAATGGAATAAATTATTTAATTATTTATGAGATGATGTTTTTAGAACCTCATTCTTCTGTTTTTTTTAATATATTTCAATGTCATCCTATCTTAATAAATAATAAGATAATAGTTTTATTTTATAAAATAAATAAATTAATTTATAATTTATTGATCTAATCAATAAATTATAAATTAATTTTTAGAAGTATTTAAACTTTAATTTGATAAGATATTTTAAGCAACTTAAAAATTATAAGTTAGTAATTTTTTAAAAAAGTATAAATTTATCATTTTTATTTTTATCAATTTTTCAACTTATGCCTCTAATAAATAATTTTTTGTTCTAAATAAAAATAAGCATAATAAATAAAAATAAATATATAATATCTAAATTTTTGTAAACATAATTAAATAAAAAATTAAGTAAATAAATACTATATAATGTTATAAAATAGAGTTGACTTAATTTTAGTTAATTATATTTTTTATTTTAAACCATAAATATATAAAAATATGTATGTAAATAAATATATAATATTATAAAGCATAATTAATTATTTTTAATTAATTATATTTCTATTATAAATAATAATTAAATGAAAATACATAAGTTCATAAAATAAAATTAATTAAATTTTAGGTAATTATATTTTTTATTACATCGAGATAATTTAATTTTTAAATAAATATGAATTAATTTAGTTTATATATTTATTTATATTAACATATTCTTTTACATCATTTTACATTTATAGTTAATTTAATAATTAATTTTATGAAACACTTCCTATACAATTAGTTAGTTTATCAATTATCAACTTAACTTATCAATTATCAATTAACTTATCAGTTATTAGCTAATTTATCAACTACTTATTCAAAATAGAGTTAATATTAGTTTTCAATATTTTCTCTATTAAAATAATTTTATGATTATAATTTTAATAATAAATTTAAAATGAAACATTTTGCATCATTTACAAAAAAGAGTTATTTAAAATAAAATTTAATAATTTTTTTACAATAGAATATCTTATTAATTATAATTTTGATGATAGAACTTAAAATATGATAATTTTATCAGAGAACATATTATTTATTTTTATTCTAATAAATTATTTATAATGTTCTTTTTCACAATAAGATATTCATTATTTTTGTAACAAGGGTATTTATTATTATAAACTACTCTTTCTCTATTTTTTATGAGTAAATCTTTTTTTATCATTGTTGTGAAATTCATTTTTTTTTCAATTTTTTCTTTTGATATACTATGTATCAATTTTGTCCCTATAAAATATTAATTGGTTTATTTTTGCCACTAAATGGGCAAAATTGAATAAATTAATCTTCATATAGATATTAGCGAAAAGATAGAATTGAACAAATTTATATTTTATAGAAATAAGATTGATATAAAATATTTTATAGGGATGAAATTTAGAAAAAGTGAATTTTTATAGAAACAAAAAAGAAGGTTTACTTTTTTTACAATTTTTCTTATTTAATTGCTACATTATTTTAATGTATTAAATATAAAAATAGAATAAAATATCCACTTCCTTCATTTTAGAATGTACTAAAATATAAATATAGACAAATCATTTATTTTCATTCCATCTCATTGTACCAAATGCAACATCGATCTAATCAAAAGAAATTATTACTCATTTTTAAAAAATAATTATTAAGAATTAATTATTTTATTTTATAAAATATATTAATTATATTATTAATCAAGTTTATTATTAATTTGTTATTAGAAATCGGAGGAAGCATCAAGCACTTTATGAGTGGATTGCTAGCCTTGTGGTTTGCAAATAAACCTTTTGTCACAAAACAAAAATGCTAAATGTTGGATTATCCCATGTCAATCATGAAAAAAGCTAAGTGTTTCTATATAAATGTGAGTAAAAAATATCAATTCTTAAGTTAACTTTTGTAATTGAAAAGGCCTAAAAAGATACTCAATTGATATTAAAGTCTAATTATAACATGCCTATTTAATAATTCATCAAAGAGCTGATTGATGTTAAGGTTCCAATCAATAGTCTAACATATAAGAGAGAGATTATTAGGTTATCCCTAATTAGTTGTGAACGAATTAGGTGTTGGTATATAAATGTGAGGGAAAGGTTAGAAAGCCTTAACTTTTAAATTAGCTTTTATGATTAACAAGACATAATAAGACACTCAGTATCAGTATCAAAACCTAATTATAACACCTTTGTCTAACAATACACAGGAAAGCTAGTTAATGTTTAGGTTCCAATCAATGGCCAAATGTGTGAAATGGAGATTATTATATTATACTACATTGATTATGAAAAAGGGTTAGATGTCACTATACAATCATAAGGGAAAGCTTTAACACTTGAGCTAGTTTTTATGGTTAAGAAAGATAAAAAAGGGACCCAACATTGACATTGGAGCTCAATTACAATTTCTTTAAACAATTTATAGGAGAACTAGTTAATGCCAGAATTCTAACTGATGACTTAATATACGAGGGGAAGATTGTTGAATTATCTTATGTTAGTTGTGAAAAAGGTTTAATATTGGTATATAAATGTGAGGAAAGTTTCAAATCTTGAACTAACTTTTATGGGTGAGAAAGGCCAAAAAAGCACCCAACACTAGTATCAAAGCTAAATTACAAAATCTTTGCTTAACAATTCATAGAAAAGTTAGTTGATGTCAAGGTTCACTCCTACAAATTTGTCCTTTAATGCCAACATATCAAGTTTAATTAAAATGAAAACTAATATATATAATAATATGATGACATTTTTAAAAATAAGTGCAACTTATCACATTAGTTTAAATAAAGAATTGATGTCTAAACAAATATGAGGGCACTTTAAATATTAGTTCTTTAAAAAAAATATCTTTTCTTCCCGCAAGACTTTAAACATTAATTCTTAAAATAATCAACTTCTAAAGTCATATGAGCTATATCATTTTTAAAAATATGATGACACTTTAGATGATGGTTCTTTCAAAAAAAATTATCATCTTTTCTTCTTATAGGACTTTTTACACTATAAAAAAAGTAAAAATTTTTTTCATTATTATTCTCACTCTCTTTCTTATTTGTTTCCAAATTCCCAAACTCAATCCTTGTCACCATTCAACCTTTTTTGTAAAGCACTAGATCTTACTTTGACCTCTATCACACGTTAATGAACTAATAATATTTCTTTAACTAGCATCAAGTAAATATGAGAGCTATCTTTCTTTTATTTCCTAGATTTTTATCTTTTTAATTTCTCCAAATTTTTACATGGATTTTTTAAAATATTTTTATTTGTGTTTCCTTTTACAACTTTTGTGGTTATTTTTTAATTTTAGATACTTATTATATGTTTGATAAAATATTGCAGTAGAGATTAAGGATGACTAAACAATGACAAAAGATGCTTATTACACAAGTTTTTTAAAAAAATTTTATTTATATCTCTTTTGTTTAGCTTCTAAGGTTGTATATTAATTTTAAAAGTCTATTATGTATCTCAAAAAATGTTACAGAGAAGTTTGAAGTTGACTAATAATGATGAGAGATGGAGAAAATGTAAAAAAAATTTTAGGAAAACAGTTATTTTTTGTAGTTCTAAAAAGGGCAAAACTCAGATGCAATAGGTCATTGCAAATAGGTAGATCACAAAAATTAATGGTCAAAACCTAATGCATTAGCAAACTCAATGAATTAGGTTTTTACAAATAGATAGATCTTAAAAAGTCACACAAAATTAATATAAATTTTTTCCTCAATAGATAATCGAGTGTGAAATTATGATCTTTTAAAATTTTTGACTCAAAATACATTTTGTTGCAAGATGTTAGGTTTATATAATTTCAACTATAAATATTTTAGCAAGATACAAAGAAACAACATTAAAAAAAATTATATGTAAACATTTTACATTGATTTTTAATAAAAAAAATCGATGTGAAATATGAAAGAATCAAAAAATATTTTTATGAGAAAATATATGTCTATTATATAATAACATTATTACCTATATTTCATATCGATTTAAAATTGATATTGAATATGCTGAATATCTAATGTCATTCATATATACGTCAAGTAGGAATTGACATTATAGACCTAAAATAACCTACATTAAATGAGTAATCTGCAATGGTGGTTCCAACCAATAACCGAATATACGAAGGGAAGATTGTTAGATTGTCACACACTAGTTATAGAAAGGGTTGGTTGTTAATGTATAAATGAAAAACAAATCCTTAACCTTTGAAATAGTTTTTATAATTGGGAAGTACTACTAAAACACCTAACACTAAATTCATTTTTTCTTTTTATGAATTTAAAAAGAAATTAAATAATACAATCAATCACACAATAAGATCTAGTTACAAAAGTAAAAAATTGGAATGATAAATACAAATATAATATGTTATATTTATAATTTAAATATAAATAAATACATAATATTATATGTTATATAATAGGTCACATTAAATCTTCCTCTTTTTTTTATGATGGCTATAGTGCACCAATTGCACTAGTGCACTACTCATTTAAATCATTGGATTTCATTCATTTGCACAATACCATGTAGGATGAACGAAATTCAATAGTAAGATTTAATAGTACATTAATACAATCGATATATTGAAGTCTCTCCCCTTCTATTTATGCTATAAAGAGGTCTAGGAAAGTATTATTTCTTTTAAAGCTTTAGAAATGTGCAAAGGCTCATGGAAGTCAAATTAACCATGACTAATATTAGATGCATAAATTATTTTGTTATAATCATATCACATTTTGTTTATATAGTCCTTTTTATTTAAAATTAATGGAGCAGATTAAAATAAATAATCACTTTTGCATAAATAAATCATGGACTTGAATGTAATTTTATTTTTTTAAATATAAATTATGCAATTTCAATTTCTTTAATTTAAAATAATTTATTTTAATCTTTTTAAATATTAAATTAATACAATTTTGGTTTCATATTTAATTTTTATTAATTTTTTGATCTCGCAAGACTATTTTCACCTAATACTTCTTCTATATTAATTTAAAGTGACTTCCATATAAGTATGAAAAGGAATTTTTAATCTAAATTTTAAAAATTTTGAATGGAGCCAATTGATTACATGTAAAAAAATTAAATCATTTTTAAGAGTTAATAGTTTATAAAAATTTACAAAAAAATGTGATTTATCTAAAAAATAATACAATAAATGCTTAAATATCACATAGAAATTAACAAAGTTGATAGAAATTGACAAAAAATTAAATAGGAATAAAAAGTACACCAATTTAATGCTTAAAAAATTAAAATAAATTCTTCTAAATTAAAAATCTAAAAATTATAAATTTATATTTTAAGAAACCAAAACTATATTTAAAGTTAAATAATAATTTGTGAAGGTAATAGCTAATTTTAGCTTGACTAATCAAGATGCATAATAGGCATCTTGTTTTTTGTGCAAGGAGAAGAGTAGAGATGTATATGATTGCTCAACCTAAAAAAATAGAGGATTTGAGCTCTTTTTTTTTTTACTTGATAATCCATTGGACTTTTTTTCATAATCCGATTAATAATTAGGCCTAACTCAAGCTAAGATAAAAAAAATTCGATAGACCCGGCTCGATTATATTAATTTATTTTTATAATATAATTATATATTAGAAAAATAATTAAATATAATTAAATATTTTATATATTTAAATATTATATTATTTATTTAAATATATTTTTATTTTAAAAATTAATTTTTTATATAAAAATAAAAAAATTAATTTATTCGGATAATCGAGCCAGCCTGCTAAGTCATACATTTAAAAAATTGGATCGGGTCAGGCTTGGCTAAGTTATGCTAAATTTTTTTAAAAAGTAGTTGGGCTTAAATTAAGTTTGGCCATAAACTTTATATAATCTGACCCAGACAACCTAACTCAAAATTCGCTCAGTTTAGTCCATGTATAGGTCTAGAGAAGGGTGTGATGCACAATTAATGCAATATTATTTATTTACTATTATGTAATATATTATATTTGACTTTTAAAAGAAGTAAGCTTATTGTGTAATAAAATTTTGGTACTAGACTGATATATTATTGTATAAATAATTTACCATAATCTCTTTCTTTACATCATCTCTTTTATTTCAAAATTAGTGGGGATTATTTTAAATGAACTATACATAACTATTTTAAAATTTTTATAAAATAATAAATCGGGGATTTGACAACTTCCTTCATAATCTCAACAACGCAGTTGAAATTCCCAATAATATGATAGAGATGAACAAAGTTTTAAAAGTACATTACTTAAGCTAATGATTATCACAAATTGGTATTAAAAAATACAAAATATACAAGGTTGTCGGATAGCATGTTAGGTCAAATTACCTGAACAAACATTTTGGCAAATTTTGAGGTTAAAAATGTTGTTAATAGTTGTAATCATAATAATATTTTGGAAGTCCCTCCTAATGGAGCTCTACTGTATATATTGAATGATGTAAAGGGTATTTGTATACCCAGACTCATTGTTGTTCCTTAACTTCTTGTTTAATACATTTCCTCTACCAAAAAAAATATATTTGAACAAAAAATTTTGGATTATGTTCTCCTAAAATTTTGATTCAATTACATTTAATAATTATTATTTTTCAGAATTATATATTTTTATTCATTTTAAGTATGTTTATTATTATAAAATATAATATTGCTGACTTTTTTAGTGCAAATCCTTTTCTAATGTTGTCTCTCATAGATAAAAAAATTTATATTTTTATGTATAAAATTATAGAAGAGAGTATTTTTATTTTTTATTAAAAGAGCAGATTTGTACATACAAATATAGGAAAATCATTTTCAACCACATGGAACAACATTAAAAAGGGGATTGTAATTTAAAAATTTAATGTCATTTTATTTCATAACAATAAAAATACTTAAGGTGGCAAATAGATTAGTCCAATTCAAATCGAAGTATAAATTTATTAAAAAAATATTAGATTTTAAATGATTCAATTCGTTCTATATTTGGGGTTCACTTTACAAATTTATGAATTTTAATTGCTATGGATTGATTTGGTTCAGATTAGTTTATTCAAATTTTGGTTCACAGAAATCAATCCATATAATTACATTATTAAGACGGACTAAATTTTGAATAAATCAATCCATTTGATACCTCTAAGAATACTTCAAGATGTGGATGTGTATATTTTTTTTAAAAAAAATGAGAGATATTAAATATAATTAAATTAAATTTTAAGAAAATTAACATAAATTACTCAAAATTTTAATATATATCATAAATAGTCGAATATTCTTACCCTAAAAAAGAAAAATAGACGCAAAATTGAAAGAAAAAAAATGTATGAATCTCCAAAAGTCTCCTGCACGTCGTAGAGTCTACTTATTTTTTCATAATTAGAACGGAACAAAATTTTCCATTTAAGCATATTAAATTCTCCCTTATTTGATACACTATCGGCAATCTAACCTAGCTGATACATTAATTTAATACATTATGAAAGATTTAAATTAGGTGGCATCCAGTTGAAAATTTTTACGGGGTTGGTAATGAAATAAAAAATCTATTTTCCTTACTGTTTAGTTCAAGTATAGTAAATTTGTTACTCTTAATTTTAACTAGTTCCTCCCATTGGATAGCCTTTCTCTGCCTAAAGTTTTATTACGTCATCCATCGAAATAATATATATATATATATTCCTCTCAATTCTACAATGCATCACTCACCACAACTTTTATACTTTTCTCTAGAATAAACGAATCATAAATGTATATAATTTAAATTGGAAACTTCTTCGGTACACCTTAAAATGAGAGTGTATTGGTACAATTTTTATGAATTTCATGTAATCTTTTCATAAAATTTGTAATATTTTATATGAAATTTACAATTTTTATATAAGATTTCATAATAACTCAAGTTTTTTGTATTGCAATATTACTGTTTCATGTTGTAAGATTTATGAAGTAAAATTACAAAATTTTATGAAAAAATTATGAATTTTATGTGAATAATTGCATTTTATAAACTTATATATTATGAAAAAATTATGAGATCTTATAAAAAAATTATAAATTTTATGAAACTCTCATAAAATTCATAAAAAGTCATTTCAGTGTAACTTTTCTTGTAGGATTTATCAAATCAAACCTCATATATTTTTAGCGGTTGCGCCTTTTTTTTTTTTTATAAACAATCACTTTGGGGAATAAATCATTTTTAATAGTTCATTAAAATAATGAATTTTCAAAAAAAGGCTAAAAGATAAATCAAATAAGCAAAGTTGAAAAAAAGTGAAATGTGCACGCCAAAAAGATAATATAAGTAAATGAATAAAAAAATAATTAATTATTTAAAATTTTTGTTTTAAAAGTAACTAAATATGAAATTAGTTTTATAAAATTCACACTTATCAAAAGTTATAAATCCATTCTTGCAATATATAATAGGAACACATAATATAATTTAATATAAAAATTAACATAATTCAGGTATAAAAACTATTTTGCCGTTAAACTATAATAACAATTCTAAAAATATATTATTTTTACATCCCCTCTAAAATAGAGAAGTATACATTTTTCACCTGTGGATCCAGAATTTTGAATCCCTCTGTGTATAGGAGGGAGAGTAAGTCGGAGTGTGAAAATAATAAATTAAAAATAACATTCTTAACTCAGAGCCTTTAACTTAAGTGGTATTCGATATTCTTAAAGGCTTTATCCTTTCGCTGCATCTAAGGTTCGATCCCTAATCATTGCATGTATGTATCTAATGGTTTAACCATTCCTACTATTACAAAAAAAAATAACATTCTTAATATATATATATATATATATATATATATATATATATATATATATATATAATATATATATATATATATATATATATATGTTTTTTAGAATAGTTAGTTTTTATATTTACATTTATATGTGAAGATTAAAGACTTTAAATATTTTATTGGACAAAAAGGTTATATTATTAATTTAATAATAATAAAATAATAAAAAATATTATAACGAATTTTTCACTATTATCAATTACTTTTATTAATGAATATGTTTTATATCAACTCCACTCATTATTTCTTATTTTTATAATAAATGTATTCATTAATATATTAATAAAAATAGTTAATAATAATAAATTAATTATAATATTTTTATTATTTTATTATTATTATTAAATTGAAAATAAAAGTTATTAATTTTTACATATAAATGTGAATATTAATAATTTGTATATATGTGCATATAAACACACACACACACGTGTGTGTGTGTGTGCGCAACGGTTTGTTTGTGCGAAGGTCTTCCTTTTCTTTTATCCCTTATTTAGAATGACAGGTGTGTGTGTGTGTGTGTGTGTATGATGGGCTTGCTTGCGAGTGTGCAACGACTTGTTTGTGCGAAGGTCTTCCTTTTCTTTTATCCCTTATTTAGAATGAGAGGTGTGTGTGTGTGTGTGATGGGCTTGCTTGCGAGTGTGCAACGGCTTGTTTGTGCGAAGGTCTTCCTTTTCTTTTATCCCTTATTTAGAACGAGAGAAATTAGGAGAGCAAAAAAAGAGAAGTTTTAAATTTGAATTAAGAAAAAAATGGGAGGAAATTTTTTAAAAATTTTGAATTAATTAGAAAATAATAACCACAAATTTGGCATCTATTATTTTCTTCTTCCTTTTTTCTCTTGATCCAAACAAGAGTAAAAAATTTTAAAAATTTCTTTCTCCTCTATTTTTTTTCCTCCTATCAAAAAAAGCATTGAGGTGACAAATAATTCCATGAAAGCATGTACTATTATCCTTAAAATTTTGATAATTCTCAAAGGTACTAATTGATTTTACCATGACTAATACAAGATGTATAAGTTATTTTCTCAGGTCCCCTGACTATTTTGTTGGATTATGATATTAGGGATGTATATATTCTCATATTGATGTAATCCTTTATTTGTTTAATATATTCCATATTTATCAAAAAAATGAATTATTTTCTTAGATTTCCTTTAATTTATCAAAAAATATTTTTTATAAAATATAATTATAAAATATTAAAATAAAAAATTACTTTACCTATTTAATATTGGATATGAAGAATTTGAAATAAAATAATTCCTTCTATTTCAAGAAGAAATTTATTTTCCTCCACTTCTAAACTTTTAAATATTATTTTTTAGTCATTATTGAAAATAACATATCTTTTTATTAATATATATATATAATATTTTATAATGAAAAATATTTTCTGGTGAAAAAATAACCATTTTAAATTTTCTTCACAGTCTTTATTTCAAAATTAGTGGTTCTTATTTTAAATAAAGCATGTGGCACACATATAAAGTTTTTAATTCGTAAAATAATAAATTGGGCAACTAATAACTTCCTTAAAAATCTCAACTACACAGTTGAAATTCCCAATCACCTGATGGAGGTGAACAATATTTTAATGGTACATTACTTTATAGGCTAATGATTATCACAAAGTGGTATTAAAAAAAGCAAAATATACGAAGTTGTGGGATAGCCTATTTGATCAATTATTTGAGCAAAAAATTATATATCATATAAACCAAGATTCTTACTCCACCTTAAAAATAGATAAAAATTAAAAAGAAAAAAAAAGATATGTCAATAAATGAAGTGCCACATGCTTTGGACCATATCTTTGTTCTAATGGAATAAGAAATCTATTCACTTAATATGCATGTAAGAACTCACTTATTTGACACACTGTTAGCAATCTAACTTAACTTGCACTGCTTTTTTTTTTTTTTTTGTGTTTGTGTGTGTTACAATATCAATAACCTATTGATTATGATTAGGATTGAGATTAAAATTTGAGTCATTATGACTAAGGCTTGTTATAGCAATAACAATTTGTTGTGAATTTGAGGATTTTCATGGAATTGTCCCCAGGACATGGAAAAGGGGACATCTTTTTCCCTTTGGGAATGGAGATCGGGAAAGAATTTGCCTCCTTCCAAATTTTGAGGGTAGGGAAAAAATTATAATTCTCGTCTCGCCTTGTTTTATTTATTTTTACTCTATAATATGTAATATTTTTTAAATAAGAACATTTAAATATTTTTAAAATTATATACTTATAAATGTATTATATTTTATTTGTAGTAACACCATAAATAATTACACGTTGGTAGAGCATCTCAGTTTGAAAGAAAAAATTTGAAATGATTATGATTATAAATGAATTTAGAATTTAGTTTACTTGTGTTTGAAATTATTTGATAATGGCGCATGAATTTGGAGCACTTAATCTCAAGACTTGTATTTTATTTATTTTTTATCATTCCCTCAAATTTTCATGAAGTTCTATTGCTTGCATATGGGGTATAAGGATGCAGGCGAATCTTTCCCTCAATAATGGGGTAGGGATAGGCAATATTTATCTTCAAAAATGAAGCATGAGATGAAAAAAGATTAATTTGTTCTCACTTTATCCAGTTGTCATTCTTGGTCTATTAATTAATAAAAAGATATTATATTATTAAAAATATTAATAAATAGGAGTTTTATCAATAATAAAAAAATTTAATAAGTTTTTTAAGATAAGAGAATATATGGACTGATAATAGCATTAAATTACTTATAATGGATCAAAATTATATTACAGTACGAAGGATTTATATTTGATCAACAATGAGATGGCGCATGATTGAAAAAATCTTATGGGATTGGTAAAGAAATAAGAAAAAACTAATTTCCCCATTGAGAACTTGATTCAAATATGGTGAAATCTATTACCTTTACTTTTAGCTAACTCTCCTCATTTTATAAAAAATAATCCTTTTACTCATCTCAAGAGTCAAGATGCACCACCCACCACAACCTATATTGTCCCCACCACCCAGCACTATTGATATTGCCATTATTGCCACCTTAGCCTCCACTGAAATTACAAACAGTATTATTATATTTCTTATGTGAATCAAGAAAGTAAAAAAATAATAATTTCTTTTCTCTTATTTTTTTTAATTCTATTCCCTTCCCATTTTCACAAATTAAATTAAATGCTCCCTAATTTATATCGATTTTTATCTTTTATTGTTGCATTTTTTAATCAGCAATCAATTTTAAAAAATAACTTTAATAGTTTATTAAAATAATAAACATTAAAAAATAGAAAGGTACATTTTTAAAAAAATTTAAAAATAAAAAATAATTAATTATTTAAAAATTATGTCTTAAAAAAGTTAAATGTTGAATATGTTGCTAGAAAAATTTTATAATAGACGATGCTCTCAGATTATTGAATATGAGTTAATGAGCAATTTATTAATAATTACTAGGACATAATTATACTGGAGGAATTTTGAGTTTTTACGACCAACTTGATCAATGTACATCTATCTCTTTCTTCATATCGACTGCTTTCAATCTCTAGGGATTGATTCAGATTTCTTCACTTTTCGCAAACGATCCAATGCCATAAAATATTCGTTGAAAACTAGTCACAAACAAAAAGAGATAAAGCGATTCTTCTCTATTAAACTATCGTGCTTGTTTTCTCTACAAAAGAGAATTAGAATTCTATTAATAAATTAATTGAATCATATATTCTACTTATTATAGAATTTATATCCATGCGAATTAATTAAGCCTAAGTATCAAACAAATATTATAATCTTAAGTCAATTAACGGATTAAAAATTATATTGACATTAATATTAATAACTAATTTATAAATTATAGAAAAACTCCAACATATATTATATAATTTAATGTATTATTAGTATAAATAAAAATACGGCGTGAAATAAAAATTTTATGAAGCGCCAGGATTACAATAATGTGGAACTGTAGCCGTGTTACATTGATGCGACTCTCCAGACTGTTTCGCTTTGAGGGGCCATTTTCCTGGCTGGCATAGTTGTAATTTGAAAGTTTACGGTTTCAAATTGGGAATTCCCAAGTAATATTTACGCTAATTGTCGCCGAAATAAGCAACATCTTGACGGGGGTTCTTCAAAGAATATTACAAAGAAGTACTTTATGAGAAAACCTTCATATTCTTGGTATACCATTTGATTGGTTTTTATCAACTTAAACAAGATGAAAGTGAAAATTGGTACAAAAAGAATATTTATTGAACAGACACTATAATCTGTTCCTTGGAAAATAGTCATTATATTATATAATGAAAATTTTATTTCATAACAAAAATATTCAAGTAAATTATGCATTATTTTTCTTCACCTTTTTCATATATATTAACGCTATGATATGTTAATAAATAATTAAATATTATTTGATTTAACATTTTTATTAAAATATATTGATAATCATATTTTTAATAGTAAAATTTAAAATAAAATATTTTGTATTATTTATAAAAAATATTAAAAATAATATTTAATAAAATGAAATTTTTTATATTTTAACTATAAAATTTCGTTAGTTATATTTTTTAAATATATTTAAAGTATAGAAATTTTTATTATCTAGTAATCATATTATGTATTCTTATTATATTAAATTATTTAAAAATATATTTATCATTTTCGTGATAAAAATATTTGTTGCTATTAGCTATTCTTTCTCTATTTTTTTGGGCAAACTTCTCCATATTTTTTGGTAACATTCTTTCTCCATTTTCATTTTACATTATTTTGATATACTAAATACGAAAAATGGAATGGGATATTCACTTCAATTTTTGTTTTTATTTCATAGAAGTATTTGATAAGTTAACTGTAACTAGTAAACTAACCGATTCTTGATTATAATAGAAGTATTTCATAAAATTAAATATTAAATTAACTAAAAATAAAAAATAACATAAAAATATATTAATATAAACAGATATATAAATTTAATTAATTTATATTAATTTAAAAATTAAATTATATTAATGCAATCAAGATATTTAAAAATATAATTAAATGAAATTTAATTAATCATAATTAATGATCTTAGATAATTTTTATTTAATTATTATTAATAATAGAAATATAATTATTTAAAACAGAATTAATTATATTTTACAACATCACATGTTTATTTACATACATATTTTTATATATTTAAATTTTAAAATAAAAATATAATTAATTAAAATTAAATTAAATTAAATATATTTTATAGAATCATATATTTATTTATATACTTATTTTTATCTAATTAGTTATACTAAAATTTTGATATTATATATTTATTTACTTATTTAGTTAATTTTTAAATTATTATTTAAAATAAAAACATAATTATTTATTAAAAGCATGGGTTGTAACAAGAAAAATGATAAATTTGGAAAAATAATTTAAAAGCAATTGGTTTATGTGCTATAAATTATAACTTATAAAATCAAAACTTTAGCTTATTACTTATTAATTCGATTTATTTATTAGACTAAGGCTATGTTTATGAAATACTCATTCGATTCAAATTTCATCTTACCATGTTATTAGCCATGGCAATCATTAACTCGTTATTAAAAATAGTAGGAAGCATCAAGCAGTTTATGAGTAGAATCCTCGCCTTCTTGTTTGCAAGTAAATAAATTTTTTGTTATATAACAAAAATGCTAAATTCATGTGTACTTTTTATGTGAATCTTTCAAAAAAAATTAATAATACAATGAGTCAAATGATAAGATCTAACCTCTATTTGCTTGAATTAACTAATAAATTATTTAATAACTAATAAATAAGCTAGTAGTTGATAAATTAATTGATAGTTAAAATTTCATGACTCTATTTCTTTGCAAGTAGTTGAGACTTTATAACTTTATTTTGCATGAATTGCTTATGGCTAATGAGTTAATTAGTAATTAATAAGTTAATTAGTTATATAAGAAGTATTTTATAAAATTAATTATTAAATTAATTAAAAATATAAAATAAAATAAAAGTACATGTTAATAATTATAGATATATATATAAATTAAATTAATTTATATTTACTTACAAATCAAATTATATTAATATAATCAATCTATTCAAAATAAAAATATAATTACTTAAATTTTAATTAATTATATTTTATGACCTTATATGTTTATTTACTTACATAATTTTTATTTAATTATTATTTATAATAGAAACATAATTAATTATATTTTATAATATTATATATTTATTTACGTGTGTATACTTAGATATTTATAGTTCAAAATAGTGATATAATTAACTACAAAAGAATTAATTATAATTTATAATATCATATATTTATTTATTTACTTACTTACTTGTTTTCATTTATTTAGGGTCTATGGAAAGAATATAGTTATGTAAAATGTAATTAATTATAATTTATGACATCACATATGCATTTATTTACATATTTTTATTAATTATTTATACTAAATTTATAATATTATATATTTATTTACTTACTTACTTAATTTTTATTTATTTATTATTTAATACAATAATATAATTATTTATTAAAGGCATGAGTTGTAAATTAATAAAATGAAAAAAGATGAATTTAAAAAAACATTAAAAAATTATTTACTTATAAGTTATAAGTTATTTAAGGTAGATTATAAGTTACAAGCTTGTATCGTTAATAGGCAATTTATATATGTTATAGTATAATAGACAAGAAGAATTATAATACTTATAAATAAAGATTGATAGAATTAAATTAAATAGTATCTGAGATTGGTTAATTAGTAGAATTACTCATTATGTCATAAAAGTATTTATTAGTGATAGTAGGTGAAAAGTTTATTTTAGAGTTACTTGGAGAAAATTAAAGAAATTTATAAGTAATTAATGGATAGAATTTAATAATTTTAAGGGAAATGAGATGGATTTTGGTTATAGAAATTTTATAAAATTTCTCTTGAACAATTAGTATAATTTTGTAAGTTATTTAAGATCCAAAGATGATAGAATTTTGAAGTAAATTAGGGTTATTAACATTGTTGAAGCTAATCAAAATTAAAAATTATTGGTTTGATTGAAACTTGTAGTATAAGATAACAAACTAGGTTGAACCTTTAATGATCTACTTAATACATTATTTCATATTGATTTATTGATTATTATTATAGAGTTATTTAATTTTTTTATACAATAAAAGCAGAAAAAATAAATGTAAATAAAAGTGAAATTTAATCTTGCACACTAAAGCAAATAAGCAAACAATATACAAGCAAGATGCAATAATGTAAACAAAACTAAATTGTGGGTGTTAGTTTGTAGTAAACAAAATGTAGGATTAGAAATGGAATACAAAATTAACACAAGAAAACAATAGAAAAACACAATTGATCTAAGGAAATTAAGAATTCTTTAGTTGATTAACTATAAATCATAACATATTTAACAATTGTAATTGATCTTTCACCCTAAACTCATTCAGAATTAGTATAATGATTCACAAATTTTATGCTAAATTACCATTTAAGATTTGATCAATTTAAATTAACAAAGTAAAGCAACTACTATAATCCATAAAGTTAAATTTAAATTAATTTGAATATAGAATTCAACTGAATTGAAGAATTAAACTAAAAACTTCTGATTTAATTATTCAATTCTCTATTCTCACATGAAGAATTGATGATTAACTAAATAAAATTCAAAATAAGATCAAATTAAAATCATAAATCACAATATTAAACATAGATTATACCAAATTTATATCCAATTCATGCAATTCTATAAAATCATATAAAAGAATTAAAGAGAGAGAAAAATTAATTAATAATAATTAACATTACAATTTAGGATTTTATAATTGAAATCAAGATAAACCTCAAATTCCTTGAATCAATCCAAAAATTAGCCTTTCATGGATGAAAAGAAGAAACTTGAAAAAAAAGAAGAAAGTTATTTAGAATTATGCATTTTTGCCTTCAAAGGCACAAACCTTTAGATTTGATTTCCTATGCTACAAAACCTAATGTGCCAAGTTAATATATCTCTTAGGGTTATAAAAAATAGAATCTTGCTAATTTTAAAAGCCCATATCCTAATTTAAAAATTAATCTACTAATAGTATTTTACTGTGATAATTTTTATCACTCAACTTTTAACCTATATTTGACCATTCAAATGATATAGTTTTACTAAACCCTAAAATAAAATAATTGTTAGGCTAGGTTTTAGGAAACTTTGGGCACTGATTTCACCATGATTGGACTTCCAGAGTTCCAAATATGGCCTCAAAAATCAAAATTGGTTCAACTTGGATAGAAATAAAGCATTGACATCATGGCCATTTTTTACTTTTTGGGCATCTAAACTAAGCTTCAGCTAAAATATAAAAAATTTTAAAGCTTCCTTTAAGTTTTCCAATGATGTAAATATTACCCATTTTTGACATCTAAAATTTAAATTATAGCTAAAAACTTGAAATAGTATAAAAATTAAAAAATCAAACCCAAGCAAATAATAAGGTCAAATCCATAAAATTAAGCATATAAAATATACTAAAAGATATAAAATAAGAATAAATAATATAGATAAAATATTGTACATCAATTATTACTCAAAACACTTTGAAAGATATTAGAAAGGTAAAAATGGAAACCTTGGATTGCAAGGATAGAGGCTCATGATTTTTGGGGGGGAGGGAATTAAGAAGGAATTAAGTCATTAATGGCATTGCGGTAATAAGAAGATGATGATGAGCTAAGAGTGGACACAAAGGAATAAGAGAATATTCCATATCTTAGGATGAGATTAAACTAAGCATATTCTTAGAATCTTTAATCATCTTCTTTATTAAGTAAATTTGCTCTCTAAGAAAAGAATAAACTATGATTCTAGTGAGAGGAAAAAATTATAACTTTACATACAGATTTCACTTCATCTCGTTATAAATAGGAAAGTTAGGATCAAAACCTTCTTATACTTAGCAAGCACCTCATGAGTTAGAGAGAGAAAAAGAGAGTGAAGGGAGGTTTAATTTTCAAGGTTTTCATCTCCTTTTTCATTTCCAGAGAAAAAAAGGAAAGTTTCTTGAAAGATCCTTTGGAGTTTAATAGAGTTCGAGTACTTGAAGATATTTTAGAAGAATAAGACTCCCTAAACTCTAATAAATTCTTCTCATCTTCTTAAATTTTTTTCTCTAAGCTCTCTACTATATATCATTTTGGATTATGCATCTTGAATGCCAAATAGAGAGCAGAAGCTCTGCTAATTTCCAAAGGTAAGTAGATCGTGTGTATTTTAACATGTTTTCATATTTTTTAACTACTCATATATTTTCAAATCATTAATTTTATTAATTGTTGTTTTATTATATTTTATTCATATTTTTACTTCCTTTAAATGTTAAAGCTTTAGGTATTATTAGGACAAGTATCTTGAAAATCTTCCTTTAAGCTATGGCTATGAGAAATATTGTTACAATGGTGATATAATGATTTAAATGGTTTATGTGAGTTGTTTTAATGAAAATGAAAGGTTTATAGAACATGCTTGTTTGAGTATACAAAAAAGGCCATAATTTTGCAATTAATGAAATAATTTTAAGTTAATGAAAATGAAATGATTGATATGTTAGGAAATAAACTATGAAATTGTATGATGATGGCAAGGTTGAAAACCTTGATAGATTGTTTATGGATGGAAACAACATATATTGTATAAAGAGGGAATTTAAGTGGTTTGAAGTATGTTTAACCATAACTAAGTTATTTGAAACTATTTACCAAAAGATTTTCTTTTGTAAAAACTATTTTCTATAATAATTATTTTAATTATTCTCTAAATTTGTTTTAGGAGGACACCAGTTGAAAAATTGTAGATGATGATAGTGATGATATTGGCTTTAGTGTACCTTAGTTTGAATCCCAATTAGCAAGAGTACTGCTAATCTCATGTGTTGGCCAACACATATGAATTGGAACCTAATAATTTGATGAGTTATAAAGAAATGAGAATAAATCTAATTAAGTTGATAGCTATATAGTTAGATTATGAGATGTGACAGATTGGTTCTTTATACTTAATAAATTGGAAACTTCCCACTTAATTACTATTTTACAATTAATTTAAAGTGTTATATTTTTTATTCACATTATTGATAAACTTTCATATTCTTTGATACCATTATAAATTAAATACTTAAATTAATATTTTATAGGTCTAGTTGGAAACTCTTTAATTATGTTTTATTATTAATTGATAACCATAATTTTCCTATTGCAACTTGTCCTCATTATACTTGATTCAATTATAAAATTTTAAGATTTTTATAGAAAGCTTGTGCCTTAACTTGTCATATTTCCATTTGAGTATATGTTATTTGCTCATCAAACCAATAATTCATTATTGTGTTTTTCTATGTTTTTCAAATAGGAGTGAAGTTTCAAATCCATTTTTGTAAGCAACATAGAAAGAGGAATGCCATATAGTAGTATGTCACATACATTGTATGTGTGGGCAAAAAAGTTAAAGTATATGTTTCACTTGTGGATTGAGAATTTTGATTCCTCTCTATACATGGGAGGTAGTGTGAGCTGGAATTTAAAAATAATAAATTGAAAATAATATTCTTAATACATATATAAATATTATATGAGATTATTAACTTCCACATTTATGTGTAAAGTCAAAAGCTTTTGCTTTTTTATTGGATGAAAAGTTATGTTATTAATTTAATAATAATAAATATTATAATTAATTTGCCACTACTATTAATCACTTCTATTAATAATTACATTTATTGCCAACCTTACTCATTCATTCTCATTTTTATAATAAATGTATTTATTAATATATTAATAACAATAATTGATAATAATGATAAATTAATTATAGTATTTTTTATGATTTTATTATTATTATAAAATTAACAACATGATTTTTCTATTTAAATAAAAAATGGAGATTATTAACCTCTCTATATAAAGGTAAATATTAATAATATGTGTGCATATGTGTGCCTGTGCATACCTATCTTAATATCTTATATTAATCGTGAGTTGGGCCTCTCAGATTTTTCAGTCTAATATTATATAAAAGCGCGTAATTGTCCACTCGCTCAAACATAGCTTTTCAATACTCATATTCTTCCATTTCTTTATCCTGTTTCATATTTAATATTATTTATTATATTATGTTTATATTATTTTTTCTCTAACTACTTTAATATTATTTATGCCAATTCCACCAATCATCTTATTTCCAGCCTTTCATTTATTTTAATTTTAATATTTTTTATAGTTATATTTATATATATTTATATTTTTTCCTTCAATTTTATATATATATATATATGAATCATAGAGCCAATTATAACAAAATGACATATTAATATTACATATTGAAAAATTAATATATATATATATATATATATATATATATATATATGTGTATGTATATATATATACATATACACACACACACACACACACACACACACACACACACACACACACACACACACACACACACACACACACACACACACACATATATATATATATATATATATATATATATATATATATATATATATATATATATCTTTCACCTGAATTTATAATCATCTATGAATTAATTTTATTTTTATTTTATACATATTTTTATTATAAAATTTTAAATCCTCGTTTAATTTTTCATCTTATAATATAATTTTTTTTATTTTAAGAATATTTAAAATATGTTAAGGGATTGAATTAATAAATTTAATTAACTTATATTTTATTTTTAACCATTTTCATTTTACAATTCACATATTGTATCTCTTTATTTTATTTGTTCTATATCATTATTTTTTCTAATTTTTTCATATTTACATATATTATTTATTACTCAAATACTAATATTATTAAATAATACAAATATAATATGATATAATTTTGTTATTATAAAAATATTTTAAATAAGTTAAAATTTTAATTTAATAGAATTACTTAATTATATGTGTCATTTTTAATTATTATTAGTTTATGACTAACACATTATTATATTTTTTTATTTGCAACAATGTGTATTTTTTCAAGTTCATTCCTTTTATTTATAGTTCAGGCATTAATATTATCAAAAAATATAAATATAATATGATATATTTTATTTTTATAATAAAAATATTTTAAATAAATTGAAACTTTAATTTGATTGAATTGCTTAATAACATATTTAATTTTTAACTTCTATTTACAACTCATCATCATTTCACATTTTTTATTCTTTCAAATACATGTTTTTTCTACTCTTACTAGAGAATTTGGGTCAATTTTTATAATAATTATTTTATAATTTATTTTTATTAGGGAGGGAGGTGAATTCATTAATATAATAGAAATAATTTATTACTTTTGAATTAAAATTTTTTGGATGTAAAATTTTAAAAAATAATATCAAAACATATTAATATAAAAAAACTTGAAAAATGAAACTACCTTAATTAATTAAATAGTCTCAAGTAAAACTAAATTAATTTGATTTTCTATGAATTGAAAATCATTTATATTATTAGTGAATATGAAGATGTTATGTTACTAAGAAAAAAGGTAACTTAAATTTTGGATAAAAAGTTAAAAAAAGAAGAAAATATTTTCTCACAACATAATACTAAGGGAGGGAGGTGAATTCATTAATATAATAGCAATAATTTATTACTTTTGAATTAAAATTTTTAAAAATAATATCAAAACATATTAATATAAAAATACTTGAAAAGTGGAACTTCCTTAATTGGTTAAATAGTCTCAAGTATAACTAAATTAATTTGATTTTCTATGAATTGAAAATCATTTATATTAGTAGTGAATATGAAGATATTATATTACTAAGAAAAAAGGTAACTTAAATTTTGGATAAAAAGTTAAAAAAATAAGAAGACATTTTCTCACAACATAATAATATATACGTGAGTGGTGGTACAAAATTTATTCATATATTTAACTTCAATTCATTTTATAGATTTAAATGAAGTTATAAAGATAGATAGTAGATTTTTCAATATATAAAATAAACTAATAATCATGACTCATTTTAAAAAAAATTCATTACATATAGGTAGAGAAAAATTCTCTACAAAAATAAAAAAAGTGAATACAAGTTAGGTTTAACTGCACTATTTTTATTCATTGATGTGAAAATAAAGTAATATTATCATTCAATAATTCATTTGATACCAATATATAGTAAAATTAGAATTTAATTAATATTTAATTAAAAATAATTGGGTTATTTATAATGTTTCAAAAATATACATTTAAATAAAAATTATATTTTTATTACATACATATTTTATTTTGTTCTCATTCTTTTTTATTTTATTTTTATTATAATTCTATCATACCAAATTCGTATAAATTCTTTCTTTTGATCATTATTTTTAACTATTATAATTATATTAGATACATAGGAGCATATCTAAAACAATAAGAACATATATATATAATTTAAATTTTTTAAATTTATATTTCTTTGCAAATTAAATAAAATATTTTAACATATCTTTAAGTTATTATATTTTTTTATATTTTTATTATTTTTTAATTAAATGCTGGGCCGTGCAAAGCGCGGGCTTAGATTCTAGTGTATATATATATAAGGTGACCGGCCGGCCTACATGAAGGTCCTCCTCTTCCTTTTAGGTCACAAATAGTTTGAGGAAAGCGTCTACTATTATCCTTAAAACTTCAATTATGTGCGAAAGTTACCAGTCGATTTCACCATGACTAATACAAGATGCATAATTTATTTCCTTAATAACCATTTTACATTTTGCACACAGTCTTTCTTTATTTCAAAATTAGTGGGACTTATTTTAAATAAAGTGCTAGGCAGACACATAAAGTTTTTAATTCGTAAAATAATAAATTGGGCAACTAATAACTTCCTTCGAAATCTCAACTACACAGTTGAAATTCCCAATCACCTGATAGAGATGAACAATATTTTAAAGGTACATTACTTTATAAGCTAATGATTATCACAAAGTGGTATTAAAAAAATGCAAAATATACAAAGTTGTGGGATGGCTTGTTGGATCAATTGTTTGACCAAAAAATTTAATATATATCATATGAACCAAGATTCTTACTCCACCTTAAAAAATAAAAATAAAATTAAAAAAAAAGATATGTCAATTAGCGAAGTGCCACGTGCTTTGGACCATATCTTTGTTCTAATAGAATAAGAAGTCTATTTACTTGGTATGCATGGAGAACTCACTTATTTGACACACTGTTTGCAATCTACCTTAACTGCAATGCTCTTTTTGCGCGCGCGCGCGTGTTACAATATTAATAACCTATTGATTATGATTAAGATAAGGATTAAAATTTGAGTCATTATGACTAACGTTTGTCATATAGCAATAACAATTTGTTGTGAATTTGAGTATTTTCACGGAATTGTCCCCGGGACATGGAAATGGGGACATCTTTTTCCCTCCGGGAATGAAGATAGAGGAAAAATTTGCCTCCTTCCAAATTTTGAGGGTATGGAAAAAAATTATAATCCTGGTCGCGCCTTGTTTTATTTATTTTTATTCTATAATATGTAATATTTTTTAAATAAGAATATTTAAATATTTTTTAAATTATATACTTATAAATTTATTATATTTTATATGTAGTAAACCCCATAAGTAATTACCCGTTGGTAGAGCATCTCAGCTCGAAAGAAAAAATTTGAAATGATTATGATTATAAGTGAATTTAGAATCTAGTTTACTTTGTGTTTGAAGTTATTTGACAATCATAGCATGAATTTGGAGCTCTTAATCTCAAGACTTGTATTTTTATCATTTTTTTTTTAATCATTCCCTCAAATTTTCCATGAAGTTCTATGGTATGAGGTTGCAGGCAAATTTTTCTCTCAATAATGGTGTAGAGATATGGTGATATTTTATCGTAAAAAATGAAGCATGTGATTAAAAAAAAAGATTGACTTGTTCACATTTTATTCCATTATCATCCTTAGTCTTTTAATTAATAGAAAGATATTATATTATTAAAAATTTTAATAAATAAGATTTTATCAATAATAAAAAAATTTAATAATTTTTTTAAGATAAGAGAATATATGGATTGATGATGGCATTAAATTACTTATAATGGATAAAATTATATCCTTGTGATTACAAGGGATCACATAGTTTCATTACAATACGAAGGATTTATATTTGATTTACGGTAAAGTGGCGCATGATTGAAAAAATTTTAGGGGATTGGTAAAGAAATAAGAAAAAACTAATTTCCCTATTGAGAACTTGATTCACGTATAGTGACGTTAATTACCTTTGCTTTTAATTAACTCTCCTCATCTTATATTATTTTCCTTCCTAAAGTTTTAGACTTTGCTGTATGCCAGAATAAAAAATAATCCTTTTACTCATCTCAAGAGGCACCGCCCACTACAACTTTTATTGTCCCCACCACACACCACTGATACCAATATTGTTGTTGTTGCCAACTGCATTGAAATTAAAAAAATTATTATAATTTTTCAAATTTTATTATGATTATATTCTTTGATTGATGAACCAAAAAAGAAAAGAAATTACAGACAGTATTATTATATTTCCTATATGAATCAAGCAATTAAAAAGATAATTTCTTTTCTCTTACTTTTCTTTTATTCTATTCCCTTTCCATTTCCCCAAATTAAATTGAATGCTCCCTAATTTATATCAATTTTTTATTTTTTATTGTTGCATTTTTTAATCAACAATCAATTTAAAAAAATAATTCTAATAGTTTATTAAAATAATAAACATTAAAAATTAGAAAGGTACATTTTTTAAAAAAGTGAAAAATAAAAAATAATTAATTATTTAAAAATTATGTCTTAAAAAATTAAATGTTGAATATGTTGCTAGAAAAATTTTATAATACACAATACTCTCGGACTATTGAATATGAGTTATGAGTTAATGAGCAATTTATTAATAATTACTAGAACATAATTGTACTAGAGGAATTTTGGGTTTTACATCCAACTTGATCAATATACCTCCATCTCTTTCTTCATATTGACTGCTTTTAATCTCTAGGGATTGATCCAGATTTCTTCAATTTTCACAAACAATCCAATGCCATAAAATATTCCTTGAAAACTAATCACAAACAAAAAGAGATAAAGGGATTCTTCTCTTTATTAAACTCTCATGCTTGTTTTCTCTACAAGCGAGAATTAGAAAGGTGAAGACCAATTTATAAATTAATTCAATCATATATTCTACTTATCATAAAATTTATATCCATACAAATTGGTTGAGCCTAAGTATTAAGCAAATATTACAATCTTAAGTCACTCAACGGGTTAAAAATTATATTGACATTAATATTAATAATTAATTTATAAATTATAGAAAAACTCCAACATATACTATATAATTTAATTTATTATTAGTATAAATAAAAATACAGCATGAAATAAAAATTCTATCAAGCGCTAGTTTACAATAATGTGGACGGTAGCTGGCGTTACATTGATGCGACTGCCCTAGACTGTTTCTCTTTGAGGGGCTGTTTTCTTGGCTGGCATAGCTGTAATTTGAAAAGCTCACGGTTTCAAATCGGGAATTCCAAAGTAAGATTGGTGCTAGTTGTCGCCAAAATAAGCAACATCTAAGCGTGGGTTCTTCAAAGAGTATGTTTTAACAACTTAAATAAGATGAGAGTGAAAATTGGTAAAAATATATATACATTTATTGAACAGACACTATAATCTGTTCCTCGGAAAATAGTCATTTTATTATCCAATGAAAATTTTATTTCATAATAAAAATATTAGAATAAATTATACGGAATATTTTTACATTATTTTTCTTCACCTTTGTCATATATACCAACGTTATGCTATGTTAATAAATAATTAAATACTATTAGTTTTAATATTTTATTAAAATATATTGATAATTATATTTTTAATAATAAAATTTAAAATATTTTTTTGTATTATTTATAGAAAATTATTTAAAATAAAATTTAATAAATTGAATTTTTTATATTTTAACTATAAAATTTTGTTAATTATATTTTTGAAATAGAATTTAAAGTATAGAAATTTTTATTATCTAGTAATCATATTATTTATTCTTATTATATTAAATTATTTAAAAATATATTCATTATTTTTGTGATAAGAATATTTATTGACATTAACTCTCCCTTCTCTATTTTTTTTTTTGATAAACTTCTCCATATTTTTTGGTAATGTTCTTTCACCATAATAATTAATTAATTAATGACTTCTCTCACAATAGAAAATGTTAAAATTCTAAGGAGGATATAATAGATAAATGAATTAGGGGTGTAATAATACTCCCTTTGAAAATGAATTTATTCTTGAATTCTAGAGATACCTTATGCTGTATTTATTTAAAGCATCCTAATAACTTAGTTTGAATGTGAGAGTTAAATCTAACATGAATCCTTAAAATCCATGCACAATTTTCCCTTTCTTGATAATCAAACATTTTCCTTAAACTACTTAATTTAGGTTTTTTGATATTTTTTATGGTCAACCTATCTATCATTTTTCTTACTACTTTTTAGTTTCCTACATATCTTGCTATTATTTTTGCCTTAGTGCTGTCAATATAAAGATCATATGTTAAGTGATTAATTTTAATATCTATTGGTGGTAGGGTTGTTAACTTAAATGTATACAAGCAAAGTCGTTACCAAGTTGCTTATGCATTACCTTTATTGTTATTTCATATTTATTATGTTTAAGACAACAGTAGTATTCCTAGTCTTGTGGTACAATGATCTAATTCCTATCGCATAGCAACTGAGAAAATTACCAATTTATATTTTCTTTCTAGTTGTCTTTCAACTTACAATCAGACCTTTTTTTTCTTGATTATTTTGGAAAGATTAAATATGCTTATTAATATCTTTAGATGGTTTAGCTTTACAAAGCATACATATAAAAGGATGTAACCCTTAAGACCTCAAGCATATAAATATAAATGATAAGAATTATGGCTTGTTTCTAACTAGGTAATAAATATGTCTATTTTGAAATCCTATGGACAATAGGCAAAAATTTTGTAGTCATTTGGTATTGTGACATAATCTCAATTATTAATCCACTTACTTATCCTTAGAGGTATCATCATATTATTATTAGAGTTGAAAGGGAGTTAGAACCCAATTAGTAACTACTTGGTCATATAATCCAAGTCTTAAATACACTCAATTAAAAGAGCCTTCAAGAGTTCTTTCTTAATAGAAACTATTTTGCATTTCCATATGATCAAAAACTTTATCATAAAACACTTAAATATAACTTTTTCTATTATCATATGTCTTTCATTACAACTTATAGGTATTCAAGCTCATTTACCATAGAGCATATAAATATAAGCTTTAACATAAATAACACCTTCCATATACATATGCCGTTAAATTCTAGTTCATTTATAGCTTTCACAATCTCATGTCATGCCCCAATATGGGTACACATATATCAAAATATGTCATCAATCAATCTTAAACACTGTTGCAATAAATTCACTCATTTACTTCAATATACATAGCAATTACCAACATAAATAACTTCAATTCATTAGCTTACATAAACTTATTTCCTAAATATAAATTATCTCGAGTTATAAGTTGTGCAAAATGCTTTTAAAACCAAAACCAATTCTCATTTGCAAGGAGAGGAAATCCCCTAAGTGACTTTCTAGCATATTATAAGATCACCGTATACTCATAGGAGTTTTATATTAACATGGATTTCATCTTTAAACACTATAGTGCAAGTGTATGGATAAATGTGCAGTATACAATCTTAATAATTATAAATCTAGAATAGAATTGTTAGCTTTTATGAAAAATTTATGAAGTCTTGAGCTTAACACAACTACATTATATAAACTCTAATTCACATCTAATTGGTTCTACCATTACATGTTTCTTTAATGAAATGACCCTACCTCATTTGAATATACTAGATCCTTGAACTTAGAGAAATATTCATAATGGTTAGCATCTAATTTGTTATGACAAAAATTCAGGGGGTTAGTTAACACTATCTTATATTATCTTTTCAATGTGGACTTCAAAGACTAAACCTTTCAACTTTACTCCCTTGCTCAAATGATAATATAATTGTGCCTAGATTATTTAGCTTTAAACATATCTTTATATCCCTTATCAACTTTCCATGTTTCACCAAGTTCAAACACATATTACTCAATTCTTTTTTTTATGTAGTTTTATTGCTCATTATCTTTGTTATACTTCATTGCTCTTTTTACAATCCTAAATAAGATAGTTATTGGAATGATCATTTTTTCTTTATTTAATAGACCTTTTGTTCTTTTGCTTATTTATTTCAATCAAAATAGTTACATTACCTCTACTTCAATTGCCTAAGTTTCTTATAATCAACTAATTCTTACTTTATTACGCTCATTGTTCATTTAATTCTCATGTATCTCTGACATAAAACTCCTCAATTCCTATGCTACCTACTTGAATATCGCCTTATGACCTCCATTCAATTTTGACTTACATCTTTATGAAATATAAGATTCTTATTGTTATGCAAGAGTGTCCCTCAACTAATATATCTATTCAAAATATATTGCTTAAATTTTCTATACAATATAAGCACAACCTTTAATGTCATGTAACACATATAAACCAAACAAGTAACTCATAATAATGATAATATCTAATCAAAGACTTCAAATTTCATATCCTATAGTACAAGTACTCTTGCCTTATGCTTATAAATATACACAAAGCAATATATCATTCATTAATCCAAATATGATACAGAAATGCTAAATTTTCAAGTTTTACTTAACATAATAGATTCAAGTCACATCTAACCATCTTTGTACATGAATACAATCAAAATGCCATAAATGATTCATCCTCATAAACAAGACATAAGAATCAAATATCAAGACTTTATATCATATTACTGTCACATCACGTCAAATCTTTTCTTACCTAGCTCTAAATATGTTCTTACATGCATTCATAAGTAAAACTATAATACATTTGCCTTTTCAATCAAGATTTAAAATCTAAGACCTTTAAGGTTTTACAATACCTTAAGCCACCCTTTTTTTATACCACTACACTCACTTTTACTAACTCTTTCCATCCATATTTCTCATATTTATTATTATCTAACTTCGTTCTATATGAATAAGTATATGTAACATCTTTTAGATTGATAAGCCCTATAGTAGTGCATAGGAACAGGCTTATAATTGACTATAGGTGTTTAAAGAGAAATTTTGGCATCTATAATGGACTATGTAATTAATTACATGAACCTAACAAGTAACTTTGGCTAAGCATAGTTAACTAGACACCAACTACTTCTTTTCATTTCCTAATTGCTCTACCTTCATGCATAAATTTGTTAGCAATTCGATCTTATATGTGCATTATTATATGAACATCAACCTAGTATTAAGTTATCATAAATCATGAGGTTAACTTAAGTTGTGATGTGATCAAATATCTAACTAATATAACTCTTTAAACAAAACCATATGACCTGTATAATTCATGTGAGTAGTGTACTCACTTAATTACTATTTTATTCTGTCATGTTTACACTTATATTCAAACATGCTTTATACTTCTTAAGACCTTATCTTTCCAATTAAAGTTTCACATCTTATGATATTTTGTAATTCCAATGCTATCAAACTAACCTTATACAAAGAGGCTCCCTATTCACATATAATAATCTATACTAATTTTTATAGTAATAATTGTAACTCACCAAACCACAACTATTGCTGAAAGAAGAACCACACCTAACATCTCATACATAGTATATTCTTCTAGTTTAACTATAATAACATTAGATGACCAAAACACTTAATATAACTTGCAAACTCTTGACGTTTTTATTAAGATTCATATTCTTACTTCCTTTACCTTTTTACTCTTTATTACCTAGGTTATAAATTCATAATTCACAACTTATCAATTGCAATAATTAACCTAAATCACCTCATGACATTGAAGGGTCATAATAAACATCCCCACCTAATTATATAGATAGCCTTTAAATTTATTTTTTTTTGTATTCACACTAGTACTAAGTCCTTACCCATTTTATGTGCAAATTAAAGTAATTCAATACATTAATGAATAAACCAAGATTCCCACATTGTTATTGCCTTTCTTTGGAGTTTACAATCTAGACTAATAACTTTTATACATGGAACACATACAAAATTTGTTTAGTCATAATACAATTTAGTTTAAGGTTGACCCTTTCCTAACAAGTTATATTTAACTTAACCTATTATTATTTTGTCTAATCAATAAATCATGTTCCTAAGAATCAAACAAATTATAAGGCATAGGCATCGCACTACTAATGTGTAAATAAAATTATTTAGTAGACTAATGCATAAGTAGGATATATATATATATATATATATATATATATATATATATATATATATATATATATATATATATATATATATATATCTAACAAGCCTTCTTAAGGCATGAACATGCAACATAAGATTAGCTATTTGATTCCTTTACCAAATCAAACTATTAATCTATAACTTTTTTTATACTAAATCAAAATGAATACTCATCGAAGAGGTCATCAATACATTGAAAAATGACAATTAACTTAAAGATAAAAAAGTACTCATTTTAATCATCCTTGGCTACTTGTAAGTGAAAGTGACTTATAGAGATTTCAACATATGAAAGGTAAGTGACAAGTTTATTTATACCTTTTTTTTATAGTTATTAACCTACTATTGGGGCTCAATATTTTCAAACTATTCACTTATATAGTTGAAAATTTCTACTTTATGATTTTAAAAAAATGCATCACTTTATCCTAAAACATGTTTTGATACTAAATTGTCATGACCTATTCCTAAGGCATGTGATTGCCATAGAAAGTTACTACAAGCAATCACTTACTAGTTAACCCTAAAGCATAACTACTACAATATTTTATATGTGGGGATACTATATTTTTAAAGTGTATGCAATTTTTAAAATTTTAAATGCAAAGTGTATGGATAAGTTCATCATGCAAACTTGTTCTAATTGTTCTAATGCATACCTCAACTTAAAGTTCTTGAGTGGGCATTTAAGGGAAAAAGATTTTTCTCTAAAGAGAAGAAAGAAAATAAAATGTGAATTTATTTAAAAATTAATAAGTAAATATTTAAAAATTTAGGAATAGTAATCAAACTAAGATATAACATAACTTTTAATTTTTATTGATGCATATGTGTATTCATTAGAAGTAACCACATTAACTAACAGCCATACTTTCATACCTTTGCTTAGGAATAAATGGGGTGGTTTCCTTAATGAATGGCCTGTATAATAAGAAAGTAGAAGTAAACTTATATTACATTAGGTTAGAGTCGTGATGCATACTGCTTAATTATTCATTTATTTTTAACCTCATCCAACACTAACCCAATTCATAGGAAGGAGTCCTTTTATAAGATAACCAATCATGTTTATAGTTCACACATTTATTCATTTCATATTCATATCATTAATTAATGAAAAATAAAGAGGAAATCATACAAATCTCCTTATGACTCTCTTTAACCTTATCCTTCACAAATCCAACCTTTTCTTTCAAAATTAATCATTTCCCTTCACAAACAGACATATAAATCTAGTAGAAAGAGCTATAATACACATATAAATATCATTTCTCCTAACATTATCAAACTTATTGAACATATAGTTTTATCAAAATAGCATGAGTGCCTCAATTCATAGTTATTCCATGCCTCTTTGTATGGTTACATATCAAACTTAATCAATACAATCTTATTCATAAAGTACATGTCAAGCATATGACATCCCAAACATAATTGCATTTCTTACTCATTATCATTCAAATACTTAAATATACATAACATAATACCATGCTATCTTAACATTGCCATGCTTCTTGCATAGCTTCAAAGTGTATATTTAGTCCATTCTTATCACACATTAAGTTAACTTAGCATTATAGATCACTAGAAGACACTATGTTCCTTTGTGTATCATGGTATCATAGGTTAAATTACATATATACTTGACTATGGGAGCTTCAAAAATAACTTTGAAGGATTATAATCCACTATATAACTAACCATAGGGGTCCAAAAAGCAACATTGGTACTTATAGTTAACTATTAGCATCTAGAAAGTAACTTTTTAACTCATAGTTGACTATACTTGCCTAGAATATACATTTTAGGATATTGTTGATTATATAGTTGACTACGATATGATTTTTAACAAGTTTGACACAATTTTTCATTGTTTATTTGACAAATTAATCATCCAAATGCATTTGTTGTGCTAGCAATCTATACCAAATCATAAATACATATCAAGGATGCAACATTCATGCTATTTTAAACATTAAAACCACATCAAACACATAAATCATCATTTTTCCTTATAAGATTAAATAAAACCCAATTTATAACCTAAACCAAATAAAACCATCTTAATCTTCTAAAAAGGACTAAAATGTTCACTTAGTATAGAAAGGGATTCAAAAGGTTGAATTTGTTCTTTTTTAGTCCTAATCAACTAAAATTTGAAAAAGCCATGAAAAATCTAGTTACCTAGTAGGTATTACCTTATTTAAATGAAGAATTTGATGAATATTACACTCCTTTTAACTTAATTGAAGGAGAAATTAAGAAGGAAGAGGAAAAAGAAAAATTGTGGAAAGAAATGATGGCTAGGGTTTGAATGAGGGATAATGGGAATTTTAGGTTGAAATTAGGTTTATATTAGGGTAGGGGCATTTTTGGTATTTTATTTTTAATCTTTTTCATACTCACATTTTCACTTTTAATCACTTGTAAACTTTAATTCTCCTATTTAAAGCATTTTTTCTTAGCTAATTCCTTCAAATTTTCTTTTCCAATCCAAACTCAAATAGTTTATTTCTATTTACCCTAAAGATCTATCAATAACTCATTTAATAATTAATTCTCTTTCCATGATGTGTTATTCACATTTTTTCCTATTAGAATTTATTCATTACACATGAAATCTTCATTTTGGATTTTTATGATAATAATTAACTAATTAATCACTTCCTTTACACCATAAAATTTTAAGATTCTAGGGAAGATATAACAAATAAATTAACAATTAAAATTTTTATACTTTAAAGGTGTAATAAAATGGGATGGATGGGAGTCAAAAAATCCATACCTTTATATCACACTACATCGAATATAACTTTTGTATCAGTCAAAACTAATTAATCCTATTTTATATGCAATTTTTAACAAAGGAAGTGGTGATAATTCTAAACTAATGTGAAATTTATGGAATTGATATTAAATTAATGTTAAAATATTTTTTAGCAATGATTTAATGCAATGTTTTAAAAATTAAATCAATATCAAGTTAAAAAGATCATTGGATTATAATTTGATTATTCTTATCAGTTGAACTAATGATTGAATTGAATAATGTCATAAATGAAATTTTATATAAGTTTATTAAAAAAATTAAATAATAACTAATTATATTCTATAATGAACTCATAATTTATAAAAAAATTAAAAAACCTAAAAGAAATAAATTAATTAGTGAATTTTTTAGTTAGGTATTAAATGTTTCTTTTTTTATTTTTTTAGTTACATATATGCTTATTAGACCAATCCAAAAAAAAAAGTCTAAAAAAAATGAGAAATTAATTGGACGATTTTTTAAAATTGGACCAATTTTTTATTTTTCTTGATTTATACTAGTTAAAATCAATTTGATTACTTGGATCGACTTGAATCGAAAAATATATCAATTAGCAATTGGATTGTTTGGTCCCATTTTTAAAATACTAATTTAATATTTCGTTAATCTTTTAAGTATGAGTTTGGTGGTTTATTTTTCATTAAATTATACATTTTTTTAATGAATTTTCTAATAAAAAATCATAATTTTATTGTACGTTCATTTATTTGTTAATTTTTTGGCATAATCTTTATATAATTAAAATAAATTAAATTATATAAAAATCCTAATTAAATATTTGAAAGTAAGTTATAAAATTATCTAATAAAAATAATATCATAATCATAAATTAATATATAATAATAATATTTTTAAAATTTTTAAAAGTTACATAATTTAATAAAATAATTAATTAAATGTGTGTTATGCATTCATTAATTTTAAATTTTATATAATTTAAAATTTTGAGTTTTAAGATTTTAAAGGGGGGACAAAATTCAACGGCATTCTCCGCCATCTATGACAAAACAGTCGCATCGCCTTAACATTCAGTTGAGATTGGGGTTTCTCTCTCTGATCGGAAATCGGCGCATATTCACCCACGACTCTCCGTTCTTTCGGTAATATTTTCTTCATCTTTTTGTTTGTGTCATGAATTTGAAGTTTAGAAAGGCTTCATTATCTGGTCATTGTGGATTTACTCAGTTCTTATTGGACTCGTTCCCTTGAAGCAAAATCGATCGTGTTGCCTTTTTAAATTTCTTCCGAAACCTGATTTTCTGTTGTTTTGGAAAAACACTGAAGCAACTACACTTTCTCACAACTATCAATTTCTGTTCTTTTGTTTTCTAGGGGTTTTCATTTACTGGTTTTTACGGAGCAATTCAATCTTAGTGGGAGTATTATAGCGTCAACGATGATGAACCTAACAGACCCGTAATGAATTGCGGGAATGATCGCAATCATTAATGAACATCTAAGGGACTGAGTTATATTTGAAAATCACTCCTGTGTTTTGTTTTAATTGTTTTCTTATTTTTTTTTTCAATTTTATTTGTGAAGGGCTTCATATTTTGCTTGCACAGAATTGTATGATGTTTGTGTCTGGCAATGATTAATTGAAGCCTAGACGTTTGTTCCCCTCGCTATCCAATGCTGCAGTTTGAATGCTGCATTTGGACGTCGGGGAACAACATTTTGTTTTCTGTAGTAAAGAAATTTTATGTATTTTAAATTAACCCTCTTTGTTCTTCAGTTTCTTATTGCTAGTAGATTAGTGGATGGGGGTGAAGCAAAATACATAATCCAACACTTGATCTGAGATATTGTATTATCGAGTTATGCTTTGTGCTCCTGAATCTACTATTCTAGTATTTTCTGTTGTTCAGGATTGGTTATGTAAAACTGATTGAGAAATGTTAGACTTGTGAGACTGAGTTGCTTGGGTGCATAATTAGATAAATTTGGAGTCGAGTTGTAGTATTTTCCTGAACTTTTATGTAGCTGAAAGAGGTGTTGAGACTCAAATCATGTGGTTGCAAATGATTTTTGTCTTGTTGAAAAAAATATTGTGTCTTAATTGATTGTCCTTCGGTAGATGTTACCCCTGCAAAATCCTTAGGGTGTTCTACGATTTTTTTTTCTCTAAGGGAAAGTTCAGCAGAGAAATTAAATTGGGTGTTGAACTGGGACCACGCTGTTGTCATCATGAGACAAGCCTTTTGCCTCTGACTCGTCATTATTCTTCAAAAGGTGGAGTGGAACAAAAGAAGCAACCAAGGTTTGCATGTCATTTATGAGACGAAAGAAGCTTCTGACTCAGACAAGGAAGGAAGGTACATGTCACCTCACACAAACTCAGTTTCTTCAATCTCATCTCTTTTTGTTTTACTGCTTTGTTGTTTTGCTCTGAATTTTTTTGGAATATTTTGTTTTATTTCTTGTTTATAGATCTTGTTTTGGATTCCTTCTGTTTATTTCTGATCTTCATCTGGGTTAGTGAGTGTTATTTCAATTTTAGCTTTTGGCTGTTTCTTCGAAATCTTTTAAACAATCATATGCCTCCTTCAATTCTCATTCTTTGTTTAGGAGACCAAAAAATTTCCGTTGTATAGACAGAATAAAACTAGGCAAAAGCATAGTAAAATTTATCCAACTTGCATTAATATCCTGGGAGATGAGTGTATATTACATTAACCCAAATAATTTATGAGAAAAAGTAATCAAGACATCTTTTGAAACCTTGTGGCTATTACTGACTCTGGGAATTATGGATTGTAACTGCGATTTTGTTGTCAAACTGACTGCAGTCTTTGGGAATTATAGAAATTTATTTGGTGAAATATATGGTTGAGCAAGCAGTTTATATCTACCTGGATCACCTATATACTGTGCATTGAAAGCTTTTATAAAGCTGTAGTCATGTCAAACAGTGGAGATTAGAAATTGAGAATGATATAATTTTCATGTAGATCTTAAACATCAAATTTAATTGTTTTTCCTTCTTGGCAGGCAGAATATCCCTAATTGAATAGCTGGACAGGGCAAAATAACAATTGCATTGCACAAACATGTACATTTTTTAACACCCAAGCTTATTACATTGCTTAAAGCACTATTCTACACACTTTTCCTTCTTTATATTATAGAAGAAATTATAAATGTTACTTGACTAGATCTATTGCCCTTCATTATAACTTTCCTATCATTACAGCCTGAAATCCCTGCTGATTTCTAGTGACTTATCTTGACATAGAAATGCATGAATCATTTACCCTATACTGTGTACTTTTGTCAATTAACCACAACTCTGGTTCTATACATTTCTAACTGAGAACATATTGGTGGATAGTAAATTTACCTAATGTGAATTTCAGTTTCATCTAGACTTCTCCCAAATGATTTTTCTCCATTACTCAATTGCTAACTTTGGGAAAATCCACTTGATTCAGTGGATGAAATAAACAAACACAAGCTGAATTCCAGATTCCAGCAAATTTCAGGAGAGCAAAACTGACCAATCTTCTTCTAGTTTGTCAGATGAGGTGGGTGACTATACTGACAGTTTTATGAGATTGTTCACGTTGAAATATTGAAATGTTGCTGCTTTGATAATATTGGAAGAGGAGATCAAGCGGCAGCTGGTTGATGTAGCATTTGAGGAGTTGCAGAAAGCGCTCCCAAATGGTTCCCATTCATTTTTCCAGAAACCCAAAGAAGATAAGAAGCCGAAAATGATCAACAAGAATAGGTATAACAACTACCAGTGGTTTTATTTTTCAAGTAACAATAAAATATGGAAGTAACTGATTTTTATGTTTGCCCAGGCCAATGGAGGCTAGTTGCAAGAAGCCAGTTCCTACTTTTAGAGAGGTTGTTCAAGCTTCTAAGAAGGTGAGTTTGCTTGTGATTGATGTGCTGCATTGAATCAAGTTTGTGATAATGGTATGCTTTTTTCATATGCACTGAATAGTTTGTATTCCTTTCAATATCTTAATTGTTTTTAGCTTTGGATTTCCTTCTTTTATACGTTTTTGTGTGGTTGCAAAGCAATTTAGGAGTAGTTTGGTGCTTCCTAGGAAGTAAATTTCTTTGTGAACTTCTGAGAAAGTACTTAAAGTTTGGTTGGTGCTAAAGAATTGACACTACTTAGGAATTGACTTCCTATATTTTGTTTGGTTTAATTCTGAATTTTTTAGAAATTATTATCAAAATAATTAATATATCCTTCAAAATGGTAATATAAAAATAATAAATAGCAATAAATTTTAACTATCTCTAGTTTTTATTTTTTTTAACCATATTTCTAATCTCTTTTTCCATCATAATTTTTCTAAATTGGTAATTTCGTATTTTTTAATTTACTATTAAAAAAAGTAAAATAGGTCTATATAAAAAAAAAAAAAATCTAAGATGTCTTACACACACACACACACACTGTAAATTATCTTAATATAATTAAATTGGAATGTAATTTAAATGAAGAAAATTAATAATATCTAATATTTATTTTTTATAATTTTCACTCTATTTATTATATAATTAATAAAATAGTTATATTTTATGTAACTAATAATTATATTTATATTATAAATTATACTTATTACACAAATTGTGAGAATAAAAGTGGTTGTTAGTTAAATTAGGTAGGGATAGTTTTGTATTTCTAGGATAAATGATATGAGAAATTCTTCTTATCAAGTAAGGTGGAGACAAGCAACTTCCCATGACTTGTAGAAAGTAGAACTTTATTGGAAGCTTTACTATTTCCATTTTGGCAGTTAGTGGCCAATCAAATGACCTAAAGATTTCCTATTTCTTGGAAAATTGTATTTCCCATGTTACATCTGCAGAACATTGATTGCATTAGGCAAACGCCCTCCTTCTCATCTTCCATGATAAATGAGTAAATCTATTTCTCCTTATATGTGTGTAATTTGTAACCCTAGCTGGGAAACAGCAGCACATTTGTTCTTAGGTTTCCCAGTAGCCATTTCTCTGTGTAATTGGTTTTCTGGTGTGTTTGGAGAATCTTGGATGTGCCCTTAAAGCATGGACCATTGTCTTTCGATCAATTTTAGATGTTTTGACTGGATCAAGGAAGGAAATTCCTTTTTCTGCTTCACAGCATTCCTTCATAGGGAGGACCCCTTGTCAGACCCTCTAAGATATTGGGGAGGTTTTCTATTTTGATATTTTTCTGTGGTTTATGGAGGACATCATATCTTTCTTTGATTCCTTCTAAGATATTGGGGAGCTCTTCTATTTTGATATTTTTCTTTGTTTTCTTCTCTGTACATTCCTATGGAGGATATCATATCCTTCTATTTCTTTGATTTCTTCTCATTAATAAGATTTCTTCTTCAACTTAATAAAGGTAATAAGATTTGGATTTATTTAATCATTTAATGTAACGACCAAGTCTCTTGATATGTAATTATAGAGATGTATTCAAAATATTGTGAAAATAATAGGTATTGTCGATTATTATGTGGAAAATACATCGATTCTGTTTACATTTTTTTCTGTCTTGATGAATTAAGCGTACCTTTTATTATGTTCAGGTGGAATGCGATCCCCAGTTTGAATCTTTATGTGGTAGACTTGATCCTGTTGGGTAAGTGCATCACGAGGCTTGCACTCGCATTTGTCCTATCCTGCTTTGTTTAAACTTACTATGGCCAAAAATTTTGTGGCATTTATTATAACAAATTGAACAATATCATAATGAAGCTATCTTCCGCATAATTTTGACTTATGCAGTTGAAAGTTGAAACCATGGCTTCCTGGGTGTCAATTTTGACCCCTTGAAAATGCAACCCTTCGAACTAACATTTGGTATATTCTTCTTGGTTGATGTGGCTAGTTATCATTGAAATCTTAGTATTTGATTATAAAATTGCATTAATCTGTGCTTCAGGAGTCCTATTGTTTACGCTTAATGAAAATGAAAATTACCTATTGTTCTTGGTGAGCATCATCAGTTTCTGAGGTTGTTCTTTCAGTAGTTATGTCTTGTTCTAATGTAATTTTAATTTGGTGTCCAAAAGTTTGTGACAATCCTGCGCATGAGGCTGACAAGTATATGTCTAGTGTTATATGGAGCGGTACAAGATGTATGCCTTAGATCGGTTCCAATGTTGCTGACTTTTATCTATGGCATTTCTCTGTTTGCTTAATAATCTTTTCTTCTCAGGGAAAAAAAAAAAAGCATTTTTACACGTGTAAATTTATTGGCTTTAATACCAATCTAAAAACAACTTGCTTTGCTCAGTGGGGATGTTTACTAAACAAGTAATATATGTTCTTCGATTTGCAGCTTTAGGAAGAGATATAATTTCTTGTATGAAAATGATCTTCCTGCTGAAAGAGAGGTAGTCTAGTTGAACTTTATTCTACAGTTTTGTCCTACTTTCCCCTGAAGTAGTTGGTTTTTCTCATGGTATCTTCTGGGAATAACAGGCACACAGGAGTTGAAAAAAATTCAAAGATCCAATCATGGATTGTAAGTATTAGTTCTTTGGATGGAGATTTTATCTCTAATTCTGATGTTACTGTTTTTTTCCATCTGTATCGGTTTATGATGCTTAGACTTGGATACGGGTGTCAGACTTTAGTATGGATCTAAGAGTTTGGCATGGGAAATTTTTACTTTGAAAATCTGGGGACATGGTTAATAAGTGTTCAAATTTAGGGATATGGACAAAGGGGAGGGCAGAATTATTTTTATATAAATTATAATATAAACTTCATAAGCTATACTTACAGCTGAGTTTACTTATCTCTTAATTTTATATTTTTGTAATCCTATTATAGAATGTTATATCATAATTTCTATATACCAGAACACATTGTAAATATAATATTAATTGAACGATTAGAAAATTAGTAAATTTGTAAATAAATAATAAATACATAAATAGATAATTATTGGGGACAGATAAGTGGAATTTTTATGGCATTGAAATTTTCATAAATATTCATTGACTTTTATTTTTAAAAAAATAAAAAAACTCTTCCATTTCCATCTTCTTCCATATTATCCTCTTCTCCTCTTTCTCTCTCCCTCCCATTGCTGGCCTTGCTGCTCTTTGCCATTGCACTTCTTAACTTCCCCTCTGAAATAGAGCAATGAACATGCTCTCATTGTGGAACGCCAAACCCAATGTTTGGATTCGTGTACCAACATGTTGGGTGAGGAAATCATACCTCGTTTTGGGATGAACATCCTGAAATGCTAGACGTTGATTATTTGATAGCTGCATTTGGTTCAATTAGAGAAAAGAAAAAGAATAAACAAAAAAAAATAGGAGAAAAGGGAAAAAATTTTAGTGATTATCCATTTTATTTGGTTTAAATAAGAAAAAAATTAAGTATTTTTAATTTGTTTTACTAATAATTATTATATTGAAAAATAATTCATTTATAATTATTATTAAAATAATTATTATAATTATTATCTTTTTATTTTTATTTTATTTTCTAATATTATGAAAATTGTAATTATTTAATCTTAATTATTAATATTTTATTAATATTATTTTAATTATTACTTTTATTATTTCAATTATTTTTAACATCTTGATAATAATTAATATTATTTTAATAATATTAATTATTATTTTTAATACTTATATTTATTATTTTATTAATATTATTAAATATTTTCATGTTATTAACTAATATTATTTTTATAATTATTTAATTTTGATTATTAGTATTTATTTTTTATTATTTCATTTATTACCGTATTGTTTATTATTTTTTGTAACTATGATAATTATTATTTTATTATGAATATTTATTATTATTTTATTATGATTAAATTATTATTTTATTAATATTATGAATTTTTATATTATTAAATAGTTTATTATATTTATTATAATAAGTATATGATTATTTATTTATTTAATTAATTTTATTATTTCTATTATTAATTATTATTTAATAATAATTTTTATTTTTACTTTATATTATTATTATATTAAAGATGATAAATTTAAAATTCAAAATTTAGGAAATTGGATTCTCTGATGAACTGAGGAGAATTACAATTCTCTTATTTGGAAAATTCTATTAAAAGAAAATAAGAAAATGGAATAAGTGTTTTTGAATTAAATAAAAACAAATAGAAGCAAACCTTACCATTGCTTTTTCCTTTCTTGATTAGCCCCCCCAAGTAAATGACTCCTAAATAATTTGTATTACCAAGCAATCTTAATTCCATCTTGTCTTCCTACCGGACACTGGTTGTCATGGTCTTGTCATGCCAATTGTGGCTGCACCTGCTGAATGGCAGATATAATGCTTCAATAAGCGACCCTCATTGGTGATTTGTGTAGTTGAGTCTATATAGCGTTGATGTTGGTTATTATTGAGGGATACAGTAAAACCATTCTCGGTCCTTTTCCCAACGGATTTAGCTTTACCATTAACCGGATATGAAGCAGTATGCTGGGGCCCCCCCCCCCCCTTCCAAAAAAAAAAACAAAAAGAAATCTACATGGGCAATCCTACAAATTGAATGCAATTAAAAATGTCTAAAAGTGAAGCAAGGAAAAACAATTACCATATATTGCCGACTTGTTTTTGCTACTTGCAGATGAAACACGCAAGCAAAGGCTTGTTGAAAAGTACAAGGAACTGAAGGTGTGCACCTGTTTGTCTGGATCTATGCACTGAAAGGTAGCATCTACCCCCCCCCCCCCTCTCCCAAGGAAAAAAAAAAAGAAGAAAAACTTCCAACTTACTATTATTACCAGTGATAGGTTCTGTGACTTGTTAACTGAACATGCACTCTTATTATCAGTCCTCTGGCAAACTTGATGCATTTATGGAGAAAAGAAGGAAGAGAAAGCAGCAAAGGATCACAGTTACATGCCATATCGAAGATCCAGTAAAATCACGCAATGAGTTGATAGATTCAACGTTATTTTGAATTTCAAGGATACTGTTTGGTCATTTTCTCCGCCATTTTGTTTTGCATGTAAAGATGATCACTCTTTTCAGGTGGTTATTGTTACATGTATCGGCTGTGTTTTGTTGAATGGACCATTTTGCGATATACTAAACCATTTACTATGTTCAACTAATTAGTTATTAAACGTTTTAATAAAAATGTTCTAATTTATAATATTAAGAGAAACATGTAAAATACTCCAATTATACGGTTGTAGGATTTTGGTATCTTTAAATTATATTAAATTTGAAATTAATAATTATTATCAACTTAATTCTTTATTTAATCAAATTACATGATTTTTTAATGGACATTTCAAAGAATTATAAATTATAAAATTATAATATATCATATTATCTTGCTTTTTTTTTTTTGCAAATAACTTGTTATATAATTAATGAAAATTAAATTAGATAGAATTTAATTAAATATTTCAAAATGAATTGTGGAATTACGTGTAAAAAAACAATGAAATAAATTATTATAATGTTGCAATTCTTTTAAGTTTATGAAAAAATTATTTGATAAAATAGTTTATAAAGTTAATGAGTGTTTATTTGAAGTTTTGTATAGTTTAAGAGTATATTTTTAAAATTTTTAAAATACAAGGAAGCAAAATTTAATAATTTTGAATTCAAAAGTGGTATTTTACATTTTTTTTCTTACTATTAATCTCATCTTATTGATAACCACTCACTCATTTTATGTTTGAGAGTTACCGAAGGAAGAAAAATAAGAAGTAATAGAATAGAAGGGAGGGGAATGAATAATAAAACTATAATTTTTCCTCTTATTTGAATGTTTAAGAAACCTCTCCAAATCTTTCAAAATGGGGAGAAAATAAAATAGGTAATAGTAAAGAATTTTGGAGGGCTTTAGAAAATTTTAGCCATAAAAATCCAATTCTTCCCTTTTGTAATTAAAACCTCCTAACAAGAAAAATGTTTTGACATGACCTCTGGTTCTTTCGCAGCCAAAACATTCCCTTAATGAAAACAATTTAACATAGGACACATCATCTTCTCTTCCCCTATGAAAAAACTGATTGCTTATTCTACCTATTGTTTCTACTATTCATTCTCCAAAGCTATGAGTGCCTGTAAAATAGAGGAATCTGTCAAATTGTAAGGAATTACCACTCTGAATTTTTGCATGTCCAGGGTGAAAATAATTCTTAAATACAGTAAGACTCCAACTACTAACTTTGCATCAGGAAAACTCCTTTCTAAATACCAGAAATTTTACGTGCACTACACCTGTTCATTGTATTTATAATTATCTTCTCTTCTCGGTACACAAGTATACGACATGTGCAATTTTAAACGACTAATTTTGCATCAGAAGTGACGGAAATATCATTGGCTTGGCAGCTTAAGTACATGAAAAATGATAGTCATAAAAATAAAGAAAACAAAAAGAACACAAATCTTATTCAAAGAAGGCAACATACAAAGCCTTCAAAATCCTAATTAGCTTGATATTGGTCTGTGATTGGGGCTCAAAACCTCAGTCTCGGAAACAAAGTTGCACAATTGATGGAAGGACGTAGTTAATATCCTTCATTCCAAACAAGAGGCTGAAAACATTTTCATTTTTCAGTGATCCACGAACAGCGACTCGGTGCTTTTCCTTGTTTGGGAATGCAAAGCCTGCATATACGAACCCACTCAAGTTGTCTTAGCACCCAAATTCACCATAACATTTTGGTCTGAAACATGGAATATGTTTCCAGGTAAGTGCCACTTATAAAGCCTTAGACTGCAACTATAAATGGGGGTGGGCTCCACCCAATTGCTTAAAGATGGGACCCATTCTCTTGTTGAGAAATTTTCATTTAATTCGTCTTAAATGTAAGAGAAGAAATAGACATAATACTTATAAGGTTTATGATACACACGAAATTTACATTGATTATATTGTGTATTTCTTTCTTCAGACTCACTGTCACTCACAGGAATTTCTGTTCTGTTGTGTCCTTTTCTCTACTTTGTCATGCATGGTATTTATTTTTTTATGATTTTCAATTTTCTTTTCCCTTTTCAACACTAATCTTTGAGAAGAGGACACATCTTTTCGACACAGTGATTCACCAAAAAAAAAAAAAAATAGCTAACCATGTCCAAGGATCAAATCATTTCAAAAGTTTAAATTGTTAGATGAAGGTTTAAAAATAATTTTCATCACTTCTTTCGAAGAAGGCCCTTCTTAATTTGGGCTTCCTAGATTGAAAAAATAAAAATCCATAAAAAATAATCAAAATTAAAAAAATAGAAATTACAATGAGTCTCTAGTGTATATGGGTATATTTTGTGCTCAAACTTAGAATTTGCTTACTCACAAAAGATGAACATATAGGATTTGCATGAGTTATGAGATGTATATTTACCTACTGACAATTGGAGGTTTGTGAACAAAAACGCAGGCAGAAATGACAATGCAACACAGGGTTAGGACCGCTCCCTTCATGTAGTGTGAAGTTCCATCCTACATAAAAATCATATCATATTTATTAATAAAATTAGGAGATATATATACATTTTTTTCTTCTTAAAAAGTGTATTAAACCAATCATAAATATGAATAATTACCTACAAAGTGAAAGCTGTAACAATTATTGTGAGAGCAAGACATGAACTTAGTTTCAAATAGATTGAAATCTAGAATTATTGGTTGCAACCACCACACTTAGTGGAACCTGAAATTGATTTTAAGATCTATTATTATTATTATTATTATTATATCCTAAAAATTGATAATTATAGTCAATTTAATATATAGGATAAATCTAGTAATTAAATTTTCGGTTAGAGCTTAATTTGGTAGAACATAATTGGTTAAAATAAACATACCAACTTATTCTTAAAAGCAAATATGATCGAACTAGCATTGATATGAAATTGTGTTGGATTTATTCCAAATCAAATGTAATCAAAATAGAAAAAAGAATGATATTCTCGCCATGCTTTAGAAAAAAGGAAATTGAAAGCAATAAGAGATATATTTGACGCCACAAAGATTGAATACTCTTTGATAAGTCTTCAAGTTCATATAAGAACTAAAAGAGGAAACCCTCATAAGCAATTATCTTGCATTCATATCTAAAGTTTGAAATCTCCTTTGTATAAGGAACAAGCCTCCTTATATAATTTTCTAAAATCCTAATTAAAAGTGGGCTCAAATAACAACATATTAGCCTAAAATTATTTTACTAACCTAAACTCAATAAAGGGCCTATAAATAACTCTTAGTAACATGGTAATGTTTTAAAGTAAAATGAGCTTAAATACTTTCAACCTAAATTAAAGTCTAAAATGTTAAAAAAAAAAGATTGACATAAAATAAACACAAACCAAAGGTCCAAATGGCTGAAGTGGTGCCAACTAGGATAATGGCTGATATGGCATTGATGTGGCGCATCTCCTTGATAATGTGACAGTGATGTGTATCATGGCTGAGGTGACACCATTTCTTTGATGATGTGGTGATGATGTGGCACAATTCTAATGCACTTGATTAAGCTCTCCTCTTATCCCACTTCTTTATCGTTAACTCTCCTTAGATTCACATCATTCCCCCTTTCTTCAAAAAAAAAAAAAAGATTCGTCCTTGAATCTTCAAAACCTACATTAGAAGGAGAATGATTAGAATCACTAAAAGAAGCACTTACATCAAACTCATCATAAGAATTCAAATTAGGAAAAATAACTATTGTCTCTTTAAGACTTGGAGTGAACCATCTCCACTTGGATGTAGTTAGGATTCCATTGGATTTGGAACACTTCCTTTTCCAGTCACGCAATCACCCGGATCAAATACAAATAAGAGTCAATAATCTCATGTAAATATGCAAAATTATCAATAGTAATAAGTTTATCAATGAAAGCACATAGAACATAATTCTTCAAAAGCTTTCCACAAAAGTCAATGAAACCACTAAAGCTCCTAATTTCAACAACAAATTGATGTGGAGAATATTCTCCAATTTTCTTTCCTTCATTCATCTCTATTGCTTTACGACACACAATATCATCCACAATTATAATACTTCTCATACAACATGAGCCTTTCTCAAAATTAGCATACAACTTCTTATTTTTCAAAATTTGCAAGACATATTTCAAAGATTCATTATGCTCAACTATTCTTTTACTATCCATAAGAATGTCATCAAGATGTGGCAAATAATCTTTTTAATTCTTTAATTTTTCAAACAACAAGAAGATCCCACCTTTAAACTTATGAAAATAATGGAAATAAACACAAGCAAATTTATCAATGAAAACATTTATAACATGATTCATTAAACTCAAGGAAGTACTTGGTGTATTAGAGAAACCAAGTATCATAGCCAACCATTCATATAAACTATGCTTTATTTTGAAGATGTTTTTCCATGCATTCCTTTTTCCAAAGAAAAGTGGATAAAATCCTTCCATCAAACCATACTTGAAAAACACATAAGGATCTAGCAACATATAAAGCACAATATCAAGGGTATCTTTAATCCTAAAATATTTTATCAAATCATATACATGGATTTTTCTACCAAACAATTTTTTTAGATAACTCTTAAGCAAACACATGTTGTTCTTCCCATACAAAAATCTATCATGTGTAAAAATATCTCCAAAAACCATTTCCTCACAAGCATCAACATTTGAAACACCATCACTAGATAAAAGAGTAGCAAAATCAATTAAAGGAATAACAATATCAAGTGAAGAACCAGGAAGTCTATAATCATTTACATATAAAATTTCAATATTTTCAACACAATAAATTTTTATGCAAATTAGAAATGAAAGTGTACCTCCAAGACAACACATCAATCATCACAATAATGTTACCTTGCTCCAATTGGGGCATTTCCCTTCTTATACATGATAACTCTTTTAAAGATTCTCTTGAAAGCACTTCTTGGGATTTTTTCAAAACAACATCACATATATTTGGCAAAACAATTTTAAGATTGTTAGTATTTTCATAGGCTTTCTTGTACAAGATAATTGACCTAGAAATACATAAAGGATATCTTAAAATACTTGTTTCTGCAAACACATTCAATTTTTCTATTTCTTTCCTTGACTCTTCACTTAACTCTTTCTTTTTCTTGCTTTCCTCACAATCACTCTTTGTTTGTTAGACTTTTCATTCTTTTCACTCAACTCTAGTTCTTTTTTTTTTCATAAGAACTCCCTTTTTTTTTCACTTACACTCTTGTTCTTTTTATCTCTCTCATTCTGGTCTACACTCTTTTTCTTTTTTTATTCCTTTTCTCTCTTCTTTTGCACCATCATTTAATCTTCATAAACTTGTTTTGGAGTTAAAGGCCTAAGGAAGAACTTCTTTCCATCTTTAACAAGCTTGTATTTATTGAGGACACCATCATGAGTAACTTGCCTATCAAATTGCCATAGCCTCCCAAGCAAAAGATGACAAGCATGCATGGGAACTGCATCACAAAGAATCTTATCATGGTACCTCCCAATGGAAAAGGAAACCAGCACTTGTTTATTTATTTTCAACTCCCTATTTTCATTCAACCATTGTAGCTTGTAAAGGGTAGGATGTTGTAAAGTGGGTAAACTCAACTTTTCAACCAAGGTAGTGCTAGCTACATTAGCACAACTCTTACTATCAATGATAACTTGGCGAGCCTTCTCTTAGATGTTGTACCCTGTATGAAAAAGGTTTTTTCTTTGATTTTCATTCTCTTCTTTATTTGCACATTTAAGGCTCTCTTATTCACCAATGCACCTCCATCAAAAGAATCCTCACTATTAACACTATCTTCATTAGATGAAGTAGCTTGTTCTTTCTCACTTGCAGAATCCTATTCTCCATTATCTTTGATCACCATAAGCCTTTTATTTGACAAATACTAGCAATATGCTCTCTTCTCAAGCATTTGAAACACTTCATGTTAGAATGTTTATAATTCTCCTCCATTTTATTTTTACCTTTAGAAGATTCATCTTTTGATTTTGAAAAGAAATCAGATTTGAACTTGCTTTCTTTTTCTTCCTTTTTATCATTCTTCTTATCCCAAGGCTTCCATGGAGAACTTGATTATGAATTATATTTAGATGACCTCCTCCTTTTGAATTGTCTTTCCACTTTCACAGCCAAGTATACTAACTCTTCCAAAGATGCATAGTGTTGTAACTCCACCATATTAGCAATGTCTCTATTCAATCTATGGAGAAATCTAGCCATAATTGCTTCTTAGCTTTCCTCCACATTGGCTTTAATCATAGTGATTTCTATTTCTTTGTGATAATCTTTAACACTCTTAGCTCCTTGAATTAGACTTTGCAATTTTTGATGCAAATCCCTTTGGTAATAACTAAGGACAAATCTTCTTTTCATGATAAATTTCAAGTCTTCCTAAGTTGTAATGGGTCTTTCCCTCTCTCTTCTTACATTTATCATCAATTTATCCTACCAAGCAATGGCATAATCAAAGAATTTCATAACAGCAAGTTTCACTTTCTTTTCCTTTGAATAATTATGGCAATCAAATATCAATTCCATCTTCTTTTCTCATTCAAAATAAGCTTTTGGATAATTTCTTCCTTGAAATGATCGAATTTTCATCTTAATGTTGTCAAGATTGGTATCTACTCTTACTCTTGGCCTATCTCTTTCTCTTCTAACATGCCTCATTTCACCTATTCTTCTCTCCTTCTCATTTGAGCCATTTGATTTCTCACTTCCACCTTCAAAATTTTCAATTTCTTCATCTTCCACATGCCTATTATTTTATCTTTTTTCTCCTTCCATCCCTCTAATTCTTTCATTCATGTTAGCAAGTTGTGCATTCAATCTTTCAAAATGTTGAAACATAGCTCTTATAGTAAAATCTAGATTTTTAGGTTGGTATGTAGAGCTATCACTTCCACATGTTATCCTTAATTTTAATCTTGTAAGAAAGGTTAGATAAAAAAAGAAAGGACCTCACAAACCATACTTCTCACTTGATCTAGTGGCACTCACACTCGTGTTTTCACTCTAATTTAGGCTTTCACCCTTAAATGAGCTTACACACTCTTGCCTTTTCCCACTCCTTCCTTTTCCTTTCTTGTGATTTTTTTGGAACTAAAATGACACAACTAGCAGAAATCCAATAATCGTGACTATCACTATCTCAAATTGAATGTTAACATAAGGTGATAGCACAATAACATCATGGTAGCTTGGAATTAATACAATTGGACTTCAAGAAGGGAAACAATTAATCTCACAAAAGAATGAAAAGGAGCAATAGAAAAGAGAAAAAAATAACAAGAGATGCTGATTTGAGAACTTAAAAAATTGAAAGAGACAATGAACAATTAATTTCAAAATGAAAAGTTTAAATGTGACTGAAGCTTATCAAGAACCAACAATAATTACAAGCAAATAACTTTTTCTCTTTTGATTTTGTTTCACTTTATTTTTAATAATTCAGCACTTTATTTTTCTTGCCTCATTTTTGTAAGTTGCCTTTGATTTACTAACTTGGTTTTTCACCTTTGTTTCTTGCTTTTTTTTTTTTCTTGTCACATGGATTTCCTTTGTAACTTAATACAAATAGTACCAATTCAACACTAGTTTTGCTGATTGCAAGGATATCACACAATTTAAACTTGGTACTCTTTGCTTTGCTTTAATCAATCACTATATTCAATTTTAGCACTTTGATGTTGTGCTATTAGAATATGGCAATTAGTTATTGCAAACTGAACTTCTTCACTTTGAACTTTTTACAAATATGTTCAATACACCTTTCGTTCAATATACCAGCACAAATATTTGGATCAAATTTTTAGTTCAACAATAGCAAACAACACAAAAATGAATAAGGTAACCAAGTATCAATACAAATTCGAACTTACAATTTATTTGGACAATTTATCAAACATATAGAGGGCAGAACCAAAGAACAATTCAAACTTGACACAAGGATAAAACAAAACACATGAATTTGACATAACCAAATTAGAGATGAAATGGACATAAAAACAAAATCAAAATAAGAGAGAAATGAAGAATTAAGACATGGATTACGTGAATAATACCTTAAATAGTGCACGAACAGTAAAAGTGAACAGTAACCAAATTTTGAAAGAAAATTATACTTGAATTTAGGAACCTTGCTTTGATACCAAATGATGTGAAATTGTGTTAGATTTATCCTAAATCAGATGCAATCAAAGTAAAAAAAGGAATGATATTCTTGCCATGCTTCAGAAAAGAAAAAATTGGAAGCAATAAGAGATATATTTAACACCACAAAGGTTGAATACCCTTTGATAAGTCTTTAAGTTTATACAAAAACTAAGAGAGGAAAACCTTATAAGCAATCAACTTGCATTCATATCTAAAGTCTCAAATCTCCTTTGTATAAGGAACAAGTCTCCTTATATAATTTTCTAAAACCCTAATTAAAAGTAGGCTCAAATGATAACATATTAGCCTAAAACTATTTCACTAACCTAAACCCAATAAAGGGCCTGTAAATAACTTTTAATAATATGGTAATGTTTTAAAGTAAAATGGGCCCAAACACTTTCAACCTAAATTAAAGCCCAAAATGTTAAAAAAAAAAACTAACACAAAATAAACATAAATCAAAAGTCCAAATGGCTGAAGTGGCGCTAACTAGGATAATGGTTGATGTGACATTAATGTGGCGCATCTCCTTGATGATGTGGCAGTGATGTGTATCATGGCTAAGGTGGCACCATCTCCTTGATGATGTAGTGATGATGTGATACAATTCTAATGCACTTGATTAAGCTCTCCTTTTATCCCACTTCTTTATGGTTAACTCCCTTTAGATTTACATCAAGCATATTCTGCAGCATTTCCCATAATAGCCAGCAAAATTATGCTAATGAAGCTAGTAGAAATGCCCTAAGAATATAATGCTGTCTACATACATACATACATACGGAAATTCATAGCTTAATGGTGGCTACAACATATTCTCATAGCATTGATATGACAATTATCATACCAACCAACCATGTAAAGGCATTCCAAAATCCTACCACTGCCTTCTCATCCTCTCCACCTTCCTGATAACCTTTTTTTTAGGGAATTTTTTTTTTTGGACAACAAAAAATTCAAAGGAAAGAGAATTTTTGCAGTCATTGATTTTCAGACAATGTCAAATACTGAAATATGTGATGATATATGCATATTGTTCATACTAATAAAACACGATTCCCAAGAAAAATGTCATGTGTCTCAAAATTTTATCCATACAAAAGTAAAATAAACATTACACTTTAAAAAGAAGAATGGAATTACATATACATGTTCAATCAATCAAATGTAATCTTTCTCATTCTATTTCAGATTCGACATTCATTCTTCGAAACCGATCTGCTTTCATGCTCATAAATATGAAGCTAACATTTGTTTTGACAAAGAATTTCTCTTATATAAAATAATTTTAAAATATTAAATAGATAAAAAATTATATTTATTTAATATTAAATATAGAATATGTGTAGTAGAAAATAATATCTTTTATTTAAAAAATTTATTTTTTATTAAATATAAAATTTTAATTAAGATATAAATTTAATATGTCACCCTTTTATTTTATATAAACAAATGATATTTTTCAAGGAAAAATATCTTCACATAAATTGATAAAGTTTTCTTTTACATATTTGAATTAATATCTTTATCAATTTATGAAAGTAGAAAAATTCGTGAAATTCTCTCGAGGAGAAACCCTTTTTCCATCCAATTAAATTAATTGTCAATAGACTATTGGACGATCTTCACAAATTTAATGAAACGTGAGTCAAAAGTGATATAGTGAGTGAACTTTTGTGAATCAAACAATTGGCGATAAGTTTTCAATTGGAAGAAGATATATGCAACATATGCCACAAGCATAACGATGCTGCTTGCTCTTGACAATTGAAGAGCATATGCTGCCATGGGAAAATAGGTTCCTTGCATGGCTTATTTGAACATCAGTGGCAGCAAATGGCATAGCAACCCAAAGCAACCCAAGGAGCAATACCAATGAGTTTACATCTGCCTGTTTCTGTAATTCCATTTCAAAAACAAAAGCACTAATATTAGCGGGGCCCACAAGACATTCAAAGTTAATCCCTTGTGATTTGTGAGTATAAATTTGAAATGCGATTTACGATTATAATATTGTATTCAATATTGGGATACTTAGTTTTACATTCATGATTTATTAATTTTGATCCACAGTTTTTAAGTTTATCTACATTAGTTTTAATTGGGACAATGCAATTAATTGTCATTAGATTTTTCCTTTTTTTCCTGAAAAAATGCAAAATATATTCATCATCTTTGAGATGGTTAGATTTTGTTTACTTCAACTTTAAAAGCTTAAAAAAATTACGCTTTCAAATTATGCAAAATATAAAATTAATACTCATCATCAACTTAATTTATTATTTTATTAAATTATATAATTTTTTTAGAATAAAACTACTTGTACTCTCTACCTCTCACTTCTCTATTACTCTCCTTCCCATATCATAAAAGGAAGTATTTTGAACTTTTTAAAAAGGAAAAAAGGGGAGACTAAACCTACTTTACTTACTATGGCAAAAGAGAATGAGAAGGGAGTGATGTATTGGAGAGTGTAAATAATATTACTCTTTTTTTAATGATTTTTCTAAACAAGAATTATAATATTATATTTTAAAAAATATGGAATAAATCAATATATTATAATATTATGATTTTTGTTTAAACTATTAATGAGAAATCATGTAAATTGATAAAATGGCTAACTAAATTGATGATGGGTTGTTAATTTCAAATTTTACAAAATTTAAAAATGATTTTCAAGTTTTCGAAGGCAAAATCTAACCACTTCAAAATATAAAGTATTATTTTACATTTTTCCTTGAATGATGAAAAAAATTAACACATGTATCTTGGATTCAAATCTAAAAAGTATTAACAAATATCAATGTGTTATTAATAGTATTGATGCTAAAATCGTAGATTGAAATTATAATTTGACATTCTTATTAATGCAGTAATATTTAATATTATCTTAAAAATTTTATCTTTCTCATATTTGAAGTTTGAACTCAAAATCTTATGTGTGTTAAATTAATTATCATTCTAAGACAAACAAGAGCGCTGAACAATTGTGAGGGGAAGGTATTCTTAAGTATTGTGATGGAGAAGGCATACTCTGTCAAATCTTCGCTCCTTTTTAACGTTGGCTAAGCCTCCACATAGAAGGGATGTCCCAAGAAGCAACAGAAGGTTTGAGAGAATGCAACCCAACAATGAGAACTTGACACCATTTATTTTGTTCTTTGAAGTGCCAATATTGCTATTATCATCTCCGTTGCATTACCACAGGTTGCATTTAGAAGCCCCCAACTGTATGTATAAAAGGAAGGATTAATCTTCTGCGGATATTCCTATTTGTCTTAATTTTAATTTTGATATTCTTTATTTGTGTGTGTATTTGATTCCTCTTAAATTTATATTATACTTCACTCACTCCGATAGACAAATTGGATCAAATTGTGTTCACACTGAGTTCCAATAAATTTATGTTGACAACAGAAGGAAATTAGTGAATCATGTGTGATGTTAATAACCAAATTAAGATAATTTCACACCATGAGAATAATCAATTGTGATCAATATATTAGAATACTAAAATCATAGTAATCATAGTAATTAAATTTTAACTATTTTGCATAAGAAAGCGAGCTTAAAAAACTATTGAAGTACCTGTGGGACCGGTGTAATATGCAATTTGCCTTGAATTTTGACAGAGACGACGCAAGTTAAACCGAAAAAAAAATGTTAGAAAAAAATAACATTTTGTGATGCTAAGTAAAGATAAATAAATAAATAAATACATAAATGAGCTGGCATGCATACAGACGAACTTACTCCGTGAGAAAGCAGACACGTTCAGCTGGTGGAGTGCGTCCGAGTAAGCTCAGAGCAAATATCCAAGGCTACGTGCCACAAAGCAAACATCAATTAGACGACATTTCGTTTTGCTTCACTTCACGACAATCAATTAACTTTACTTTTCTTGATTATAAATATATACACTTTAAAAATATATTTATATATCCAAATTTATAAATTGAAGTCAAAGTTCTGATTATGATTGTATTACAATTTTAGCATAAAAAAGTTATTTCATCCACTATTAGTGAAATTGTATTTGTAATGCATGAAAATATTCTATCCATATCTTAAGCAAAATAAAAGGAGATAATCGATGATCAATCTTGATCCAAGATTTTAGGTGGCATTTGGTTTACGGGATTTTACATTCTCAAAAAAGTGTACATTGCATGAAAATATTCTATCCATATCTTAAGCAAAATAAAAGGAGATAATCAATGATCAATCTTGATCCAGGATTTTAGATGGCGTTTGGTTTACGGGATTTTACATTCCTAAGAAAGTGTACATTCTTGAGAATTTAATTAATAGGAATGTAATATTTTTATATTTAGTTCACTATAAATTTTTCTGAAAATGTTTTAATATCACATTCCAATTTTATGGAAATATGAGATATCCACCTCTTTCATGAAAATATTTTGGGAGAATATTGGGTCAATAATTTTTTGAGAGTGTGATATTTCCGGGTATTTTTTTTTAAACCTTGAATCAAACATGAGAAAGTGATATTCCCTTAAAACATTCCCAGGAAATATTAAAAACATTCCACAAACCAAACGTCACTTTAGGAATAATATTTTTTAAGGAAAGTAAATGATTTATATTAAAAAATTATTTTTATATAATTACATAATATTTATATAGTTGAATTTTAATTTATTGACAGGCATAATATATTATTAATAAATAGATGGAAAATACATCATTAAAAATAAAAATAAAAATAAATTTCAACCACAATAAAAAAATTCTAATAATTTTTGTTGATATGATATATATAATTAAATAATAATACAAGGATCGTTTATACTATGAATAAATTAAATTTAAATTTAAATCTATACTAATGTATAATTTTAAAAATATTAGAACAATCATACTCCTGTATTTTTCTAAACTCTGCAGCCGCCATGGGGCATACATAAATGAATTAATCTATAAAGATGTAGTAGGATTTTTTTTCCCTATATCTCATGCATGCTCTTGTATTTCCGGAAGTAAATCCTAATAGTAATAGAGAAAAATTTCCGCCATGTTAAAAGCCAAGGTCAAAATACCTCGCATTTTAATACATGGGCCGGGGGTGGGAAGCTTAATAGCGCCATGTCCCCCAATTTTTTTTTAATTGTATGTAAATATCACAATTATATAAAAATATTTTTAAATAAGTTATTTAATACCTAAACTTCTTAATTTTTAATCCTTGTAAAAATTTATGTCAAAATTTCCCATTAAAACCCTAGTGTAGTTCGATCCCTTTTTTTTAAAAAAAAAATCTGAAAGTGCAAGGAAGGGAAGATAAAATATAGAATATAGAAATAATAAAGCTAAAAATAATAACTTATTAATGATTAAAAATTGCATTGATATAATTACGGTTAAGGTTTTAAATTGTGGTTCTTCTCAATTTCGTACCATAATGATACATTTATTTATAATTATGTTGTTATAATTGCAATTATAATTATAAATATAATCATAATTTTAAGTTGTGATTGTAACTACAATTTTAATGCAATTAGCAAGATTATGGGTAACGGTAGAAATATATGATTATTATGGTTAAAAATTATGAAAAATCATGGATGTATTGTGATTGACAACGGCATTATTACGTGCGACGGATAAATACCTGTTGATGCTGTCAAAGTGGTGAACGACATAATTATTCAAAATACATTGCCGGTCTCTTTATTTAGCATTTTCCTATAAAAGCTTACCCTTCCAAAGTCATAAAAATCTGTTGCGACGGCTAGGGGTAAAGGTGTAATTGAATTGAACTATTTATAAGTAGTTTAAAATTAGTTTGTAAAAAATTTAATTTGAACTGGAATTTTAATAAATCTAACTTAAACAGGTTGAGTTTATTTATTAAACAAGTTGAGTTTTCATTGATTATGAGTTTAAATGAATTTAATTTAAAAAAAATTTATTTTTTATATTTTATGTAATATAAATATAAAAAATTTATTAAATTATTATAGATTTGTATAAATTTATTTAGATTTATCTAAACTCGTTTAAAATTAAATATAATTTTGAATTCAAAATTAAATATTTAAATTCGATTGAAAATTTAAAATAAAAAATTTAAAGTTGGTTTAATTTTAAATAAATGTGATTAAATTATGTTTAAATCAAATTCGAGTTCAACCTTGATATTTTTAGGTTTTCGAATTTGAATTCATTTAATATTTTTAGGTTCTTGAGCTCGAATATACTCGTTTCATTTGCATCCTTGAAGTAACCGGAAAGAGCACAGCAAGCTTAGTGACAAAAACAACTTGCTGCAAATTCGCCATTAAGCATCCCGCCATATGAAACCTTGAATCCGTCGCCAGAACTGGATCAGACCTGCTCCTAACCATCGAAGATAATATATTTTCCGGCGTCTTTACGCCGTGGACGAAGCCATTGTTATTGTTAGGCTTCAAATCGCCACCAAAACTCTCCAAATCGAGCTGATGATTCTCCATGAAAGGCAGCAGCTAGACGAGAGCTGTTAAAGCATGGAGACGGAATTAAGTTGAAAGAAGAGAAAGTGGGCAATAAATAACAGTGATATGGACTGTGAAACGAGTCAGATAATGTTGCGCGAGTTGGACTTCCTTAAAAGTTAAGTATTCAATTATTAAATTATTTTTAATATTAAAATTAATAAATTAAAATTAATAATATAAATATTAATATATTAAATACGATCAAAATATTCAACATTTTAAAAGATTAAATTCTGAAACTTTACCGTATAGAATTTTTGTATTCTTGAAGCTTCGCCGAATCTGCAGTGCCCGGTTTTGGCTGCACAAAGAGCGTAGGTAAGACAACACGTGCTTATAATTTTTACAATTTTTTTTATTTGGACAAGCTCCTTCCCTCTGCTTTATTTACAAAGAAAATGGAATGAAAAAAACACAAAGAAAAAAAAGAGAATGAAAAATATTATTTTTCCTTACTTAATTATAGAATAAAAGATAAATGGAAGAGAAAAATATTAGATAAAAAAGGGTGTAACTTATCAAAAGTTTTTTTCTTTCTCCGTTACATATGAGCAGAACACGAGTAAAAAATTTACTTATTGTAGTTTTGTCCTTATTTTAATTATTCATTAAATTATCATTACTAATATTAAAAATCAAATATTAAATAAATTATAAATTAAAAATTTTAATACACATTGTTAAATGTATAAAGTTAAGAGTATTGTATTTTATAATTTATGTTTTAAATTGAATTATAATTAAGTATTTTATTTAAATAAACTTTGCTTCTAATTACATTAAATATTTTATTCAAAATTTTCCTAATTATATAAAATATCTTATTTAAATTATCTTCTTCTTTAATCACATAAATTAATAGCATTTATAATTATTGTTACTTATTAGTTTTGCATATGCATTTTTTGTTCATAAAATTTTTCTCATTAATTTATGTTTCATATCTATTTTTCATTTTAATGCAAAGTATTACCTAATTTTGTTTGCTACAATGGGAGTATAAAAAGATTGTATAAAGAATTTTTTTCTCAAACTCTAATTTACTATATTACACATTATAAATACTTCAGGATTGTGGTTTGATTTTAGATTTTGATTGTAACTTTAATTTATATGTTTATAACAATGTTATCAAGTGACCTTTCCGATAATTAATTATTTATTTATTTCATATTCTTAATTTAAATTACTAAAAATTTTGTCTGTAAATATATGTATATACATATATATATAGATATAATTTTTAACATATATGAATATTGCTTGACCTTAAAATCCAGTGGAATAATTATAATAACTTAAAATTAAAAGATAAAATTAAGAGTGCAAAATTAAATATGAAATAACTTGTATGAAGAAAATCAAATCTTTTTAAGATGATGTGTATTTATTGTGAAATTAATATTCTATTTAAATATATTTATATCATATCATTCTCCAGGTCAATCGAAAAAAGAAAATTTACTCTTAATATAGGTCAGCATATTTAATTTTTTTTTATTCATTGAGAAGTTTACGGATATTTACTTGCCTCAAACGACATGTTTAAAATTAGGCTTTCACAAATTCATAAATATTGTTATTTTACCTATTTTTCTTAAGGTATTATGTCTAAAATTCAAATATTAACAAATTAATGATTGATATAACTTAATAAAAATATTTCAGATTACTTACTTGTATATCTGTCTACATTTGTGAATAGTAAATGCATCAAATCTGCATTATGGATTCCAATTTATAAAATTAATTTTCTATTAGGTATTATCAATCATCTTTTTCGGTTGCTTCAGATTTTTAAAATTTAATATGTACATTCCTTTTAAACTTCCCTAGTTTTTTATACTTATTTATTAAGTAATGCTACTTATAATTTTGTGTGCTCACTCTCTACTTTTCAAATCAAAATTTGTTAATTCGACCTTTACTTTCATAAGCTAGAGCCTTCTCTTTTTTATTTGAAAAGAAGAATAAGAGATAAATGTAAATAATATTACTTTTATCGTAATTTTTTTGGTAATATACTTTTATCATAATTTTTCTTCAATCACACAAGTGATTTCTTCTCAAATATTTCAAAAGGCCAAAAATAATGTTTGAATCAAATAAAAAAAATTTACCAAAATTAGTAGTTTAACATAATGTGAGGTGAGTTTTATAAATATGGATTCCAATGACAACGAAAAAGGTAATTTATAAAATTTTTATAAATACTTAATTAATAATATTTTTATATTTTTACTTTATATATATATTTTAAAAAATACATAAATGTGATAATTATAATTCATTACTACAAAATGGTGATTTTACATTAGTGCCTAAACATTGATTAAAAATCAAAATCAATGTTTATATTAATATGCCAACATTTTTGAAATTATTGAAATTAATAAGGTGACGGCTAATAAATACAATTGACATCTATTTTGACGTGATATCTTTTTTTTAAAAAAAAATTATTGAGAAACTTAAGATTATGATTTTTTTACTAACCGATATCATAATATATGATATTTAAAGATTGTTAAGAAAATGAAAAAAACTTAAAATATTGATTTTAGAAATAACTAACATCTATTTAGATGTAGTAAGATTTTTAAAATTATTAAAAAATTTAAGATGATGATTTTTACTCATCCAATATTATAATGCACGACATGAAGGTTGTTTAAAAAATGAAATAAAACTTAGGATGTTGATTTTAGAATTGACTTATGTCCATTTGGACATGATAATATTTTTGAAATTATTAAGAAACTAAAAATATTAGTTATTTATTTAACCAATATCATAATATATAACATTTAAAAGTTATAGAAAAAATAAAAAAAAATTAAGATATCAACCTTAAAATTAATTGACATCTATTTGAATGAATTAGCATTTTTAAAATTATTGAAAAACTTAAAATATCAGTTTTTTACTTAACTGACATTATAATATATGATATTTAAAAGTTGTTGACAAAACAAGAAAATATATGGCATTGGATTTAGAGTTAACGAATGTCTATTTAGATGTAGTAATATTTTAAAATTATTAAGAAATTTAAAATATCAAATTTTTAGTTAATCAATATTAAAATTTTTGACATTTAAAGGTTGTTGAAAAAATGAGAAAAATTTAATATGCTAGTTTTAAAATTAATTGACTTTTGAATGTATTACAAAAGTTAGATAAGAACTTTAAACATGGTGATATTTTTGTATTATAAATAAAGCATATCTTATTTTTTTTCTCAACACTACTTTCACTTTCCTTCTTATTTATTTTCAAATTTAATCTTTATCTTCATTTAACTCCTTTTGCAAAACCCTAGATGTTCCTTCGTCTTTCATCATACATCACTAAACTATCAATATTCTTTCAGTTAATGCTAAGTATGAAGTAAATATCTTAATATTTTAAGCTTTTGATTTAAAACATAAGAAGTCCTTTGTTATTTCTATTTCATAAAACTTCACCTTTTTTATTTTTTCAATTTTTTCATATATTTTTAAGATTTTTTTTTGTATTTCTTTTATATAACTTTTGAAGTTGCATCTAAATATTAAATACTTATTATATTTTGAATAAAATGTTGCAACTAGCGGAGATCAAAACTGACCAGATATTCTTAGCCATTAGTTTAAACTATAAAAGGTATTTTTTTACTTCGATTTTTCACATCTTTATTTTTTTTATTTTTTATTTTTACATTTTTAAGAGATTTTTATTTGTATTTTCTTTGTATAATTTTTAAGATTGTATTTTTGTTCTAAATGTCTATTATGTATTTAACAAAATATTATAGTAGAGATCAAAATCAAGCAAACAATGATCACAAATAAAAAAAATGAGAAAAAAAGTCAATGTAAACAATCATTTTTCACAAATTTAGGATATTTTTGAAAAGTTATATGAAATTAATATAAGATTTGTCCTAAATAGATAATTAAGCGTAAAGTTAGGGTCTTTCAAAATTTTTATCTCAAAATACATGTTTTTTGGAAGAATGTTAAATTTATTCAATTCCTCTAAATATTCCAATAGAAAAGCCAAAAACTAATGTTAAAAAATATTAGGCAATTATGTCATATTGATATTTCACTAAACATTGACATATTTAATAGTGTCCTGCTACCAAATAGTATAATTTACAAAAAATGATAATGGTTTATTTGTTATGAAAACTAACATAATATATGTTTTCCATGATGATTTTATACCCAATGTTATAAAATATTTATTATGATTCTTGATAAAATGATAATTCAAAACCAACATCTAATCCATTATACATCCAATGTAAATTAACAATTTTGTAATAGTGATTGTAGTTATTGTTGGCCACAAATAAAATATTAGATAAATATATTAAGTTGAAGGATAAAATTATCATTTGACTTAATTTTATTTTCTTTTTTCTTACTTTTCTACCTAAACAAACAACAAAAAATTACTTTATTTTGCTCATTTTCTTTCTTCTTATTTTCCACACATCCAAGCAAGAAAAGAAAAAGTTCATTTATTATTGTTTTCTTTCTTTTTTTTTTTCTTCTTTGCATCCAAGCAAGGGATTAATGTTTAAAATGGGATGATTTCAATTTAAGCAAACCAAAATAAGTTTTATGATGATTTTTGAATTCAACTCCTTTAAAATATAAGATTGTACTTTAAAGAATAAAGTGCAATATCATAATTCTAAATGATAACATCAAAAAATTAAAATTTAATAAATAACAATTGATTGAAAAATAATTTTTAAACTTATAATTTTTCACTTTCTTATCAAAAGTTGCAATGTGTATTTTGTACTCTAAAGTGTATTTTAGATTCTAAAGGATTTCGATGCACAATTTTTGCACATAAGATTAGCAAATAAAAACTCTTGTGGAAATTAACTTTTTCAATTATATGCTTAGATGAAGAATCAAAAAGTACATTGACACAATTCAATGTTGCTTTAAAAAATTTATTCTTTGTTATATATAAAATTTAGATCTTAGATCTTTCATATATGCATTAAGTGAATTATCATTCTTACTATTATTAAAAAAAAAATTCACAAGTATATGCATAAGTAAGTATCTTTTTAAAATATTCAAACATTAACAATAAAATAAACATTGAAAGATTATAAATTCTTACTTCTATTTTACAATGAGAAACTCTTATAATAAAATCAATTCAAAACAAACAAATAAGTATTATGAAAGTAATAATCAACAAATAAGCTCCCCTCAATTCATGGCATCAAATTAACCAACTATAAATATATAGGCATATTTTTACTATTATCACCAAAATTACCGTTTCTCTGTGTCATAAGCAAAAAGGGACAGTCATTATAATCAACAAAGGATAGAGTAAGAGGGCAAGCAATAAACAATTTTCAATTACAAACCATTTAAATCATTAAACAAAGTAAACCTTGAAACTTAAATGATCCAAGAATACCCAAAATAACCATAAATATTTAAAGGAGAATGCTAATAACAATTCCGGATTCCTATTAAATATTAAATGCATATTTTTAATTGATGAAATTAAATACTATTTTTATATTTAATAATATGACAAACAATAATACATTTAATAATAAAATAATATTTAATATTTTATTTTTATTTTAATAAATCATTTAATGTATTATCATTTATTATATTATTAAAAATAGAAAATAAAATATTTAATATCGTTAGTTAAGGCTATATTCAAAATACAATTATCACCAAAATTTATATAGATTTATCAAAAATTTAAATCATAATTAATATATATTATATATACAAATTTATAATTTATAAAAATTTATAAAAAGTAAATTAATAAAATGTTAATTAATTAAATGATAATTTTATTTATTATTTTTAATTATAAATCATTTATTAATTCAACATAATTAAAAAAAGTAGTTTAGAAGTAAAAAGAAGAAAAAATTTAATTGATTGGTTTTAAAAATCAGTTAATTTTTAAGTTTTTTTCTATTCATACTAGCTTAAACAATTCAAATCAATTTGATTATTAAAACGATTCTTTTGGTCAATTGAAATCGAATAATACGATTACTTGTTAGGCATATCGATCAATATTTCAAATTAAAAATGATTTTAAAAAATTTATTAAAAATAAATTAAATTATTTTTTTAATTTTTGTTAAATTAATTAAGTGTAATAGATAAAAAGAATCATCGGAGACCGGGTTCAGCACATGTATGCCCCACGATCATTAATTTCATTGGTAGCTGTATGGGCGCTCTGGTGATTGGAGCTCAGATCCCAGATTCTTGTTGAAGACCCTGGTCTAACTTCAAAGCTTTGAGAAAAACTCTTGTTTGTTCGGTTGAGGCGCTGCCTAGCGGTTTATGAATGATAATTAATTAGTAATTAATAATTAATTTTTAGAATTTTATAATTAATAATTAATAATTTAATTAATTATATTAAAAATAATTTATAAAATTAACTATTAAATTAATTAAAAATATAAAATAATTTAAAAATATATATTAATATAAATAGATATATTAATTAAATTAATTTATATTTATTTTGAGATTAAATAATATTAATATAATTAAAATATTAAAAATAAGAATATAATTATTTAAAATTTAATTAATTATTTATGTGATATTATATATATTTTTTATTTTTATTTAAATAATTATATCATAATATAAAATTTAATTAATTACTCCATATTTTATAACATCTTATATTTCTTTATATACTTATTTGTTTTTTATTTATATTAAATTAATTAAAATATAAATTTTTATTTAATTAAAAAAGGAAAATTTTTGAAGACATCTTGAAATGTTACTAATTTATAAATTATAAATTACTTTGAAAATTTTATAAAATAAGAATTAATAAGTTGCTAATTTCTAGCATGTTGAATTAAAAGTTAACTTATAATTTATTGATTTAGGATTAATTTTTTGTAATAAATAAATTAATATATAACTTATTTATTTAATCAATAAATTATAACCTAACCTGTAGAGGTGTTTTACACATTAATCTATTAAAAAAAATAAGTTCTAATTTGATAAGTTATCTTAAGTAACTTAATGCTTATAAACTACTACATTTTTAAATTTTTCTTAAATCTATCCTTCTTTTTATTAATTTGCAACTCATACAATTAATTTAAATTTTTTAATAAAATATAATCAATTTAATTTTAATATAAGTATATCCTAATTTTAAACTATAAATATATAAAAATATGTATGTAAATAGATATGTAATATAATAAAATATAATTATGTAATTAAAATTCTATTATAAATAATAAAATAAAAACTATGTAAATAAATATATAAATTTATAAAATATATTTAATTAAATATTAGATACTATATTTTTATTTTTAAACATATTAATTATATTAATGTAATTTGATATTTAAATAAATATGAATTATTTTAATTATATATTTATTTTTATTAATATATTATATTATTTTATTTTATAATTTTAACTAATTTAATAGTTAATTTTGTGAAATATTTTTTAAGCAATTAGTTAACTTATCAACTATTAGTTATTAATTATAAGTTATTAGTTAATGAATCAACTATTAACTAATGTGTAAGTTATTAGTTAACTTATTAGTTATGCGAAATGAAATCCAAATTAATAAGTTACAAGTTAACTTATTTTTTTATGTCAAAAACACAGATAAATTTATCAAATTAGAACTTATAAGTTATTAATTTCTAAAAATAAACATTCCTAGAAGTTAGTTTATAAATCAATAAATTATAAAGTAATTTATTTCTTACATTAAACACACAATTATACTACGTAGGAACGGATTTAAACTATGTATTATGGGAGAAATTCCCACACCCAAAATAAAATTATATATATTAACTATAATTATTATTTTCATAATTTACATAATATTATTTTCATAAATTTATTTTATTGATTAAAAGAGAAAAAAATTATTTTTAATAGAAGTGAAAAGATATAAAATTTAATTTTTAATAGAAGTGAAAAGATATAAAATTTTACATAATATGCATAATGAGAAAATTAATATTAAAATAATATTTTATTTTTATTTAAATATTTAATCATTTTATATGTATATATTCTTATAAATTAAAATTTTTGGCTCAGCTATTAATATTATGTATCTTTAATCATACTAAATAAATAAAAATAATAATTATTTTTATTATTTATTTATAAATTTTATAAATATTAAAATTTTAATTTTTTAATTTTTAAAATATTAAAATTTAATAATAATTTTTTATTTATTTAGTATGACTAAGAATATATAATATAAATTATCGATACAAAGGATCGTTGTTGGTCCATCCACTCGAGTCACCGGTGAAGTCACGTAGAGGTGGAAAAGCCAAAAGTACAAGGTGTTCATAAAATTTACGGTTACATTCAGATTCGTATATTTCGACCAGATATATTTTTTTATAAAATGTTTAGATAAAAAATTTATTTATTTATATGAAGTATAAAAAAATTCAAAAATAAAACTTTATTTTAAAGAAGAATTTATATATTTTTATTATTATAATTTTAAATATTTTTAGTTATTAATATGAATAATATATTTTTTATTAATATACATAAATAATATTTTCTTATGAAAAATATATATTAACAAAATAAATAAAACCTTAATTATTTCTAATTTAATCCAACGAAACGTAAAGTAGATAGATACATCTATTTGAATAAATAAATGAGACTTATTTTTTCTTTTAATAGGTTTGGCCCGCATGCCAATCCGACGAACCTATTTAGTAGAAGATGAGTGGCTAAGGGGTAAGTGTCAAATGTGAGGTGAGGTGCACATTGCAGGTAACGTGTCGGCTTTTAAGAACCATTCCATTTGGTTTGCCAGAATTATTTTTGTACTTCCATATTATAATACTTGTTTTTTCTTTCGATTAATAAAATATTAATTATTAATTTTATGAATCTTATATATTAAAAATTATATTTTTTTAATATTTAATGTATTAAAAGTTGTAATTGATTTCTTCCCTATTACTTGAAAGTAAAGGTATTTATTATAAGTAGGGTATATCAAAATTTCTCTTGGTTTGGTCGCATTTAGGTTTTAAAGTAATATATGCTTCGGACATCAGCACCGGAAGTTTATATTTGTGTCACATGTACTACGCCCTGCATACTTTCCTAAATTAGATCTATCCTCGCTTTCTATGTGCTGAGTGATTTAAGATGTAGTTGAATATGTTTTATTTTTATATTTTTAAAGATTATTTTTAAAAAAATATTTTTAAATTAAAAAAAAATAGAGGAAGTTGATATTACAAATAAGAAAATATTTTATTTATTACAAAACTAATATTTAAGATAAAAAAATGAATTCAGAAAATACTTAAAAATTATTTTTAATTTTTAATTTTTAAGTTAATATTTAAAAAATGATTTTTAAAATAAATTCTAAAAATAGATTAATAAATAATTTTTTATTTTAAAAAATAAAAAATTATTTTTAAAAACAGTAAATAAACAAATCTTGGCGGGTGGGTGTGGTTTATGACCCGTTATGTCTCATTAATTAGGTCTCAAACTAGTTCAGATCACCCATGATTCATTTGGACGGGGTTCAGCAAATGTATGCTCCGGTGACCATTAATTTCATAGGTACTTGAATACGCTGGAGAACGGTGATCAGACCTTAGATTCTTGTGAGGAACAACTTGTGGTCCAACTTTAAACGTGCTTTGATATTCGTTGTTCCGCCCGCCGGAGTTATCTAGCTACCTGTATATTCGGGGTTTGCAATTTAATTCATTTTTAACCTAGTTTAATTTAAAACTGCGTTTCGGTTCATAATTTTTTTTTAAATATTTCAAGAGATGTTAAGTGTTAGATTCAAATTTTAAAAATGAATATTTTGGAAAACGCTTATCTTTTTAAAAATATTTTTAATCAATATATTCTGAAAATATTTCTATAAAAAGACAAGTATTCTAAGTGTTAGATTCAAATTTTTAAAATGAATATTTTGGAAAACGCTTATCTTTTTAAAAATATTTTTAATCTAATATACTCTGAAAATATTTCTATAAAAAGACAAGTATTCTGCATTTTAATGACACAGAAATATTTTAATAATATATTAACATTTCAATTCATTATCATTTATTTAACTATAAACCATTTAAGAGAGCAAAAAGGTCGGAAGGGGATGAATTGACTTTCAAAACTTTTTATAATAATAGGAGCTTTCTTCAATACAACTCACTTTTAAAGTTATGTGCATATGATGTCGCCCTTCTTCTGCTTGCTTCTGCCTGACGGGTGGACATAAACTCCCATCCAGCTACGTGACGTAACTTAATTGGATGGGAGGAGGTCATCCAGTTCTTCGCAAATATACCCCTGGGAAGATCATAGTTGTGCGATGAGCAGATGATGTTGAAATCAAACTTTATAAAATAATAATTCAAATTAAATTATGTAAAAAAATAATATTAAATATAAAAAATTTTATTATTAGCTAATGAATCAATTGTGATATGAAACTAGAATTTGTTGTAAGTAACAAGTTATTCACAATTAATTTTGATAATGAATTCTAATAAATACTAGAATTCAATCCCATGCTTCGCACAGCTGATTATTTTTATTAATAAAAAGATAATATATATAATAAAAATTTTTTTATAAAAACGTTAAAATTTATTTTTCTTGTAATTATTTTAAAATTATATATTTATACTTATAAATAGAAAAATTTTTAAATCAAATATAATGGTTAAGAATAAAATATATGATTAAGTTAAATGTTTGACTTATTTAAAATATGTTTATAATAAAAAATATTCTATATTATATTTATATAACTTATTAATATTACTATTTAAATTACAAATAATAAAAGTGAACAGAAAAAATATACAATCAAATAGCAATAGTAACAAAATTTAAATAAAATTTGATTTCAATATTCAAATAATTTCATTTAAAAATAGATCATTTAATCATATAATTCACCTAGTATAATTTTTATTAAAATTTTAATTTATTTTAAATATTTTTATAATCAAATTAATTATATTATGTTATATTTATATTGTTTAATAATTAATATTTAAGTTGTAATCAACAGTAAAAGGCATAAAAAAGAATTATAAAATAAATTAAAATATATATGCATAATATATATATATATATATATATATATATATATATATATATATATATATATATATATAAAGATGTGAAAATAATGGGTGAGTTGTAAAATAACACAAAAATTTTAAGAGTATAGTTAATTAATTCAATTAAATTAAACCTTCAACTTATTTAAAATAAAAATAATAATAAAAATAAAATATATTTTGTTGCATGTGTGCTTTTGAATAATATTAACATTTTAAGTCATATATAATGGAAGTGAATATGATTAAAAAAGAATAAAAATATGCAATAGAACAAATGGAAAAAAAGAATGTAATTCTAATGTTAAATAATGTAATGGTTAAAAAAAGATATATATTTAAGTAATTTAATAAAATTTAATAATTTAATATTTAATTTATTTAAAATAATTTTATATTAAAATTTTTTGTTGTATTTTATTTATACTAAGTGATATTAATGTTTTAGTAGTAAATCATAGAAGTGAATATAAAAAAAATATAATAAAATAGATAAAAGGAAGTAAAAGTTGTAAAGTCTCAACAAACTTTCAACTAATGATTTTATATAAATTTAATTTAAAAGTGACACTTGAAAATTGGTAAAAAGTTTTTTGACAAATTTTGATAAATAAATTTGATTGAATTTTTGAATATTTTTATTCAATAATAGAGTATCTAATTAATTATTTCAATTAATGTTTTCTATATTCAAAATTTAATTTATTAAAATATTTTTTTAAAATTAAATATATAATACCATATCTATTTTACTTTATAATATTAGCATCTAAGTTGTAAACAATATCAATGAACATGAAAAAGAAAGAAAGAAAAAATTGAAATTATGCAAATAAAAAATATATGATTTGTATAGTAATATAAGAATTAAGAATATGATACTTAATTAATTAATTTGATTGAATTTAAAATTTTAATTTATTTAAAATATTTTTATAATAAAATTAAAATTTAATTGGATATTTTATATCTTTTTTTGTTAAATTTTATTAATAATTAGTTAACACATATAATACATTTTTATGTTGTTTAATAATTATTGATGTAGAAGTTTCATACAATTTTTAGTTGCATTAGAGTGACAGTTAATTAAGAATAACTATTATAGAAAAAAAATTTAATTGTGAGTATAGACATAAAAATATATTTTATATGAGTATCGAAATATAAATTTATTATGTTAAAATGGTACTGTAAGTTGGCATTTCTAAGATAAAAATTATTCAAAAATTTAAATATATGAGAATAAAAACTCACATATATTATTACAAATTAATCACTACTCTAATTTGCAGAGAAAATAGTAAAAATGCAAAAAAAAAAAAAGACTTGTATTAACTTTAAAGAAAGATACTTATCTCTAAACTTAACAAATATGCTTAAAAAATTATTAAAAATATCAGAACAAAAAATTACAAAAACTCATTTGCTACTTATAATTCAAACTCGTGATTCAATCAATGTAAAATCAAATAAGGAAATATAATTAGTAAAAATATAAAAAATAAAGAGAAAAATACACTAAAATCATGCATACAAATATATCTAAATTTTCTTAATTTTATATATTAAAATATATAACAAAAATGAATACATAATATATTACATTATTATTTATTTTTATTATTATATATAATTTTTTATAATTATTATTAATATATTATTATCTAATTATTTATTTTTATATAAAAAGAATTAAAATGTATGATAAGAGGAAGTAAAAAAAATAAACTAAAAATATAAAAGGAAAAAGTGAAGGAACAATTGGACATTGCATAAAAAGAAAGTCAAAATCCTAGGTTAAAAATAATGTTGATATGAAAAATATAGTTTAAATCCATTTATGTATTTTTAATTTTATATATAAATAATGAAATATAATGTAATAATATATATAATATGAAAATCTATTTGATATTAAAAAATATATATTATTATTTATTTTTATTATTTTGTATAAATTATTATTATATTATATTATTTATATTTTTATAAATATTATTATTTATATATTTGTTTATATAAATGAAGGCAAAAAAAAGGAATGAAAATGGTAAAAAGGCGAGTGATTTATTTTTATATAAAAAGAATTAAAATATATGATAAGAGGAAGTAAAAAAAATAAACTAAAAATATAAAAGGAAAAAGTGAAGGAACAATTGGACATTGCATAAAAAGAAAGTCAAAATCCTAGGTTAAAATTAATGCTGATATGAGAAATATAGTTTAAATCCATTTATATATTTTTAATTTTATATATAAATAATGAAATATAATGTAATAATATATTACATGAAAATCTATTTGATATTAAAAAATATATATTATTATTTATTTTTATTATTTTGTATAAATTATTATTATATTATATTATTTATATTTTATAAATATTATTATTTATATATTTGTTTATATAAATGAAGGCAAAAAAAAAAGGAATGAAAATGGTAAAAAGGCGGGTGAAGCAGATGAAAGTAGAAGTGAAAAGGAAGAAAAATAAAGTAAATAGAACGGAGTAGGCAAGGAAGTACAAAGGAAGAAGAGTAAAATTAGGTCTGTAAAACAGACTCAAATCCGCGTATCTAAACAGATTAATTCGCGAATCTGTATAGATTTGGACATGTAAGAGATGGTCCATTTTTCATATGGGTAAAACGGATTAGACCGTACAGATTGGGTTTAAACGGATTAGTACTATAAGGATACAGACCGATCCGCGGATCAATTTTTGAAAAAAAAAAATTACAAATCAACCCCACCCCACGGTTCCCACACCCAAGTCCAATCCAACATCAAGCCTCGGCCTGCCATTTATAATCCATATGGCCTGTTACTTTATTATGCCCCACTCCCCAGTCAGCCAATTAACCAAATCCTAAAATCCAAAATGGCAAAACTAAGAGCCATCCGATCCCAATTCTCAATCTGTCTGTAAACTCATTGCAATCAAATCAATTAACTTTACCTTCCTTCCCTCAGCTGAACAAAAAACCTCCAAACGACGGAATCGAAAGCTAGTGCAAGTCTGTGTAACAGTGTTCCTCAATCGAGTCAATCTCCACTTTAGTCTTCAGACTCTAATTTCTATTCGAAGAAACTAGAAGGAAGGAACGTTCAACGTTGAAACTAGAAACCTTCACCTGACCAGCTGACCTCCCTCAACCGATGTAGACGCCAAAAAAAATCATAAAGATTTGAGGATTGAACACAGATACTCAGATAGTAACGCCAACGCAGTTATCTCTCTCTCTCATTAATCCTAATTACGACAACTCCATTAACTTATTAAGAAGGGTATTATCTAATCTCCTTCTTCTCAAATTCTCAATCGGTGAGAACTTAGCCAGTATATAATTTTTAAAACTGCTACAAATTTTAAAAATGATATTCAAAATAAAAATTTAAAACTTCTATATTTATTAATGTAATATATAACATTGTATTCAAAATCTGCTTTCGGTATATATAATATAACATTGCTATTATATTTTAATTTAATTTTATAATTATTATGAATATGAATATGAAAATTTAGGTCAAAATCCTAGATATAGGAGTGCCCCTTTTGAATTGAGTAGAAACAAGGTAGGTCAAAACAAAATCCAAAAACAGCATGTGGGAAATTATAAACCTTGGATTGCAAGAACACTTGTTCGAAGAAAAATATAACTATGTGATAAAAAAAATTATATACCCGTGAACATTTGTTGGGTGTTCTGATTAAAGGAGAAAAGTTTAGCAATGAAAAATTAGTACAAGAACCAGCTTAAAATATTACAATAATATCTGAAATTATTTTCAAAGTTTATCTCAGTATGGCAACATTTTGCTTATAAATTAAAATAGCCACTGTTGTTTGTTTTTTTTTTTCATTTCATTTGCTGTTACTTTGCTTGTTGTTTTACTAAATGTGTTGGTTGATACTTTTATGGCAGCACACTGATTTTTTTGCCATGCATAATTGTTAATTATGTTTGTATGAGTATTAATTAGATGTACATTTGTGCTTGTAGTGGTCCTAAAAAGTGGCATCTGAATCTGCACATCAAAATGTGGAAGGGGAACATTCTAATGATAGTTGTGGGGAGGGGAATAATGTTGAAAATGTTAATGTTGTTAGTGGAAGTACACATTTGTCTGATAATCAAGTTGAACCTCATAATGATGAAGCTAAACCTCAAGTTCAAGATGGGCGAAAAAGAAAGAAAACATCTTCAGATGTTTGGCTTTTATTTGATAATTTGGGAGTATGCGAAGATGGTAGACATAGGGCTAGATGTAAAGGGTGTGGGGGTTTATATGTAGGTGGTGGTGCACAAATGGGTACTTCAAGCCTTTCTCGTCATGCGGCGAAATGTAAGAAGCTTGGTACATTGAAACAAACTAAAATGCCTAGAATTATTGTTGGATAATTTTGGAAAACCAAGAAGTAGAAAAATTGATCAAACAATTTTTAGGAACAAAGTGGCTTTGGCAATCATAAAACATGATCTCCCCTTTACATTTGTTGGATATGATGGAGTTAGGGATGTGTTTCAATATTTAAATCTCGATGCAAAAATGATTTCTAGAAACACTGCTGCATCTGATGTGTGGAAACTTTATCTAAATGAGAAGGAAGGGGTGAAAGAAGAATTAGCTAAAATTTCTAGTAGAATTTGTCTCACTTCTGACTTGTGGACTTCTTGTACTCAAGAAGGCTACATTTGCTTAACAGCTCATTATGTTAATCAAGATTGGAAGCTAAGTAGTAAGATTTTTGCTTTTTGTGACATGCCACCTCCACATACAGGGTATGAACTATCAAGGAAGATAATGGAACTTTTAAATGAATGGGGGATTGATAAAAAAATTTCACTTTAACTTTAGATAATGCTTCTGCAAATGACAACATGCAACAATATTTAAAAGATGCACTTTGTTTGAAAGAAAGCTTGTTGTGTGATGGTGAATTCTTTCATATAAGATGTTCTGCACACATTTTAAATCTTATTGTGCAAGATGGGTTAAAAGTGGCCTCTGATGCCATTATTAAAATTAGAGAAAGTATCAAATATGTAAAAGCTTCGAAGGGGAGAATGAAAAGCTTTGAGAAGGTTGTGCAAAATTTATCAATTAATGGAGGTTCCAAATTATGTTTAGATGTGCCTACTAGATGGAATTCTACATTTTTAATGCTTGATAGTGCTTTGAAATATAAGCATGCATTTAGCCGCTATGCGGTTCATGATAAGAATTACAAGCATTGTCCATCTAGTGTAGAGTGGATGAGAGGTGAAAAAATGTGTGAATTTTTGGAGCCTTTTTATGAGATGACCAATTTAATCTCCGGGTGAAGTTATCTAACTGCAAATTTATATTTCACTTAAGTTTGGAAAATTGAATGTCTTATCTTGGAAAAATTTGAAGAGTGAGGATGAAATGATAAGAGACATGGCAATAAATATGAAGGCTAAATTTGATAAGTATTGGAGTGAATATAATGTCTTGCTTGCTATGGCGGTGGTTTTTAATCTAAGAATTAAGCTTTCATTATTGGAGTTTTGCTACAACAACATTGATTCTACAACTTCCGGAGAGAAAATGGGGATTATAAGAAGAAAGTTGTTCCAACTATATGAAGCTTACCCAAAGCAATCACCTCTAAGCTCCCAAGGAACCCAATCTTTTGATGTTTCTTCTATTTCATCATTTGCAAGTTCAAGTACAAGCAATAGAGCAAGAAGACTTTTCACTGTAAGTTTTTTAGCTTCTAATTGTTATTTAGTTCCTATAATATTTAATGCTTTTATACTTATTATGACTTAATTTTTTTTATTTGATTGTAATAATTTTATTATTAGAATTTCAAAGCTTTTGATTCTCAAATTGTAACAAGAACTCGGAAAGTCTCAATTGGAGATTTATTTGGAAGAGCCTAAGCTTGAATTTGCACATTATGAAGATTTGGATGTTTTGGAGTGGTAGAAGACACAAAAGAATAGGTTTTCAGATGTAGCTATTATGGCTTGTGATTTGTTAAGTGTACCCATCACTACAATGGCATCCGAATCAGCATTTAGTATTGGAGGACGTGTGTTAAACAAGTATAGAAGCTGTCTCCTTCCTAAGAAGGTTCAAGCTTTGATTTGTACTCATAGTTGACTTCATGGTTTTACTCCTTCTGGTAATGCTTGAGATACAACTAACTCCTACTAACATAGTTACTTAATTTAGAAATCTATTATTCTTTCTTATTTTAGTCATTGAAATTCATTAATCATTACAATTTCAATTGTAGATTTGGAAGATGATGGTGAAGCGAAAAATGACTCAGCTGAGGATTCAAACACAAATGCAACAATTGATGTGGAAAAAGAGTTAGCTGATATTGCATAGATAGAAGAGGTTAGCCATGTCTCCTTCTGTTTTGTTGTTTTGTTATTGTTTTACTGGATCTGTTTTGCTACTTTGCTGTTATTTTGCTATTTTGCTGGATCTGTTTTGCTATTTTACTGCTATTTTGCTGGATCTATTTTGCTATTTTGCTGCTATTTTACTATTGTTTTACTGGATTTGTTTTGATATTTTGTTGTTTTACTGCTGTTTAAGGTTTATCAGTTTTGCTATTTTGCTGCTGTTTTGCTGGATCTATTTTACTATTTTGCTATTTTGCTGAATCTATTTTGCTGTTTTGAAAATTTTGGTCTAAGGAATTAGGAATTAGGATTAGGATTACCTTTTCATTCTTGGAATCCAGATAATTGCCAAGTTGGACAGTGGTGCCAGCACAAGTGAAATATGGATATCAATGTTATATATATTAGATTTTTGTAGCAATAAGTAAGGGGAGTGTTATTTACCGGAATAAGGAAAGAATCAAATGTAACTTCTTTATATTTACGAAGTGATGTGCTGGTGTAATCATGATGGTTTATGGAACTTCTTTATATTTGTGTAACTATAATATAAAAGAGATAAGTCTTACAGTTTTTCATATACTTTTTAAAAGCAAGCATAATTTAACTCATGCATATATAATTATATATGTTTGTTAATTTAGCTAATAATTCTTTAATCATAAGTAATATTATTAAGGAGTTAGGAATATGTTTAATTTAGTAATTATAATGCATTTTGATAATTGTATGTAGGTTGTGCCATTGTGGAATGTACAAGTTTAACTCTCCACTCAATAGTATCAAGTGTTGTGCTGAATTTGCTGATGGAGTTATTATCATCACATCATCCAAGCAATTTGATTAATTTCAAGAAATGTATTGCTACTTTTGATTGTTAATTGTTGAGGAATGAGTTTATGAGAGGACTTGAATTTAGAATTGGTTTTTTATGTGAATTCTATGATAAATATTATGTGTATAAAAAGTGTTATTGTTTTAAATATAATGGTTCTAGTTCTAGTATACAAGTTGTATTCAGTATACAATAACAGTAAAACAGCACAATTGCCACAGCAAAAGGCTCAAAACAACATTAAAACAGCATAGCAAAAGGCTCAAAACGGACTTTGGATGTGGACCGGTCCGGTACTTTTACGGATTTTTTGTTTAATATAAAGGTTGATTCTGCGGGCTACAAAAATAGGACTAGTCCACGAACCGGTCCGGTACTTTTACAGACTGGACCCGGACTAATTTATTATGTGCTATTTTTTATATAGGTAAAACCGACCAGTCCGTACGACCAAAGTCCATGCGGACTTGGTTTGGTCCGTCCGTCCGTTTTACAAGGCCTAAGTAAAATAAAGAAAATGAAGAATGCAAGCCATAAACACGTTATAGATTTCGTACAAACCAGATAGATAAATTTTAAATGAGCAAAAAAAAAGTAAATAATGGAAAAGGAATAAAATAATAAAAATAGACAACCTCAGCATGACACAGTCATCAATGCAGTACAAACCCAGGATTAATATTTAGATAGATTTACTACTTCTATTAATCCTAGATGAGAATTTAATTAGGAAGACTTTTTGATATCGATGGGGAGTATTCAGAATTAATTATGAGATTCAAGAGTAACAATCCTTATTTATATTAATAACATTAATAGGTCGACCCATTGTTGAAAACCACCCATTATCATATTAGTTGGATTAAATTACTATTGAGTTCAAACTATTCAGTCACTTTAATATTTGACTAAATCTTTTTTATATCTTATTTTATTATTGAATTAATAGGTTCATAATAAAAAATCTAATAATCTCTCACTTGGATCATGTAATTCAATAATAATAATTTTAATAAGATATAAAAGAAAAATTATGATATCTTTACACTCATTGATCTAAATTAAGATCATAAATGTCTAATAATATTAAATATAGTATCCAATAGAGATATTAATGAAATATATATATTGTACATTTATACCTTGTTGACTATATACAATATTTTATAGGGATATATATAACAAGTTTGTGCTCAATAAGATTTATAAAATAAAATTGTGATAATTATATGTAAATCATTACACACTAGGTCGAAGTATCCGCCTAAGATGCTAAATGAGAATTATTATTCTCATCATAGTTTTAAGACAAGATCTAAACGTCTCTATAAATATGCCATAATGAAAATGTGCACAATATATGACAAACATGAATATTTGATTTATGTACACCTTGAGAAAATAGTTTACATTATAATACTCCCACTAACTTAACCTAAAATATTAAAAGACTCAGCTAATCTCATATTAATTACATGATCATGATATACTCTTACTGTTAAGCCTTTGGTTACTGGATTCACTAGCATACAATATGTGGAAATATGTTTAATACATGTGATATGCTCGTGTACCTTTTCTCGCATAAATTAGTATTTTATATTAAAATGCTTTGTACGGGCAAAACTGTTATTGTTATGAGAGAAGTTTATAGTAGTAGTGTTGTCATAATAGATGGTGAAAGGTCTCGAGATGCTCTCAATAATCTTGAAACTAACCATAAAATTCCTTAATCATACAATAGTACAATTAGCTTCATAACAAAAGACATATTCTACTTCTATAGTGGAAGATGCTATTAAAGACTACTTAACACTTTTTCACGACACAGCTTCTCCTACCATCATAAAGATGTATCTAAATATAAATTTGTGATCATCTGGACAACTAATAAAATTTGAACTTGAGTAGCTTGTAACTATGAAATCTCTTGATCTTTTATAGGTCAACATGTAATCTTTTGTACCTTAAAGATACCTTATGACTCTCTTTGTAGCAGTTCAATGTCTCTGACCAGGATTACTTAAGTATTTCCCTAATACACTCATAGCATCATCTATATCAAGATGTGTAGATACCTAAGCATATATTAGGCTATCAACAACCGACAAATATGGGACATTTTTCATTCTTTCTATTTCAACATAATTTTGAGGATATTGAGACTTAGAGAAAATTCCCTTTTTGAAATAGGTGTGGAAACTTGAGAGTAGGATTGATATGTTGAACCTCTTCAATACTTCTCAATGTAAATCTACTGAGACAAATGAAGCAAACCTCGGGATCTATCATGATGGATTTCTATCCCCAAAACATAAGAAGCATTTCCAAAATCTTTTATATCAAAATGTTTAGATAGCATTTGCTTTGTCTCAATTAGTAGGTTCATGTCACTGCTTGTAAGGAGAATATCATCCATGTATAATATTAGAATGGTAAAATTACCTGAACTCATCATCTTATAAATGCATTAGTCAACTACATTCTCTTTGAACCCAAAAGAAGTCACTACCTCATCAAACTTGATGTGCTACTATCTAGAAGCTTGTTTTAAGTCCATAAATGAACTTTTTAAGTTAGTACACAAGGTGCTCCTTTCCCTTCTCTTGAAAACCATCTAGTTGATTCATATAGGTAGTCTCTATTAGATCACCATTTGGGAAGGCTATTTTTACATCCATTTAATGTGGCTTTAATTAAAATGAGCCACCAATGATAACATGAAATGAGTCTTTCTTTGAAATTAGTGAAAAAGTTTCTTTATAGTTTATACTTTCCCTCTGGGTGTAACCTTTTGCTACCAATCTAGCCTTGTATCTTTCAACTTTTCCTCAAGCATCCTTCTTAGTCTTAAATACCTATTTGCATTTGACTAGCTTACTATCTACAAGAAGCTTTACTAGATCTTACACTTGATTCCTATGCATTGAAGCTAATTCATCCTTTACAGCATTTATCTAATTAAAATAGTTAAAATTGGACATAAGCTTAAGAAAAGGTTGCAGAATCAGTATTATCATTAATATCATACTCATGCTCTTATAGATATACAAGATAATTATTAAGAATTGCCGATCTACAAACTATGAAATCTTTTTAATGAAATTTCTTCGTTTATTTCATCTGGCTCAACATCTCCTGCCATTGGCTGTATTGGATTAACTAGTGGAGTAACAGAAGATGACTCTTCTAATGATGGTGTTAATGGAACAATTGTTTTGTCCTTAGAAAAATTCATGATATGTGGTATTTGGCTTCCACTATCTAACTCATCCTTAAAGAAGATGGCTTGATCAAACTCAATTACTTTAGTCGAATAAGTTGAACAATAAAATTTGCTTTCCCTCAAACCACTACAGCATCCAATGAAGTATCCATTAATAGTTTTTGAATCAAGTTTCCTTGTGCATGGAATGTATGGCTTTACTTCAACTTTACACCCTAAACTCAAAAATACCTTAGACCAGGCTTCTTATTGTATAATACTTCGTAAGAGGTCTTAGGTTCTAACTTATTAGGAACTTGATTTAGAATGTGTGCTATTGTTCTTAATTCATCAGCCTATAAGAATTATGGCAACAAAGTACAGGTTAACATAGATCTTACCATGTCCATAAGAGTTCTATTCCTCCTTTCTACAATTTCATTTTGCTTTAGTGTACCAAGCATGATATAAGTTGCTTGAATTCTATAATCTTGTAGGTATCTCACAAAAGAACCAAGGTTTCTTCTTGTTTCATTATACCTATCATAATACTCACCACCTCCATCAAAATTCATGCACTTTATTTATTTCCCCAGTTTCAATTCAACTTCCGCCTTGAATAACTTGAAGGCTTCTAGGGATTCCAATTTATCACTGAACAGCTCCACCCAACTAAATCTGGAGTAATCATTAATGAATATGATGAAATACTTGTAGCTACCCATAGCATTAGGTGTAATAGACTTACTAATGTCAATGTAGATTAGTTCTAGAACATTCTTGTTTCTACTTCTCTTACCTTTTCTAAATCTAGCTATAAGTTTTCCTTTAATACAATCTACACATATTCCAAAATCTGAGAAGTCCAGTTCATGAAGTAATTATTCCTTCATAAGTCTTCATATTCTTTCTTCAAAGATATATCCTAATTATTTGTGCCATAATATTAAGGATCTTTTATCAATTCAACACCTTTTCTTATCCACAATAAAGTTTATTAAATTCATGAAATTAGGATATAAATCAACTCCATATAAACCATCACACATAGAACTAGTACCAACAATAGAAGATTTATAAAATAATTCAACTTTTCCATTTCCAAAATAACAAGAGTATCCAAAGCAACAATTGAAATTAAATTTTTTCTTATAGAAGATACATAAACTACATTATTAAGTAAAAGCTCATGCGCAATTTTTAATTTTAACTTCACTAATCCTATGTGCTCTATTTTAACTCTATCTCTATTTCCAAGTCCTATAATTAGCTCTTCTTCATTTGGTTTCCTTAGATTTGTCAATGCCTTTCTTTTTCTTCTTAACTCATTTCTTGTATTTAAAAAAATCTACTTTCTTATGCCTATACTTTTTGTAGAACCTACAGTTATCCTTGAACTGGGATCTTATTAGGTTTATATCATTGTTATCCATTAGATTCACCTTTCTGACCCTTCTTTCTTTCATAGTTATGACATCCCTTGCTATTTTTCTAATTAGACTTTCCGCCATAATCTGAATGTGTGCCATGAGATGTATAATTAACTACCTGAGCCTTTCTTTTCTTCATGCCTTCCTCTGCCTGTGTAATAATAGAAATCAACTCATTAATAGTCCATTTTGATTTTTAAGTATTATAAAAGGTCTTCAAAATGTTAAACTGAGGCAGAAAAGACTCCAATACATGCCAAGTTAAATAACTTTCTCCCAAATCAACTTGCATAGTTTTTAACTTATTGTAATAGTTAACCAATCTTAGAATGTGTTCTCTCACCCCACTAACACCATCATACATTGATTTCTCAAGCAATGAAAGATATCGTTCCTTCTCAGCCTTATCAAACTTCTTATACTTTTTAGTTACATAATCCAGGAAATCTTTTGCATTTGTCATTTCAGGAATACTTTCTCTTATTATTTTTTTATCATGTACTTCATTACCATAAAATACACTCTGTTAGAGTGGGTCTACTTTTCATGATGATTCTTTTAATTTGTTGTAGATTCATCATTAATTTGAGGTTTTGTTTACCTTATCACCTAGGTCAAGGTTAGAGATAATTGCATTTAATTACATAGGTAAAGGAGTTGAGGAAATAAATTTTAAAACATTAATGCATGTTTAACCTTAATCATACTAGAAATTTTTCTCAATAAACTATGCAATCAAATTCAGTATTACACTATAAGGTCTAATATCAATAGGGCATTAATAAAATATAAGGATTAAATATCATATTTATAAAAATTTAACACTGATAGCGTGATGAAAATTCTAAAAACACAATACTTATTCCTATACTTATATTATCACCAATAAATCATATTAATTATATTATACCGATAAGGTATTAAAATATTATTAATATGATACTATTCTTAGTCCAACTACCATTATATAAAAATGAATAAAATTTTATGTAATTAGACCTCTGATAGGTGAAGTCACAATTATACAAATTTCATGATATAACATAAGTCCAAATAATTTTCTAAAATTATTTTCCTATATGTATATACATAGAAAAATCATTAATGGACCTAAGTAATGTCCAAAAATTTGACAAAAATATATATGAAAGTCCAATATATAGAAATATAACAGTAAAATTTTCAATCTAAAATAATATCAATTAGCCATTTAAATAAAATAAATAAAAATAATTAAAATATTTTTAATTCTAGAAAAATTTGAAAACTGTCTAATAATTTTCTAGCTTGAAGAGTGGAGCCTAGAGGCATTGTTCATTGCGCTCATGTGTAGGTATTGCCCCAGTTGGGCATTGTTTACCTTTTCTATTTTTTTTTTTTGTTTTAACTGATAATTTTTTTATGATGTGTCTCAATCTCAAAATACATCAAAATAATTTTAATGATTAAATTCATGCCAAATTAAATGAAAAAAAAGTATATAAACATAAAATCCAAAGCATGAACTATAAAAAGTCAAACATACATATAAAATGTCAAATGTATATACAGAAACCTCAAACATATATATATATATATATGCAACACGCCAAACCAAATACATATATATGAAGTAAATGTCCAAACCTATTATATATAAAAGGCCAAAACACGCCAAACATATATGAAAAACGGATTACGAAGGTCACAGCCAAACATTATATGTATATGAAATGAATTTATTTTATAATATATATAAAAAAAATTGTTTTGTACAGATATATATAAAGAATCGACAAACCAAATATATATATATATCCAAAACGTCAAACCAAATTTAGATGTCAGACATACATATATGTACAGAATGCTAGACCAAACATATATATAATAAACAAATTTCAATTCATAATATATAGAAGGCGTCAGAATATATATATATATATATATATATATATATATATATATATATATATATATATATATATATATAAATAATTTTTTATACATATGTTAAAAGCCAAAATAGTATTGTACGATTCAAAAAATTTTTCAATAAAATCATATAGAAGTAATTATCAATAAAAATTAAATTAAAAATTTAATTAATTAAATTTTATTCCCAAAACTATGAAATAATATATTCAATTTACATGATTCAAGGCTCTGATGCCAATTATTGAAATCATACTTTATAAAATAATAACCCGACTTGAATCATGTGAAAAGAATAATATTAAATATGAAAAAATTTATTATTACCTGATGCATCTATTGTGAGCGAATATGAAATTAGGATTTATTGTAAACAATAAGTTATTCATGATCAGTCTTGATCACGAACTCCAATAAAGATTTATTGCTCTTATAAACCTTATATAAGAACTTGATTGAGGAAACTTTTTAATACCAATGGAAAGTGTTCAGAATCAATAATAGAATTTAGGAGTAGCGATCCTTATTTATATTAATAACATTAGTGAGTTGACTTATAATCGAAAACTACCCATTATCACATTAGTTAGGTTAGATTACTATTAGGTCCAAACTATTCAGTTACTTTAAATTGGGTTAAACCTTTTCACATCTTATTTTATTATTAAATTAATAGATTCATAATAGAAAATCCAACAGATGACACAACAAAGAATTAATATTTTCTCTCATGCCCTTAGGGGGTGTTTTTCATAGCTTAGAGTAGTTGCTAAACATTATCAACCACTGCTGAGTGACCTCGAAGATGCATATCCAGTATAAAAAGTGCATGTCTTGGTGCTAGACAAGGCAAGATTCTGATAAGATATTGTAGGTGATGGACAATGATCGTTAATAAACATTTTGAAACTAAAATCTAAGTGATGGATAAATGTTCAACGGTGACAAAAAGAGTAAAGTTGGATATGACATATTTAATGAACTTGAAAGCTTTCCCTTTTAAATGGTAGTAAGGTAGCTAGTGGCTACATACTAGGGTTGTAAATTAAGTTATGTTTACGCCAAAGCTGCACAGTTGTACCAGTTTTGTGAAGGTGTCCACATAGCATAACTACTGATGACTAACTTCAGCCTTAAATATAAGGTTGCTACCCATTGTTTATGTTATTGACTATATCTCTATAAAGATTACAATCTTGTTCAAACATTGGAGGCCATGTTGTAGTGAAAATGATAGCACTATAATAGGGAACAATCACAAGGATACAATACACACTAAAATGTAGTCATATGAATTTTAAGGATATTATTGTTAATGAGAAATTAGAAGCATTAATACCATATAATATGAATTCATAATGGATTATCTTAAAATTCAACAGATCAAATTGAAAAAAAGAAGGATGGTCACACTATGCTTTAGAAAAGGAAAAATATGAGCAATTAATAATGAAGAACATGCCACAAAAAATGAAAATCCTTTGATAAGAAGAAATATGCCACAAAGAAGAATCCTTAATTAGTAAAGATCAATACCTCAAAAGGTGAATTCTTTTGATAAGTCATAAGTTTATTAAAAAATTCAAGAAAGAACATACTCTTACCAAGGAAGCACTCAACTAATTCTCTATTGTCCAAAACTCTAAAATGTAAAAGCTATGAGAAACAAGCCTTCTAATATAAATTTTAAAAATCTTAATTAAAAATAAACTCAAAACTAACACACTTACTTAAATCCAACTAAAGGGCTTTTAAATGACTGTAACTAATAAGATTAATAACTCAAGGTAAAATAATGAATGCTTTAAAATAGAATGGGCTTGAACACATTCATTCTAAACTAAAACTTAAAATACTCTAAAATGATCCAATATAACACAAACTAAGGTAAAAAATATTATAAAATGTATTCATCAGCCTAAGGTAGCACCCCTAAACTTTAACATGGCTTTTTAAAGTGTATTCTTGATCTTCTTGATTTTGCTATTTAAGATTAACCTCCTAAGGTCATATCATTTCCCTTTTTTGTTGAAAAGATTCATCCTTAAATCTATAAGACTTACATCAAAAGGAGAAAGATTAAAAACATTTATTAAAAACATTAGGATTAGCAATCAAACTACTTATCTAGAAGATCCAACTTGTAAGCAAGCACTTAGAATGGATCATTTCTTCTTGAATGAAATTTGGAACCTTTCTTTTCTCATATACACCTAAAACCAAATATTAGGGTTAAATACAATTCATGAATCAATAATCTCATATAAGCAATTATTATTAATGAAAGAACATATTATGCTCAAGCTATATATAGTAGAACCTAAGAATTAGAATTCTTTCCATGCAAAGAGAACATGTTTCAAAATTGATACTTAACTTTTCAATTTTAAAAGCTTGCAAAATACATTTCAAAGAATTAAAATGCTCATCCATGCTTTTACTATGTACTGAGGGCATTATTAAGATGTGGCAAAATTTTCCCATTCTTTAAATTTTCAAACAACAATAAAATCCACCTTTTAAGCTCATGAAAACAATAAAAGCAAATAACAATAAATTTATTTTTTTAAAAAAATGCAAAACATGATTCATTAAGCTTACAAAAATATTTAGTGTATTAGATAAACTAAGTAGCAAAAATAACCACTCATACAAATCATGCTTTGTTTTGAAAACATTATCCATTCCATACTTATTCTTAAGCACATTTGTGGATATATAATTTTTTATCCAAACTTAGAAATTACATAAAGGCAAGCAACTTATCAAGCATACCTATAGTAAGATCACTAACATCATGGGCTTTTCTATCATGCAAATCTCTTATAAAATTTTTAACACTAAAATATTTCATCAAATCATATTCATAATTGTGATCTTTTCTGGCAAACAAATTATTTAAAGTACTTTTAGGCATAAACAATTCATTCTTCCCACATAAATATCTATCATGCCTAAAAATGTCTTCAAAGACCATTTCCTCATAAGTATCAATATGTGAAACACCATTATTATATAGAGGAGTAGTAAAATTAGTTAAAGGGAGTAACAATATCAAGTGAAAAGGTAGCAAAAACATAATCATTCATATGTGAATTTTTAATGCTTTTCATACATTATGCAAACTAGAGATAAGAGTATACCTTCAAGATAAACTTAAAGGTATATGGAAATATCTCAATGAAGCTTATAAACTTGGCATATGTAATATTTAGCTTTCTTTGCCTTTTTAAATGATTTAATGTCTTAATGGCATTTGACAAAATAAATTCAAATTTGTTAGCATTTTTGTAAGTTTTCTTATATAAGACAATTGGCTTAGAAGCATAGAAAACACTTTTCTTCCTACTTTTTTTTTTCTAGTTACATTTAAAATTTTCCTTTCTCTTTTTTTTTTTTACATAATCACTCTTTTTTCCTCTTAACTTCTTTTTTCTCTCATTCTCTTTACAAATACTATTTTTTCTTTTCATGATCCTTATTCTTTTCTCCTCTCTATTTTTTTTTATCTTATTTGTTCTCATTTTCTTCTCCCTTTTTCCTTTTTCCTTTTTTCTTCTTCTTCTCTTTTCTTTTGTATTCTCAATTAATCCTCATACACTTATTTTGGGGTTAAAGATTTGAGTTTTATTTTTTCCCTATTCATTTCAAAAGCTATAGATGTTAAGGACTCTATCATAAGTTACTTTTTTATCAAATTGCTATGATCTTCTAAGTAATAAATGAGAAGCATTCATAGAAGTAACATTGCATAGCACCTCATCTTGGTATTTACGAAGTGTAAAAAAAAATTAACACTTACTTTCTCACTTTTACTTTACCATTATCATTCAACCATTGCAACTTGTATGGAGTAGGGTGTGACAAAGTAGACAAGTTCAACTTCTCTACTATTTAGGTACTAGCAATATTAGTACTACTATCATTATCAATGATAATATTATATATTTTACCTTTGATGTTGAATCTAGTGTAAAAGATGTTTTCCTTTTGCTTTTTGCTTTCTTTCTTAGCTTAATCTCCTAAGATCTTTTGAATCTTTAAAGTTTTCTTGATTGGACAATCAATAACATGATGACCATGCTCTAAATACTTAGAAGCACTTATCATGAGTATGCTTTTGATGCTTTTCAATTTTACCTTTACTTTTAGACACTTCACTTTTAAGCTTTGATGAGGATTTTCCTTTTTGCTTGATAATACTTTTGGATTTTTCTTTCTTGGATTTAGATAGGTCTTGTACTTCTCATAACCCTTATCTTCCTTCTTTTTAATTTTTTTCTCTTTTTGACATGAAGGACTATTCTTCTTTATGTTATTAAGACTATAATCATCCTTATCTTTACTTTACTTATTATTTTCTCTTATTTTATCTCTTATTTTATTTTTATTTTTAACTTTTTTCTTCATAATATTTTTCATTTTATCTTTTATCTCCTCTATCTTTTTCACCATATTGGCTTTTTTATAATTGTCTACTTTCAAACTTTCTAAATATTTCATTAATTTTTTCATTGCTTGCAGCAAATCTTTTCATATGCACTTATCATTATTTTTCCCACTATCTCTTAATATTCTTAAATGATAAACGTAAAAGAAAATATTAGATAAAAGAAAGGACTTCACAAGAGTACACTACTCACTTGAGTTAAAAGCACTCATACTTATGTTTACACTTTAATTTAGGCTTTACTTTCAAACGAGTTCACACACTTTTCCCTTTTTTCACTTTTCATTCTTTTCCTCTTGTGGTTCTTTGAGAACTAAGAGCCATAACTAAATAAGATTCAACAAGTGTAACAATTAACTTTACCAATCAAAGTTCACATAACTTGAAGAATCAACAAGATAATTAGAGACTTAACAAATGGAAATTCAAAAGAAGGAACTAATTAAGACTTAATAGGTAACACTTTAAAGAAAGGGAACTAATTAGAAATTAATAATTAAAGCTAAATAATTAAAGAAAGGAGATAAATAAGACTCAAGACTATGACTAAGATAAACTTAAGGACTTAAGGATTTGTAACTAAAATGGATAAGAAAGATTTAGAACCAATTAATAGGAAAAGAAACAAACATATGACCCAAAACAATAACTAAGATTGAATTCTAGATGAAGGAAAAAAATAATGAATAAATGACTAAAAAATAAGAAGTTCAATGATAGTATAAAGCAATAAGCAATACTTTCTTTTACTTTTCACACTATAAACTTCCTTTTTTTCTTTTTGAACTTTTCTTTCTTGCATTATTTTTTTATAACTTTGTTTCACTTTGATTTACTTTTGAATACTCTTTTTTATTCATTTTTGAATCATTTGGATTTTGATTTTGATTTTTTTTTTACCTCCAATTTTTTTCAACTATCACACTTCTCCTTTTATATTTCACTTTGTTTTTTTTCCTTTGATTTTCAACACTTAACCATTTTGCACTTTTGGTGTTATACTTCATAATATGTCAATACTTTTTTTAACTATCACTTGTTTTCACATATTTCAGAACTATATATTTTTTTGTTTTTATATTACTTAAAACTCATAATCTTAAGCTAACAATTAAGCACTAAGATGTAAGTGAACACTGAGATAGCATGAAGTGCAAAATTCAAACCAAAAACAATAGTGAAAACATGAATTGCAAATACATGCATAAAATTGCAATTTATCCAAATTAGACAATATAGCTACTATGCAACAAAATGTAATTGCCAACAAACTTGAATCAGACAACAGCTAATGACATAACATATAACATGAGAGAGATTAAAGCAATTGACTAACTAATTAAGGAAACTCATAATGCAAATACAAATTAAAGATGACGCTTGGAAATTTGAACACAATTGAATAAAAAGAATTAAAAGGCTAACTCAATTGACTATACTCAAGATAAAAGTAAATTAGCTTTAAGATGTGAATAACAAAATGGATGGAAAGACTTACAGAACCAAATGTTGCCAAATGACAAGACATAAAACTTAATAATACAAAAACATTATGTTATTTTATTTTACTTAAGCTATGTTACTTTAAGAAATGTGGCTATTTGAATAGCACAACTCAAAGCATCAATAAACACTTGAATCCAAAAGATTCAATTTTAAACAAAGATGCAATAGAAATGGAACAATGAAATAGAAAAATTAAATAGAGCATGACATAATAGAAAATGAGAATGAATTGAAACATGGAACAAAGATGACACAATGAATTGAAAACTTAAGATACTATTAGTTTTGGCATTAATCAAAATAGAAATAACTTGGACTAAATATCAAACATATAGATAACCCAATTTGATAAAACACAAGGCACTGACATTCAATTGAATTTGCCCATATTCAACACTTAAAATAATATACAAAATAGAATCAATAACAATAAAAGGAAGACATAATAAATTAAAATAGCAAAGTAGAAGCAAATTCAATCTAAATAGAATAAAAAAATAATAAGACAAAATCATAGAAAAAAATTGAATCAAAGAAATAAATCTAAAGATTAGGATACCTTGCTCTGAATATCAAATGATATGAAATTGAAAGCTTTGATATCAAATGAAGAAAAATTGAAAGTATTGATACCAAATGATATGAATCTATGATGGATCTTCCCAAAATTCAATAGATCAAATTAAAAAAGAGAAGGATAGTCATGCCATGCTTTGAAAGAGAAAAATAAGAGCAATTAGTGATAAAGAACACACCATAAAAATGAAAATCCTTTAATAAGTGAAGAAAAAACACGATACGAGAAAGAATCCTTGATTAGTAAAGGTTAACACCATAAATGATAAGTAACAAGTTCATTCAAGAACTTAAAAGAGAACACACTCTCACCGCTAAGGCATTCTACCAATTCTCTATTTTCTAGAACTTCAAAAACTTTAAAATTATAAGGAACAAACCTTTTTATATAACTTTCTAAAATTTTGTTGAAAATATGTTCAAATGATATAAATAGGCCCAAAATTAATACATTAACTTAAACCTAATAAGCCTTTAAATTACTTTAAATAACATAATAAATGACTTAAGGTAAAATAGTAAATATTTTAAAGCAAAATGGGCTTGAACATATTCATCTTAAACTAAGGCTCAAAATACTCTAAAATGACTCAATACATAAAATAACACAAATTAAGGTCCAAACATCATAAAATGTACTAATTAGCCCAAAGTAGCATCCTTAAACTTCAAGATGGCTTTTTAAAGTGCATTTTTTATTCTTTTAATTTTAATTTTTAAGATTGGTCTTTAAAGTCACATCAATTGTCATTTATAAATGTTACATCTTACTTCATTACAAAAGCCAAGCATATGATGACAATTATATTATTAACGTCAACATTGGGCATTTTTGTGATTAGCCTTACCGATAATGGTCAATTGAGGATGAAGGACTTACCTGACGCCCTACATCTATTGTAAGAAAAATATTTTCCATGCAATAGATAACCAAATAAATTATATGGAACAATTTCAAAATTTACTAAAACTATAAGGAGTAAGGGATTAATTTAAGGACAAAGTTTAAATAAAGTTCATTAAGTGTTGACCTTTAGGTTCTCCATTTAGATTACAATACACACTATTACAAAATTACCCTTTAAAGTTAGTTAACATGAAAACTAACATATATAATGATATGGTGACATTTTTGTAAATAAATTAGCTTATAATGTTAGTTCAAATAAAAAGCCAATTTTATAAAGCAAAATCATCTACTATAGGGTGTACAGTAAAAAAAAAAAGAACTTTTACAATGGGTATTTAAGCAATTGACAGAGAAAATAAAGGCAAAACATTGGATCCAAAAAATAGTCAAATATCAAAAATTAGTTCTTATATACAATTAACATTAAAACTTCACTCTTCTGCATTTTTATAATAATGCATAAAACATTAAACGTCAATTTTAGTATTAACTAACATGAAAACATATAGGCATCTGCTTTCACATTGTCTCTCTTTCTTATAACCATAAATAGAATTATATTATATGGATAGCTCTTGAGTTTTTATGCTCTCTGTTCGATTTTCTTTAGCATTTATTTGACGATTATATGTTTTAACCTTTAACTATCTATTTCTATTTATTTAAGGTATTTTCTTTGATACACTTATGGTTTGTGAGTATTTTATATTTTGATTGTAATTTTAAGATTAAAGTTCAAACATTATCATTTATTGTTGGAAAGCTTTCATTTTTATGATTTAAAAATTGCTTTTCAATTATTGGTTACATGTTTTAAAAATATCATTTAACATGAAGAGTTAAAATACCTAAATTATCATGTTTTTGCTTATATTTTTGAAAATGTTATTTTGCTTGGATGCTACATTTTAGAGTTAAAATACCTAAATTATCATTTAACTTTATTGCTTGGATACTACTTTTAAAAATTTCATTATGTTATGAGTAAAGTTTTGTTGTAAGATCAAGCTAAATGTAATAAAATGATTTTCAATTGTTCTTTTTATTTAATTTATCACATGTATTTGCTCAATTATTTATCAGATGTTGCTTAGCATATAGGTTAAATGCTTATGTTAATTTTATTAAGTATCTTTAAATAAAAGTGACATGAATGCATTTAAGAGCTTTAGTAAAAATGGTAAAAAAATAATAAGGTACTAAGGGCCTTACAATTAAAAGGGACATAGTCCTTAAGTGCACCAGAAGGGATAAACCTAAAGTAAACTTTAATAAAGTAGGAGTTACATGTAGGCCTAGTGGAATTAATTTCACTAGCTACTTTGGTGCATAAGTAAGCACCATAGTGCCCATTACAATTAAAGAATGACTCCAAGTTGAAGGAAACATTAAGGATGTTACATAAGAAGATTTATTAGTAAGGAACTATTTATCTTCATTTCAATTTTTTAGATGTTCATAAGAAGAAGTTTTGGATTACTAATCGTGTTTATCATTTGTGGGTTGCTTTACAAGATACATGTAATCTTCATTAGAATTACAAAAAATATATCTTTCTATTAGTGAGTAGAGGGTGAAAGGATTATAAGCATACATTAAAGAAGGATTATGTTAGCAAAGTAAGAAATCTAGTAGAACCTTCCTTGCAAAATATCACTAGATTGACCAATAGACATAGGCAAGTTTATAGAGATGTGCCATTTAAAAGACTTCCAAGTATTTGTGACCATCTTAGTATTGTTGCCTTTATTCCATTATTGACAAGAAACAATATCTTCTTATTGCCTTTTTTTTCTTATTAATAGGCCATAAGTGTATAGAATAAGATGAATTAAGAAAAAAAGTGTACAAACATTAGTTATATTGAAGAAGGTACAGGAAGCTCAAGGAGGACGTTCTTCAATGAAAGGACTGAAATTACCAAAGAGGTTGTTGCTCAATCTAGTAATTTAGCATTTGATTTTGTTACTTCTATAGAATGATATGAGTTATGGATGAAAGTCAAAGTTAAAATATAGCATTTATTATTGCTTCTATAGCATTTGGTAGGTTGCCTAATGAATAATAAGTGATGTTATTATTTTATTAATTTATAAAATATAAAGTGTGTTAATTATTTACCAATATATGACTATTATTTTTCATTACATAGTGGCAAGATCAGCTTAAGTAGTAAGTTACCCTATAGGAGTTTTAACTAACAGGGAAGATAGATATATTGATTATTGCTTTGAGAAATTTGTAGCATTTTGGGTGTATAAGGGCCTTTGGAGGAACCGTTAGCATTAAGTAACACTTTAGAAGAGTGGTGTGTGCCTCGCTACGCACCAGAATTAGATTATTATTAGTTTCCTAAAAATAATGCAATACAGGATGACAAACCGGGTTATACCTTTGTGATTCTCTTGATATTATCCTTTACTATGATTTTCTAGCAAAATGCAAAAAGAAATTGTAGAAATGGATATGAAAATGGAATGTAAAGACAAACTAGAACAAGATGCAATAGAATGACAACAGTATATTGACAAAATACAAAATGCAATATTATGTAGAATATAGAAATAAATTTGGGGAGGGGGTTTACTCGAAATTAAAGTAAATACACTAAAGTAAGTAAATAAAATAGTAAAATTGAAAGAAAACCAAGATAACAAAGCAGTTAATACAAGGATATGATAGCTCTTAATATAGATTAATCATAGATCACAAAAAATTTGATTATTCTAATTAATTTTTAACCTTGAATTACTTGGAACTCCTACAATAATTTATAAATCCTATGATATATAATCATCGAAAGTTTGATTTATTAAAATTAACTGGATTAAATAACTGCTATAATCCATTGGTCAAATCAAAATTGATTTAAAGATATAATTCAGTTAAATTGAAAAATTAAATTAGGAAATTCTAATTTAATCTCTCAATCCTCTATCCCTATATATAAAACCATAATTAACTAATAACAATTTATCATAAAAATAGATAAGAATAAAAAAATACAAGGTTGAACATCAATTATACCAAATCAACATCCAACAAATGCAAATTCAAAGCAATCAACACAAATAATTAAGGAAAGAGAAAAATCAATTAGAAAAAGTTAACATTACAAATTAAGATCTTATAATCTAATAGAAGAGAGCTTTAATATCCTTGAATTAACTTAAATATTTAGCCTTCTATTGATGAAGAACAAGAATACTAAAAGAAGAAGAAGAAAAACTATCTATCAAATTATGTAAAGTCTGAAGTGTCAAAGTCTTTTTAGTTCTCTACCTGTTATTTGACTCAATTACCTTTAAACCCTATTAGACTTGAATCTTATTCCTCTTAAGGTTACAAGAATGAGGTCTTGCTAATTTTTAAAAGCCTAAAACCTACTTTTATAAAGTAATAATCACTAAGAGTTATAGTAGTAAATTTCCATAAGTTTGACTTTCACTAATATAAGACCATTAAAATAATGTAATTTTGATAAATCATAAATATAAAAGTTATAGAGCTACATTTTAGGAAGATTTAGGCACTTGTTTCATATTGATTGGATCTTTATAACTCCAAATATGACCCAAAAATCAAAGTTAACTTTGTTAGGATAAAAGCAAGGCTTCAACTTCTTGAGTAAATAAGAACTTTCAAGAGTTTGAATTAGGCTTTAACCAAAATATCAAAGTTATAGAACTTTTCAATGTTATAAAGATAATACAATTTGACATTTAAAGCCCAAGATATAGCCAAAAGCATGAAATGGTATAAAAATATAGCATTAATTGAATAAATTCAGAATATTATAAAACTAGCCCTAAATTATAAAACAAGGCTAATTCTATGATGTTGAGTAAACATAACAAACTAATATATATAGGATCGGAGGAAATAATATAATAAATATTTTTTCACATCAAGGAGCCATAAAACTTCCTTGCAATGAAGGAATATCTGAGCAAGACTAGTCACTTCCCAAGATAAAATCTAGAATGAAAGAGATTCTAATTAAGTGAGCGAAGTCACTTGAAGGTTCAAATTAACTTTTGAGACTTGGCTAAGGCTTTAACATGGATAAGGGCATGTTTTAAAGCATAGTTTTGCTTAAAAGCTCATAGGTGTAGGAATTGATTTTACAACATGTAATCATCGAACTCAAGTGGATTGGTAAGTTATCAGTTGCTTTGAATAAGGAAGAGAAAGACGTACAAATGGCTGCTTGTATGCCACAATAAGGCAAATGTCAGCCTGCTAACCTTGATTTTTACATTTAATTACCAAAAGTAAATTCTTATCACCATAATGCTTGTTACTAAACACTCTCTAATCATGTAATAGGATTATATTGATGCTAATTAACTACTTTATTTATCATTGCATGTTTAGTGTATTTGTGTACTTTTAGTTAAGGGATCTTTTCTTAGGCAAGTGGAACAAGGCATGATTTTACTTAATTTCATGCTTCACACTGTTGGACAGCTAGAGGACTAGTATAAGGTTATAGTAGAAGTCATTAGGGACAAGTTAAATAAGTTGCCATTGTTAACAAAGGAGGTAACCATAGTGGCCTAAGCAGTTAGCTCCTTCCTAGATTGGTTAAAGACTTGATTCATTTGTTTATAAAGGTAAGGTTTTCCATCATTTCAAATTTATTGTTTATGGTCAAATAAAATACTATTTAATATGTCTTCTTGTCATATTATTTTGCAATCTATTTTTAGGTATCTCTAGGAAAAGAAAAAGGCACAAAGAAGTAGGAGGGGGATAAGGATAAGAGTAATAGGTCTAAAGAATCAAAGATTTTAGTAGCTCATCCTTAACAAAAAATAAATAAATGTGGGAACATTGAAGGAGAAACTCTAACCCATTGTATAGAAGATGTTAAGTAAATGGCACATTATGTTATCTCACGACAAGAATTTATGGGACATGAAAATAGCATTCTCCTATCCAAGATAGAGATCTTGTAGCTTCTAAATAGGAAGGAATTAGATATTTTGATTGCCATGACTTGGATTATATGTGTTCATCTTTACCCCTTAAGTCTTCCCTAATTTTGCACACATATTAGATAGATGAATTTTAGCGCTTATTCATTTTGAAAATTTTAGGTAGTTGCACCATGATGCCAAGGAAAGGAACTTACCTTCCTTCTTTAGTTTCCTAGATCTAAATAAGGTGCAATTGTTAGGGATAAGTTGGAAATTTCAAAATAAGTATATAAACAAGACCATGACAATGAACAAGAGGTAATGTTATACGGTACCATACTATAAAAAGTATATTGATGTAAGGATTGGGCTTAATTCATTCTTTAGTTATATTTTCTCTTCCATTGTTTTACTTCTATATTGATAATATTGTAGCCACCAATAAATGTTATGTATAGTCTATCCCAAAAAAAAGATGATCTACTGATTTAACCTACTAGTGTGTGAACTACAAAAGAATTGGAAAAAGTCATTCACAACCTCAATAAATGTTCATTTAAGGATGCAAGGCTTGGCTAAAGGTAACATTGAATGAGGGAAAGTCATGATAACATTATTATGCATGTTTATGTATCTAATATAGTGATTGATTATATGAAATTAACACTATTTTTTGTTAGTTGGTTGCAATATCCCCACACAAATCAACAAAGTGGAGTGTGCATACTATGTGTGTAAAAACATAGCTAACATGATTAAGCACATAATGAGCAATGAAAGGCCCAATATGATAATCTATTTGAATTTTAGTTAGATAAACACTTATAGAAACATGTAGTTCTACTTTCTTATCAAGTTTATGTGTAAACAGGAAATTATTCCAACATAACATAGAACCCTATAGTGCGGCGACATCATTCCAAAAGGAATAGGCTACATATGTATTAAGAGAGATACAAGTACAAGTATTAGTTTGAAAGGGTGTTGTTAAGTATAAACTTATAGGGTTCAATTGTAAATGAAAAATGTATAAACAATGTACTTGTAAGCAATTACTTGTAAATGTATACATTATTTTGTAAGCATTATGAAAGTTATTTATACATATATATTGTATAATTTGATGTTGTTTTAAAAGGTGGTGCTTTTTTGTATTAGCAAATGTGTCCACCCTTTTATTTATGTAATAGATTTGGTTTGTATCTTGGAGTTATTTTTTTTTTCAAAAAATAGCCAATATATCACATCAATTTTTTGTTAATAACTAACATGGATAATACATAATGTCAATTTTATAACAATAATATATGTGAAAAAGTAAAATTATGTCTAAAAAGTTAAAGCAATAAATTGAAAAGGTGAAATTCTACGTCTGTTTTATTATACAATCAATGTGAAAAAGAAAATTTTTGTCCACTAACTTTAAAGCTATCATTAGGCTTAAGATGTCAATTTTAGTTTGTAATCAATGTGGAATATTTAAACGTTATCATTTTTCTCTCCTCTAAACTTGTGATAATGAAAGTGGGAGTTGAAATTGGAACCTTGTCTTAATGCCAAATTGCAGATATATTACAAAATGAAAGTATTTTCCTTATGACAAAAATAGTGTCTTACAAATAATTTGGATGAATCTTAACATGAATCTAATTTACATCATTTTAATGAGCTTACTTGAAGCTTAAAGGATGGTTGTAACCTTATTAAATAGTTCAAATGGGATTCAAGTTTGATTTTGAAGAAAGGAAAAATTTGAGATTGGAGAATAAGATTCATAGTGCCCTACAGAGAGAACAACCAACTAATTCTTTTTGTAAGTAAAAAGTTTGCTATAATTTCTTCACACAAAAGATCATTTTAACTTGAGTTTAACTATTTGTTTGCTCTAGCTAACATCTTCTTCTCAACATTAAAGTTTGTTCAAATGCTTTATTTCTTTTCTAATCCTGATTAAGAATGTCTATTTGTTGTATATTATGTCAATTTATTTGAATTGTATTTTTTATTTCATTAATTAGTGTTTTGGTTTATGTGAGTTTTTTTTTGAAGAAAAGGCAACAAATTTAACAAATTTATTCTTTACAAAGGATCAAGATAACATGAGCATTTTGAATAACATTCAATTTTAACAAAATTTTAATATAAAAAGTCATGTAATAAATTTCTCTCCAACAAAAGCATATCGTATTAATGTTTCACCAATAACATCAATTTTGATGTCTGTGTCCTTGTTTTGCCATAATGATATTCATAAGTATTTCTATTAATGACGATATTATTAGAAGACAATGTAAGTTCCTTCTCAACATTTATAAATATTATTTTTAGTTTTTGCAACATTTATGCATTATATATCTTCTACTATTCAAATTCAAATAAATGTATTGCTCTTTATCTTTTTCTAGCTTATTGTATTTGGGATATAAATTTTGACCATAGTGATATTGAGATAGAGTTTGAATATTGATGTTACAACTTGTATAGTAATATGAGTTGTTAAATTCTATAATTAAGTTCAGATACTAAGGTTAGTGGGGTTTACGAGAATTCTGATGGATTTAAAAAAAATTAGAAACTTACATCTTTAGTAATACTATTAACATTGATTACTACATTAAAAAAAAATCAATATCATATTCCAATTATTGACCAATATAATGTAATTAAATATGTTAATTTTCTTGCAAAAGAACTAGATATTCAATGTTGATTCAATGATTGAAGTTGAATATATAGGATTTACAATGATGCCTATATATATGTCAAATAGTAAATAATGTGGAATGTATTAAACAACTAATGTTAAATAGTTTTTTTAATAGTGACATGTAATATATATATCGTAATCTAAATAAAAACTTTGTGACAAATACTTAAAGAATTTTATCCAGGTATAATCGTTAATTGTATCAAAAAAATATTAACAAAAATTCAATTAATGGTACTACACCTTAATACTTATGAAATTATAAAAGCTCTATTTTTTATTTAAGGAAAAATCAATTCGTTTGTAACTGGTTTGCCCTTTTTGGATGCCAATAACTTCATGTGCACTGCACAAGTTGATCGTATTTATAATTATTTTCTCTTCAAGTACACAACATTTGTATTTTCAACGATTGATTTTACATCAGAAGTGACAAGGAAATATTATTGAATTGGTAGATTAAGTACATGAAAAATGATCCTCATAGAAAATAAATAGCAACAAGAAGAAAAAAGGGGGAAAATAAAAATACAAACCTTATTCAAAGAGAATACAAAGCCTTCAAAATGCTAGTTAACTTGATATTGGTTTGTGATTGTTGCTCAAAGCCTCAGTCTCATGAACAAGGGAACTTGCAGCATTGATAACAAGGACATAGTATTCCTTCATTCCAAACAGGAGACTGAAAACATTTTCAGTGATCCAAATGGTGATTTAGTCATTTTCCTTGTTTGGGAATGCAGAGCCTGGAGATTGGAACCCACTCAATTGGTCATGGAACCCAATTTAACCTCAAGATTTTGGTCTGTGACATGAAATATATTTCAAAGTCAGCCAGATAATTTAAAACTTCAAAAACTGTACAAGAGATTGCGGTGGAAGATACGTTTCCTCCAAGATTCACCTTCTACTCGCATTGCACCTTCTCCCATATTGTGACGTGATCCTTACTACGCTAAGGAATGTGATTCGGAAGGGTGTGAATTTAAGGATGTTACTAATAAAAAATAAAATCGATGGGCTTTTATAATCTTTTCCCTTTTTTATTTATTTTATTTTATTTTTAATACTAGCTTTTGTGTGAATTTTTTTTTTACGGTGGAATTTGCAAAAATTATATTAAGATCTACCAAAAAATATTTATTAGGAAATTGAATTTAAAAATCAAATCATTCTAATAATTCAAACTATTAGATGAAAGTCCAATAGTAACTTTCATCAGTCAACAAGCCCTTTGATAGAACTCCGGCCCCTTGGGCTTATAGATGTTGTGACTGAGATTTATTAAGAATTATCAAAATAAAAGTGGCTCATAGTAATGATAATAACATATATGGATAAACATTTATATTCTATCAAATGATGCCTTTGAGCAGTTTTATTTAATATTATCTGCAGTAATTTACATGAGCTCATATCATAGTATATACGTATAAAAATAAAGTTAAGTTTATGTCCAATTTTTATGTTTGGATTATACAATATACATATGTATATACATATATCAATTGGTAATAATTCACAAGAGAATACATTATATTATGCATAATTTATTTTGTGCTTCAACCTCAAATTATTTTTTTTCTTCTGAAAAATCCTAAAATTTAAGTGTAAGATAAATTTATTTACTCTAAAATTAAAACAGGCCACCAACTTTTTTGAAGGGTGAAAGTAATAATTACAAATTATCTAATTTTCTAAAATCTTTAGTAGTGAAATTTAAACTTAAAATATAGATAATTGAAAATGACAAATATTATCAATTGAGCTGACCTAATTGATTTGGTGAAATATTGGAGACTAACAAAATGTGAACGAATCGAATTTGCATGAGTTATGAGATGTAAACTTACTGACTATAGGAGTCTTGAGAACAAAAAAGCAGGCAGCAATGACAATGTAGCACAGGGTTAGGACTACTCCTTTCATGTAGTGTGACGTTCCATCCTACATAAAAATCATATAATATTTATTTATAAAATTAGGGTATATACATTTTTTTCTTCTTAAAAATTGTAGTAAATCTATAATAAATATGCATAGTTACCTGCAAAGTGAAAGCTGTAATAATTATTGCGAGAGCAAGGCACCCAGTTTCAAGGAGATTGAAATCCAGATCCATTGGTATTCCAATTATCCATGCAACCGCCACACTTAGCGGAACCTGAAATTGATTTTATGTTAATTAGAATTACCTCCTTGACATTACAACATGAAAAAAAAAAGTTCTCTATTAATCACCATCCTATAATAAAAACAATAATACAATATAGTATATTACAACATATCAGTAATTATTAATAGGTTTTGTCACAGCATGTGAATAAAATTGTGAATTTTTTAGTTTAACCACTGATGAAGCAACGTTACCAACCAGGGTAGGATTAGCCACACAAAATTGGAAAAGTTCTTTAGATCATAATACGTGTATTAATTTTTTATTAATTATTATTAATAATTATAATTTGATGACTATGGTAATCATCAGTGTTATAATTATTTTTTAAATAAAATAATTAATATACTTTTCATAATCTGAATTCAAAATTTCACAACAAGTATATAAGAAACTTTATATAACTAATTTTATTCAATAGAAAATGTATAAAACTTTTCCTATCATTTGGTTATCCTTTTTTAAAAAAAATTAAGTTTAGCCCTCAAAAATAAAATACATATAAACCTTAAATAAATTCTATTTTAACTTCCTCGATTTGTCCTTATTCCGCCCAAGAGTTTAATACGAAAGACATAAAATTTGTAATTTCTAGCTTGTACAGATTTACGTGTGATTGTAACTTCATCATTTAAAGTAATAACAAAAAATTTTGAATTTTTTTCCATTTTTATGAAAAAGTTGGAACATTTAAATAAAAAAATGCAAGACTATGTATCGATATATTTTTTTTCTTAAGACTATACCAAGTATTATTATTATTATTATTATTATTATTATTATTATTATTATTATTATTATTATTATTATTATTATTATTATTATTGGATGACTTGAATCTTACCACAAACATTGATATTTGGGTTGCAGATCCCATAGCAACACCCAAAGATATATCCTGAAAAATTGATAATTACAGTAGTTTGAAGCCAGTAATTAAATTGAGGCTTAAGTATAAGCTAAAGCTTTGCCGAACATAATTGGCTTAAATAAACATACCAACTTATTCTTAAAAGCAAATATGATTGAACCAGCGTGTTCTGCAGCATTTCCCACAATTGGCAGCAAAATTATGCTAATGAAGCTAACAGAAATGCCCCAAGAATCTGATGCTGCCTACATAAGGACAGAAGAAACATATTAAGTGTGTGTGTGTATATATATATAAGTGAGAACTATGAAAAAATTATTATATGAAAAAATTATTATATCAGATTTAGTATTTAAAGATTAAGATTAAAATATAAATTCATATTAAAATAAAAACTTACATATTCATTTGATTTTGTATAAATGATCATGTTGTCCTTTTAATTGATTATATACTAATTCATACCTCAATGGTGGCCACAACATATTCTGATAGCATTGATATGAGCATTGTCATACCAACTAACCAGGTAAAGGCACTCCAAAATCCTATCCCTGCTTTGTCATCTTCTTCGTCTTCCTGATTTATCCCAATAAAACTAGTTAGTTTAAGGAGAATTTTATTGAACAGTAACGCATTAATACGTTATTGAATCAAGGGTTGAAATGTTTCTTTGTTAATTTAATATTTAATCAAATAAAATAATATATTGATGTATTTTTATTTCATTCAAATTTAATAATATATTGGTATACCATTATACTAATGTTACATTATAGATTTCCCTTAATTTAATTATCGCTTTCTCTTTTTGTAAATTTAGAGGAAAAAATATTCCCATTTCCTTTTAATTGTTTTTTGGGGTGGGGTTTGGGGATTTCTAAGTTGCTTTGCTTTGCCTTTTTTTTCCTCCTCCACTTTTGAAAATAAAAAAAAAAGGAAAGAAATCTATTACAGTCATTGACTTTTAGACAATGTGAAATATAAAAATGCCATTACATATGCAAATTATATATATATATATATTAATAAAACACATTAAAAAATTTGGTTCCCAGGAGAAATGTCATGTATCTAATACATTATATCTACACTAAAGTGATAAACAAGACATTTTACTCTCTTTGACTCAGTTTGGTTACAAAATATATTTCTTTAGTTTATATGTAATAAAAACTTTCGTACCACAGTATACCGTAGATTATTACATGGTATTATTTTGATGAGAAAAATAATTTCCTCTCTAAAATAATAATATTCATTTCACTTTATTCCTCGTACATAATATTAAAATAAAATATTTCTAATTTTAATATTTTATAATTATAAATACAAATATTAAATAAGATTATACATATGAAAAATAAATTTTGTTAAAAAAATGAAAAAATACAAAATTTTATGAAAATATCATAAGATCATATGAAAAAATTGAGCACCATATCTTCAATAATTGCATGATTTTATAAAAATGTTATATGTTTTATGTAAAAATTTATATATTTTATAAAACAAAATCCCATTTTTTTCAGAAAATCGTAATTATCTGGAATTATTGAGGGAAAACGATTGAATAAAACGTGTGAGTAAGAGGGAGAAATGACCTCTTGTGAATCAAACAATTGGCGATGAGTTTTCAATTGGAAGAAGATATATGCAACATATGCCACAAGCATAACGATGCTGCTTGCTCTTGACAATTGAAGAGTATATGTTGCAATGGGAAAATAGGTTCCTTGCATGGCGTATTTGAACATTAGTGGCAGCAAATGGCATAGCAACCCCAGCAGCAATAGCAGTGTGTTCACATCTGCCTGTTTCTGTAATTCCATTATTCACAATAAAAAATACAAATTCAACGAAAGTAAAATGTCAGTTACTGATCACTAGACATATATAGCTATCAATTGTACAAATACATGTTACACATTCACAATTAAATATTTCTTGTGACTTGTGAGCTTATATTTAAATTAGCGTCTGTGACTGTAATATTATATAATATTATAATTCTATTTGGTTTCATTGCCGTGATTTACTGATCTTTTTCAACAATTTTCACATTAACCTGTATTTGCAATAGCCATAGCACAATTAATTATGATTGGATCATAATTTTTTTTATAAATCACAGTCAAATTTAATGTAATTATGCTTACATTCTTTTTATTTTTCATAATATATTAACTTTTTTTTCATGTAAACCTAATTTCCCTTTCTTCCATTTAATTTAAATTTACATTTACTTTTTTACTCCAGACAAATAACAAAAAGTAGACATATATTCTTTAAAAATAAAAGAAATATGAGTGTAATTTATTCTTTTATATTGTAATTTAAACATTAATATTTCAAGTAACACATATAATATTTTAAATTCAAATTCAAAAAATATTAACAAATGTTATTACATTGTTAAGAATGTTAATACAATAATCATCATAATTTAAAATTATAATTGTGAGTATCATGATAATTCTACAATCTTTTTAAAATGTTAGTTCACCAAAAGAAATGTAATGTCTTGTGAACAATTGTGAGGGTAAGGTTTTTTTAAGTAAATAATGTGATGAAGAAGGCATACTCTGTCATATCTTTGTTCCATTTTAAGGTTGGCCAAGCCTCCACAAAGAAGGGATGTCCCAAGAACCAAAAGAAGGTTTGAGAGAACGGAACCCAATAGCGAGAACTTCACAACATCTATCTTGTTCTTGTGAAGTGCCAATATGGCTATAATCATCTCAGTTGCATTACCACACGTTGCATTTAGAAGTCCCCCAACTGCATATATGTACCCAAAAAAAAAAAAAAAAGATTAAACTCCTGTATTTCAATTTTTATTCGTAGATAAATTTAATTCCAGTTTTGTTTCAATACAACCATAAAAAATGTGTGTTTTTATTAAAAAAATAATTGTAATTTTTTTTTATAAAATTTACAACTTTTTATGTGCACCTCTAAAAAAGTTGCAACGTTTTAGTATGTAGAATTGCAGCTTTTTCATTAAAAGATATAATTTATTATATAAATCTTATAATTTTTTAATAAAAAAATTACAATTACGTCATAAAAGCACCTATATATTCTAATCATAATAGCTCCATATTAGTCACTGTTGCCACAATTGCAAAAAAAGAAATTAATGAATGTATAAAGAATTTTATAAACTTTTTGTTCGAAAATTATAAATTTTAAAAGGAAAGTTGTAAAAATTGCATCAATATTATTATTTTTTTGGTAGTACGGTACACGACGCGTTTAAGTATTTGCATAAGAAAGGGAGCTAAGATACCTGTTGGGCCGGTGTAATACGCAATTTGTCTTGAATTTTGACCGAGATCACAGAAGTTATACAGGAAAAATGTCAGGAAAAATAACGTACGGTAATGTTAAATAAAAATAAATAAAATAAATAAATTAAGTGGCATGTGTACAGATCAACTTACTCAGTGAGGAAGCTGACACGTTCAGCTAGTGGAGCGAGTCCAAGCAAGCTCAGAGCAAAAATCCACGACTACGTGCCACAAAACATTATTATTAATAAAACGACATTTCCTTTGGCACCCGACAATAAATCAACCTTAGTTATCTTAATTATAAATATGCACTTTCAGTTATTATTCTGTATTCAGTAACAATGGCATGAAGCTTAGATAATACATGGTCGAAATAACAAAATAGATTTATATTTTATTTATTATCAAAGTAAGTTAATTTTATATCATTATCTATTTTTATATTATCACATCATTAAAAATTATTAAAATTTTTGTGCTATTAAAATCCTTAATAATGATGTGTCAATGTAAATTGTTGTATATTGATAATACATTAATTTAAATTCTAAAAATAATTATTTTCACCGTTCCTTTTTACTTTCTATTTAAAAAATTATCTTTTTTTGTTACTTTAGAATTTATTGAAACATTAATTATTTTTTGTTTTATATTTTTTATTTCTAATAAATATTTAATTAATTTACATATTCATTTTAAAATATTTCAATGAATTTACTTTATCAAATTTCTCACAACTCTTAATCCTTTAAACTTTATTATTAGACTAATGAAGTAAATTTTAAGTATTAGAATAAGGGGTTATTTTAAAAAGGATAATCAAACTTAACATAATAAAGTAATGATTAGATAACTTGATTTTAATCTTTGTGATACAGATTGAAATGACATATAAAAAGGGATGGGGTATAAATTTATAAGAATAAAGATAAGCAAAAATTAATACAGTTGCCCCCTTTGAGAAAAAATAATAATTTTCCACCGTTAACTAAAAGAATTTAAGAAAAATAAAAAAGATCTAAGAAAATAAAAAAAAAGATAAAACTAGCCTAGTTTATAATATCATCATAATAATAAAACTTATTCTATGTCCTCTCATTTATGCATTTAAGAGCAATTGATATTCAATGTGGTATTAATTTTTTTTTTAAATTGTTACGAACAATTGACATATAGTATTAAAGCCTCTTAATCTGAAAAGTTAAGAGTTTGATTTCTACTGCATTCACTTTAAATATTAAATATTTGTATAAAATAAAATGAGTTTATGTTATGTCCGTATATTCTTCGTAGCACAAAAAAATTATTGAAGAAAATAAAATACACATCATATTTTTAAGTATGAACCATATGGCATAATTCCATTACATTCAATTAAAATTCTTGCATCATAATGTATCCATGAAAGCATGTAAGTTGGGGCAAGTCGGTCCATACAAGCTTACAGTCGCATGGGCATACCCTTATAAGCTTGCCTTAAAAAAAAAAAAAAAGAATACTTAGTTCAGATTATGAGATTAGTGAGTAGCTCACTTTTTTTTTCAATTAAAAATAATTAAATTATTAAAAGAATATACGTAAAAATTAAAGATCAAATTTTAAACATAAAGAAAGGTATATTGAGAGAATATTAAATTAAATTAGACTAAAAATATTTATTTTTAAAAATTATAATTAAATAATTATTTTTTATTTTATATAATTAGTTAATCAAATAAATTTTAAAAAATTACATTGGATTATTGTATATTGTATATTGAATTGAAAATTAGATTAAATTAAAAAAATTTCTAAATATTTGAACAATTATTAAAAAAATAAAAATAAGAGCTGGTGCGAATTTGATCCATGCAAATTTGCTCTTATAAGCCCGCAACGAAAATGGGATCAAAAAAATAAGACTAGACTATTCCATACCCATCGGCCATACATTAAGCTTGCAGCTTGCAGTTTGTTTTACAACTTTAATGAAAAGTTATATATGAATCCAAAATTGAATTTTGAAAATGAGTTTGGAATATATAAATAAGGTAATAAAAATACTTTGGATACAAGTGGTCAAACTTATTGAGACTGAGTTTCATCGATGGATAAAATACACAACAATTATGCGAACTCAATTTTTCAGAATCCACACCGCCAGTCTCCACCTCTAGCATTTTTAGAGACACATGCATATTCTACGGTTGCGATCATAGTTGTTGATATATCGTGATTTAGTAATTAAAAAATGTATTTATTATAATTCAAAATATATAAAATTGTGGTGGCCGGCTGTAATTTAAAATGTTAACATACGGATCTAATGCTTACCCTTCCGAAGTGATAAAAATCTGCGGCAACGGCTAAAGGAATAGCCGGAAAGAGCACAGCAAGCTTGGTGCTGAAAATGACTTGTTGCAAATTCGCCATTAAACCTCCCACCATATGAAAGCTTGAACTCGTCACCAAAACAGGATCAGACTTCTTCCTAACCATCGAAGATGACAAGGTTTGCGGCGACTTCACACCGTGGACGAAGCCATTGTTGGGCTTCAAGTCGCCACCAAAATTCTCCAAATCGTCCTGATGATTCTCCATGAAAGGTAGCAGCTAGATAAGATTATTGCTGCCAGGGAAAAGGGAAGGAATTAATTAAGTTCAGTGAAGAAGAGAGAGCGGGGAATAAATATGTAAAGAGATATGAAATTTGTATCATCTCTTCTTGTCTTTAGTTATTTTTCTCTTATAAAAAATAGATAAATATAAAATTTTTACGTAAAATGATACTTCAAATCTATATTTTTATGTACAGTGAAACTACAAAAAATTTTACGCCAATCACTCTTCATAACAGAAAAGTGGCTTAAAAAATAAAAAACATTCATATATTTTAATACTAAAGAGTAGTTAATTATTAGTTTTATAAAATACAGATATATTAAAAATTACATTTTTAATTTTAAATATTATTATTATCTTCTTTTTATTCAATCAAAACAAGAACTTATTTTATAAAAGAAAGTCTGGATCTCATGTACTATTAATATAAGATATTTTGCATTATTAATGAAAATAAAAAAATATATCTTTAAGTTTAATAATAATTAAATATTTTTATTATTAATAAAAAATTATAATAATTCTTTTAATAATATGATGATGATAATAAATTAAATTTAAATGAAAAAGAAGCAGCCTGGTACTTTTCATGTATAAGAAAACAGGGAGTGAAACGAATAGTGATATGAATTTCTAGTGTTTTACGAAGCTTCGCGGAATCTTCGCAGCTCTCGGTTTCGGTTGCATGAAGAAGCCACGTAGTTTCCATCGCTTGTGGGAAGGAGGGGGGTCTTCAGGTATCGGCGGGGTTTAACTTTTGTAGTATAAATGAAAAAGAATTAAGCAGAGGATATGTACGAAAGAGTGAGTGAGAAGCACGTTGGTACTCGATGCGGATAACTCCGAGGATGATATTTGCAGGTCGTGAAACTTGTCACAAAGAAAGATAGGAGACAACTATGTGACTTGTGAGTTCAATAATCACCTGGCCCTTTCACGAGTGAGATTCGCCTTTAAATTTGTCCATTTCTCATTTATTTTTTAATAAGAGAAATCTTACCTCATAATTAATTCTTTATCATATATATATATATATATATATATATATATATATATATATATATATATATATATCTGTGTGTGTGTGACAAATTCTAACAAAAATTCTGAAATTATTGATAAGTATGAAATATATTTCTAATTAATTAAATTAAATATATTGTTTTTTATTTTTAGTAATATAACAAATAATAACATATTAAATACTTTATTAAAATAAAAATAAAATATTAAATATGGTTCTATTATCAATTATATTATTATTTATTATATTATTAAAAAATAGAATATTTAATTTGATTAGCCAAGAATGTGTGTTTAATACTTAGTAACAATTTTCGAAGCTGTTGTTAAGCATTTTCTTTTATATATATATATATATATATATATATATATATATATATATATATATATATATATATCAATTTTATCTTTAAAATTATAAGGTACAAATAAAATAATCAAAGTTATAATTTCATTTTTAAATGTACATATAATTTTATTTTTTAGTACAATTAATTAAGGATAAAATTATAATTTCATATAATTCAGTAATTATTTTATCATTACTTTATAATTTTAGGAATAAAAGTAATATTATTAATTTTGTCTAAAATATATAATATGAAATAATTTGAATAAATAAAGATAAAATAGGTTGGATATATATATGTCTAAATTCTGTTCATTTATAAAATAGAGAACCTAAAATTTTATTTAAATATCACCTTTAGACCTGGTTTCTTAGTTCAAGTGAAATTAGTATATGTAGGGTTGTGTACGTGTTAAAAAAAAATGGAATTACAACACATTTCACCACCCCTAATAAGGATATGTACTCTTAAAAATTTTTCATTAATATTATGCTCGGAGGCTACGAGAGTAAACAAAAAGAAGATAATGATAAAATGGATGGAAATTGAAAAAAAAAAAGACGAAGGATGAATGGTTAAGGGAGGAGTTCCTATTCCCTTATCTAGATATCAATAGATTCCTCGAAGTTTACCATATTAAAGATGCACAAAATAAGAATTACTGAAAAGTATCAAAGAATTTCAAATGATTAATTATAAACCTTAAATTTCTTTCACTGCCCTATTACATTCCTCAAATAAAGAAAATGTTACCATACAACATTCTCTCCCTCCTTTATATCCTCTATTAATTTTTCACCGTTCAATGAGAAGTTATAATTTTATATATAAAATCTTATTTTTTTATTGAATGTTGCAATTTTGAATAATATAATTGCAACATTTTCTTATACGTTAGATTTATACATACTATAATTTTTTTAATAAAAAGATATAAAATTTTCTATAAAAGATTGCAGAGTTTGTAATATTTGCATTAAATTTTAATAAAAATTCAGTTTTTTAAGCACGTGCTGTTACAAAAACCCACGCACCGTTAGTAAGCCCCGTTAGGGACGGGACCCTCTCCATGCGGTGGGAACTTCTAGTTCAATCCGCTAAATATTTGAAATGCAAAAATATCCATCACGTTTACGGAGTTTTACATAAAATTTACATATTACCTTAAAAAATTAACTTACTATTTAGTAATATGTATTTTAGTCATTTAAAAAATCTTATTTCTATATACCCAAGCATTTTTAGCGTGCAATTTAGTGGGTGAGTGTACTTTTAGTCCAAGAATGGTAAGAAAAGAATATCCGAGCCTTTTTATGTTAATTCCAACAAAGAACATGATGGCAGAACTTGTTAAATCTTACAAGGAGCACGATTCAAACTAACTACCTTGAAGATATTTTGCTCCATCCCAGCAGGAGATATTTCTATTCCTGCGGTAGTTCTATAAATTTCAACGTTAAGAGATAGTTATCTTCTAAATTTTAATAATCACTAAATTATAATGATAAAATATTCTATTATTAAAATACAAGTGGAAGAGTAATCATAATGTCAAAATATTCTATTTATCAAAACACAAATAATAATAATAATAATAATATTGATATTTTAATAATTATGATAGAATTAAAAATGTTTTCTTCCTAGCAAACACGCCTTGAAAAGCTACTGTGCTTCTTAGAGAAAATTTAGAGTAAAATTGACTCTCCTGTTTAAAACTTGTTTGTTTCTTGAATTTAAATTTGATTTATTATTAATGTAAAATATTTTATATTATTAATAAAAAATTTTAAGTTAAATTTGGTTAATTGTTAATATAAATATTAGCTTATATTAATTTGATTTATTATTAATTTTAAAATTTTCATATTATTAATGAATAAAAAATGTCCACACCATTAAATGTAAGTTCAACTAAAATCTTCTATCAATAGTGAGATTTTAATAATTTTTTTATCAATATAATAAAATGCGGGTCAATGATATATGGTGTAAATGAAATAACATTAACAATGAATTAGATTTAAAGCTCAAATTTAAATATTATACTGTATTATATACATGCGTTGGTATATTTATATTTTACATTTATTGTTTTTTTTGACGTAAATCATTTAGTGTAAAAATAATTTATTTTCTTATGTAAAATATTAAAATAATGAAAAGTAATTCATTTGTTGAATATTACATATATCTTGTATGGTGGAAAATGACATTTATAATTTTAAAAGGAAAGTTATTTTTTCTTGTTATCATTACTATTATTTTATTGATTATAAGATATAATTAGTTGCGGATCACCTGGACCATGTTTTGAAATTTATAAAGAGAATATGTATCATATATATAGAATGTCCCCATAAATAATGACAGTGCCCTCATAAAAAAGAAAGAAATTATTAAAAAAACTTTTTAATTTGTAAGGAGTGTTATGTGCAGACTACTTGACTTCAAGTACAAAATCAATTGAATGTTGTAAGTCATGATTTTTTCCCCCTTTTTTTTTTCTTTTGCTTTGTCTATTTTTTTTTTTTTTTCATAACTAAGAAAACCTTTTCCATAATTTTTAATTCTTTTATACTCATATTTCATTTTTCTTGGGGAAACTCAACCATCGATTCAATTCTTATTAAGACGTACTCGGGCAGATTGTCTTTTGCTTCTCCTTTCAGTGAGAAAAAAGATATAATGAATTTTATTAATAGATTTATAATTTTATATCTTTTTGTTATCTATTATATTAATTTTTTAAAAAAAATTGATTAAGTGTGTGAACACTATGATATGCATTCATTTTGTTATTGCCATAAAAATATTCTTTAATGTTGAGATTGAATATTATGATGTTAGAGGTTTCACGAGTAAACTGAGTGTCTGACAATTAAATTTCTTTTTATTTTGATCAAGATTAGCATTTCCAAATTGAATAAAGATTTTTTGTGCTGAATTTTTTAATACTAAATTTTTTTATAATACAAATATTCAATTTATTTATTAAATTTTACTTTTTTAATTATGAAAAAATTCCTCAAAAAAAAAAATTAACAAAATCTCCAATTAAACTATGCATTACTTAAAAGAAAAAATTCTTACGAATTAATTTGAAAGACATTGAACACTTTAAATTTTGGATTATCATGGTAATAAAGATATTAGGTGAATTTATATGCTATAAGGTCTTCATCAATAACAAAAACATAAATTTACTAAAAATTTTGAAGAAAAATTAAGACGTTTCAATTTTGAATTCATCATAGGTAACTATAAATATTATTGAAAAATTTTAAGTGCCAACCAAAGAAAAAAATTTATGGATTCGCAGCTGAATATACTAATAATAAAAAAATTCCCTATTTGTAAAAGAAAAATAACGAGATTTTCCTGCCAAAAATGTTTCAAAGAAACAATAAAAAAATATATATATCTTTTCAATGAAACAAAATGAACTTAGGATTGGTACACAATTCTTGCCGCGAAGAACATTCAGGCGCACTTAGCATGTTAAGCCAAGCACAAGACGAAATATTATGTAAAACACATTAGAATCCGTATTGCATAGGCCGTAACCCCAAAGACTGAAGAGTAAACTTCTTGGAATTTTCAAGAGCTGCGTTAGATTAGAGAGAACAAAACGGTAAGGTGCTCACCGTCGTTTATTCCCATCAAATACGGTAAATGGGACAAAATAACAGCTGAATTGAGATTGCTGCTTCTTTAAGGTTATTAAGGTTAGACGAAGTTTCCTTGCACATTGTCGTTTTCGCCAAGCAGGGGCCTTACGTAACCGTTACTTGTGCTGCTTCCTTTGGAGAGATGAATACAAAATATCATCGAAACCGTTCCTAGCCTATAAGAAAATTCAGGAAATGTGCCCACAAAGTACAGATGATTAAATACAAAATCTGCCGCTTGCTTAAATTTGTCATTTAGTTTGCGTGATTATTACGTTTGAGTAATTCTTGTATGAGCAAATATATATCAAATCAAATATACATTAAATTATACAAACGGTTATATAACAATAAAACTAAGTAAAATGAGGATGGTAGAAAATTAGAGGGAGAGAAGAAGAATAGAACAAAATTAAGGAGTTTTTCTCATTTCTAAATGTATAAAATCTTTTATATAATATTTGTGTATAGCTTAAGACATTAATTGATAAGTGTGACACTAATTAATAAATATTATTAATTAATGCTTATCATATTAATTATAATAGAAAATTAAATAAATTTGAATTATAATAACTAATAAATAAATTAAAAATATTTTATAAATATCTATCCCCATAAATCAATCAATCAATCAATATCAACACTACTAAGAATGCAAACTTTTTTGGCAAAACATTTTCTCTTCTTTTACTTTACAAGTGTAGCTGGAAAAATAAATTTTCCTGCCCGATCCTGTATACTTTTTTACTTTTTATTTATTATTTATTAATTATATTATTTACAATTCAATATTTTGCTAATAGACTTATCAAAAAGCTATATTAAAATGTGTTATTAGCAAATAAAATAATGTATCAATTACCCTAAATTATGGTACTTATTAGCACAAAGAAAATTTTTATTATTCTTTGGAGTTTGAGGTAAATCCTTATTAGTATTAAGTGATTGTACAATTAGTGAACACTTAATGGATGTAATTTATTCATGTAAAAATAACTATTACAAAATTGCAAATAAACAATCAATCAAAGTTAATACCAATATTTATTTAATGCAATGACATTTTGAAATTATAAAAAAATTTAAACATTGTTTTTTTAAAACAACCATCATATTTTCTTCTTATAAGACTTTTAATATCAATTCCTAAAAATAATTGATGTTTAAAGTCATAGGAATAGTGGAATTTTTGAAAATATAAAGAAACTTCAAATATCGATTTTTTTTTTCAAAAGCTTTGATCTTTTCTTCCTATAAGATTTTTTACATTGGTTCCTAAAATAATCAAGATTTAAAATCATGAGAGCAGTGGCATTTTTGAAATCGATTTCTAAAATAACCATGTTTAAAGTTATGAAAATGATGTCATTATTGAAAATATAAAGAAACTTTAGACATCAATTTTCTTTTTTTTAAAAATTATTATCTTTTCTTCTCACAAGACTTTTGACATCAATTACTTACTTATAAAGTCATGAAAGCAATGTCATTTTTGAAAATATAAATTAGGGGTGGTAATTTGTGTTGTTTTAAGTCAACCTGTTGTATTAAACATATTAAAATAGGTTACTATCTAACTCATTTAATAATGTAATATCCCAAGTTTAAATTTAAAGTTTTATAATTTTTTTTTTGCTTGTGGATAATTATTTATTTATTTAGTTAATATTTGATTTTAAATTATTTTTCATATTAATAGTTCTAGATAATTATTTATTTATTTAGTTAATCTTTCTTTCCTCACTTTTTACTAATTTCCTTCTCTCTCTTCTTATTCTCATCATCAAGTCCACTCTCTCTCCTCATTCACTATCACAACCTCCTCTTTTCTTCTCTCTCTCACTTCCTATGACTTTCCTCCCTAACAAAAGTTGTTATTCATCTTGCTACTATTGTTAGGCTTCTCTCTTCCACCTACCACCTTTACTTAGCAGCTATACAGATGCAAAAAGAGTGCACCTTGGCTACAGACATAATGACCAGATTATAGCTTCTCTTGAGCTTATTCACCATGATACCTCTACCATCATTGCTATTCTTCCTCGACTAGTTTTGAGATAGTGGGATGAAGTGGTGGCAAAGAACAAGGCTGGAGCCATGTTACTTCCTGAATAGTAGAATAACTTGTGACTGGGATAGCTAGCTAGAAGTGTAGAGTTAGGATTTTCAATGAACAAAGCTTCCTCGTTGGTGGTGGAGCTTATACTGGCTCCTTGGAATAATGGAGGAAAATACAAAAGGATGAGTATCGATGCTTCGAAGACCTCAAAAGTGTAAAATCACCATTAAGTTAAGATTCAAGTCTTGTAATATTTATAGAGAATTAAGACCACCTTACTAAAGGAATTGATATTTAGGATTAGAATTGGTAATCACTACAGCAAATTAATACTTGTGCCATGAATTATACTATGAAAATTTAAAAATCGTAGTAATTTTACCTTTTATCATGGGAAAAAAATTTAAACAAATGTCCAAAAAAACTAAAAAATTTATGCCACGGAAAAAGTTTACCTATGATAAAATATCACTTATATCACGAACTAAGCTATAGGAACACAATTTCTATAGTAAAGTATTATTTATATTACGAAAAAATTTTATCCATGATAAAATATCACTTGTGCTATAAAAAAAATTTACTCATGGCAAATATCACTTGTGCCATAAACTAAGTTATAAGAATATATTCCTCATAGCAAAGTATCACTTGTATCATAAATTAAGTTACAAGTACGTATTTATTTGTGACAAAGTATTACTTATTCTATCATATAAGTTAGAAAATTTTATCTATAATAAAGTATTACTTATGCCATGAATTAATTCTATAAATAACATCATAGTTAAATATATCATTTTTGCTAACTATATAAATATATAAAGATTATTATAATAAGTGCAACATGTTGCAATATGGTAAATAATTAAAAAAAATAAATATTTATATATTATGAGTGTTTAGCAAATAACTAATTGATTAGTCAATTAGTCCTAATTAATCAAAATAAAAAAGTTGTAGAATATGATATTTTTAATTAGTTGATTCATTAAATATATGTAAAAAGATATAATTACCCATAAATTATATAATTATGTACTTTTATTATTTTTTTTAAAATAATTAAGACAGGAGTTGAACCTTAAACCTTAAAATATGTAAGAAAGTGTTCAATTATTAGGTTCTAAACATTTTTATTTACATGTGTACCAAATTTAATATCTATTAGATTATAATAGTTTTTATAAATATTAAATAATTATTTAACTTTTCATCAATTAAATTTATATAATAAAATTAATATATATCAATAAAATAAATATTATAATATATTAAAGATTATATTATATAATTATTCAATGAATTTAAATTCTATACATAATAAAATAAAAAATTAAAAGGATTAACATATACATATATATAATACATACATATACAAATATTTTTTAATTTGTTATTCATTCCAATTTTTAAAATATTGATTAAATAAAAAATATTCAGGATATAAAATATTATAAAAAATTATTTTTTATTACATCACATTATTCTTAAAAAAAATGTTAACAAAGAAGATATATATATTATGAAAATACTAAATTATTATATTATATATAAACAATATAATTTATAAGATAAGTTATAATAAGTTTTATTATAGAAATATATAATAATAAGTTTTATATTCATCACTATAATATTAACAAAACTTTCATTAAAAAAATTAAAAATAATAATTATGTATAATTTAATAATAATTAAATTATTACATTAAAAATTTTTAAATAAATTATATTTAAAGGAGTGATATATATAAAATAATCTAAATTTTAATTTTTATTCCTTATTAATTCTAATTGTATTAATTCATTTCTTATAGATATTTTGTATTAATTTCTTTCCTTTTAAATAATAATTTAATTAACTTAGTCTATTCATTTGTAATTTTATTAGATAGGTTAATGACTTAGTAAATAGAAGGATAAAAATTAAATATAAATAACATATAAGAGATGAAATTAATACAAAAAAGATGTGAAGAGTCGAATAATTTAACTTATATCTGTGAATAATAAAAATATGTATTATAAATAAAGAATTAAAAGTAAATAATTTATATTAATTTATAATTAAAATTTAAATATACATAATAATTCAATGTTATCGATTTGTATGGATATATATTTTATATAATTTAATCTTTATTAAAGGAATTTCAAAAATAAAAAAAAACTACTTGAAAATTGTTCAAATTTTACTTTTATTTTATAACAAATCAATTAATATTAATTAATGAAAAAATATTAATAAAAGGATAAATTATTTATTTATTTATTTATTTATGAGAGATAAAACTGATATAAAAATTTTTTAAAGAATAAATTTAATACAAGTAAAATTAATAATGAAACAAATGAGTTAGTTTATAAGAAATAAATTTTAAAATAAAATCATAAAATAATTTAGTATTAGTGTATTTTTATTATATATATTTATGTAGTATTTTATTATTATGTAATTAGTGTCACATAAATATAGTTTTATTTTTGAAGCCAATCGGTCAATTAAAACTTTATATAAAATATATTGTATTATAATACTAAAGAAGTAAAGTAGCACAATGATAAGGTATGACATTCCTTAGCTTAGAGATTCAAGTTCGATTCCCCATAAATGTAATTTATAATTTCTAAATAGATAAAGTTTTAATTATTTATCCTAACTTGATATAGGTTAAAAGCATTAACAGATTTTAGTAGAAGTACAAATAAAATAATAGGATAGTACCTAATTGAATTGGTTAAATAATCGATAAAATTTAGATATATAAAAATTATTTTAACTAATTACATTAGTTTTATAATTATTTTATTTTATTTTTTACCATGATTTCATTCATAACAATATGAGTTACTAGCTATGGATATGCCTTTTTTACTACGTTTATACTCGTAGCTAGAAGAATCTATTAGCCACAAGTGAACTCATGGCCAAAAAAATTATCTGTCATAGGACCTTTTTTCCCAAAGCAATTTCCTTACCACACTTACTTATGTCACAAGACCATTCAATCAATATTTCCATAGCTAAATAGTATAGCCATAGAAATTTTGATCTTGTGTTATAATTTTAATCATGACAAGAGTGTTAATTTATTGTAGAGAATCAAATAGAGATTTATTATGTGTTAAATTGTTGCATGAATAAATTTGAAATTGAGTTGTTTTATATGCATATTTGTTACTTTTGTATCTAGAAATAATATAAGTTTTGAATTATATGGTGTGTAACTCTCGAGAAGTGTCCAAAAATAAGGTGAACTCTATCCATTTTTCTATAAAATTTTAAAATGAATTTTAAGTTCCTTTGGAAATTTGGAAACTCCAATTGAATAAAAAAAGTGAAAAGTATTAAAACTTGTGAAAATCAAGTATCAAGATCCACGTTAGTTAAAGTAGGATCATGATAAATAATTTCAACTAATAAGAATTATATTATAAAATTATTTATTAAATTTGACTACTTACTATTTTTCATAGAAATATTTTTTATTATTAATAAAATACTATTTTAAAATTTTATTGTCATTTAATTAAAATAAAGATTTTAATTTGTACTATATACACCTATTTATAATTTAATTATTTCTCAGATAATGTTTTAAAAAATTTAATATAAATTCTTAAATGGATTAGTATATCAATCCAAACCTATATAAGCATGTCATATCAAAAAATTGCTATCCCTAATATGAAAGAAATTTTAAACATTGATTGATTTTTCTAAAAAGTCACCATCTCTTGTTTCCACAAGTCTTTTGGTTTCAATTCCTAAAATAATTCACATTTAAAGTCATGAAAGTGGTGGCATCTTTGAAAATATGAAGAAACTTTAGACTTCAACTTAAAAAAATATCATTTTTTCTCACAATGTTTTTCACATTAATTCCTAAAATAATTAATACCTAAAGTTATAGAGTGATGACATTTTTGTATTATAAATAAAATATATTATTAATTTTTTTTTGTTATCATCACTCTCACTCTTATTTATTTCTAAGTGTAATTTCTTACTATAAAATGTATATACATATTTAGTGATTGAATTATAGCAATGAATTTAGTAATACAATCATATTTAGTCACTAAATTATAGCAATGAGACTTTAGGAATCATATTTATGTTGTGATTTTAATGACTAATAGTTTTCATCTATTGGTAATTCTGTTGTGAACTTTTTAGATTTCTAGAATTTTCCATCTTAAAATTATATTTGTATCTAAATTAGTCAATAATTTTTTTTTAAAAAAATCTATTTTGAATTATTGATGGACTTAGTGATGAATTAGTGCATGAAAATTCAAATTTTTGTTTAGTAATGCAATGAATTTTTTCAACAATTAATGACAAAATTATCGATAGGTATATTGTTATACTCCATCACTAATTAAAACACATCATTTCATTAATTCATGTTAGTGATGAACTCATTTGTTGTTAATTTTATCACCAAATTGATATCATACTCAAAACTAGACCCTTACTTTCCTTTATCTTTGTGCTTCTTTATTTCTTTGTTATCCATTGTCATTGTTACTGCTTTTTGTAGTTTTGTACCCATTTCTACCATTACTGCCACCTACCTTAGCCACCATTAATTTTTTTTCCGATTGAATTTCATTCTAATTGGTTAGTTTTCTTTGATTGGTTTCATTTTGGGTTATTTTTTTATTTATGTTACTTTTAGGGTTTAGATGGATGAAATTATTTTGATGTAAAGAGAAAGAAGAAAGATGAAGAAATAAAGGCTAACTTGTTTTATTTATTGTCAAATCACTTTGCCCCCTAACAAATAACATATTTTGGGTGTGTTTGGAATCTGAATAGGTTACCATAATTGAAATAGAAGTTTTAGAGTAAATGCTTGAAGGTAAGGCAGGGAATCAATTTTGTTTAATTAATAATGTTTTATTGTCATATTTTTTAATTTCTACATAACCAACCTCTAGCTCAAACAAAGAATGAGGTTGTTTATGTTGGTTACCATTTAGAAAAATAGTTTTGAAAACTGATTTGGTTAGAGAATGGGTTTTTTAAAAATTTTACTCTTTAAAACTTCTAATCACTTTTTCTAATATACAATATAATGGAAATAAATAGGATTGAAAATTTATGATCATATATATAATATTATATTGAGAAGATTACTTGGTAATGTTGAGGAAGATCCCAACATAAAATTTTTAGACTAGCATCCATAAGATCTTCTAGATTATATTTCAAGGATGAACATACAGGGTGGGGGCCTTTGAGCCTATGTAAGAAGAACAAAAGATTGTTAGAACTGATAAATTTAAAATTAAGCACCAATAATAATTTACAAAATAAATTATTTACTTAGCTTTTTGAATTTCTCTCTAAAATTTGATAAAGTTTCAATAGGTCTAAAAATCTTTCTAGAAAACTAGAACCCTAGGGCTTTGATAAATCTAAAACTCTTTCCAAGTTCCCTATGAAAACTAGAATCCTAAAGTTTTGATAGGTCTAAAACTCATTCCATGTTTTCTCTATCATCTAAAAACCAGAACCCTAGAATCTTATTTATAGAGGAGAATTAGGATAAGAAATTATGTTTATTATCATACCAAACTGTCTCGACTCTTAATGTCCCATTAAAAGTTATAACGTCTCATTAAAACCAATAATGTTACATTAAGCTTATGATGGCTTATTAAGGCTAATAATTCTCATTAAAGCTCATAATGCATCATAAAGATCCATGATGCTTCACTAAAGCTAATAAATTTTATTAAGACACATAATGTATCATTAAGGTTCGTGATTTTTATATTTCAAATATTCCTAATTGGATATTTTTTATTTGAAAATATATCTCCAATTAATATTTGAAATATATTTAATTATTAAAAACTTATTTATTAACTATTCTTGATTTGGAATATATCTCCAATAAATATTTAAAAAATCAAATATTATCTCTTTCAGATTCCTAATATGATTTTATTTAATAAATTAAATAATTCAAGTCATATCTAATAAGATTTTGTCTAAATCATATATTTAACTTTTAGATAATTGTCTGAATTAATATTTTAAAAATTAGTATACTAACTCCTATTATCTAACTATATTAGGCTATATGCATGCACTTAATGACTACGTCATGCATGTATTTCTATCTATCAATCTAATAGTCTTTTCTCAACTAGCTTGATCCAATAGCAATATATATAAAGCCATAAGCTAGTTCGAGGATCTTAAAAGTGCATATATAATTAGCTTTCAAATAATTGAACATTTCAATTATTTAGTTTTAGTAATCCTTCCACTATGGAATTAAAACTGCACTTCAATTATATGCACCTTTGTTCAAATAAAAATCTAAACAAACGAGTAGTTTTCTTAAATTGTATTCCTATACCACATTAATTCATTACTTATATCCCTATGCATAACATTGAATTAAATTAATAAAATTAATTTAATTTATTTTAGCAATTACTATTTTTTTTAATAATCATTAGTTAGCTTTCTTCTAATTTAATTAGAATTAATGTGCTTAGGCCTAAGATTTATGATCAAGTACTGAAATCTACTAAGACTATTAAATCACCAAATTCTATATTGTCATATTATAAATATATTCTTAATAAATATATCAACATGAAATTATAGAGCATATTGACCTGCAATTAAATTTTACTCATTTACAACTTAAATGTGATTATACCATAAAAATACAATTATATATAACTTAAGATTTAGAGTGAAGCAAATTAATGCCTATGATATTCCATTTATATTGACAATAGTCATATAGATTTCATTTATAATCCTATTTGATATACCAAGTATATTTATAAATTTTAAATGATCAAGATAAGTCATATATTCTGAAATTTACAATAGTATTGATAGAGCACCCAGCTTTATTAATACATTGTGATTAATAATTTTTATTAATTGTAAATATCTTGTACTTATATCTTTTATGAATCAATATTATGATCACATAAATATATATTATACAATTAATTAAACTTTTATTCTATTTTTATGTAAAATAAGCATTTAGAAAATACTTATAATTATTTCTATTAGAAATGAAATAATGCATAAAAGCTAACTGCTTTTATGAGCTCATTCGTAACAATCAACCATTAACTCTTAAAGCAATTAGAGAATTTTTTTTATCTTAATAAATTCTAAGTTCTGGTTAAAAGATTGCTTCTATGAAATATTAATTGAACTAACAATTCATACATTGGTTATATCTTTTAATTCTCCTTGCTACACTATATCTTATACAAAGCTCTTTTGTACCTTAAGTATCCTAGTTCCTTTAGTTATACTATTTACTCATTATGTAACTACAATAATAGTTTAATGACAAGTGATTTTTACTACTAAAAACTATCTCAAGTTCTTGCTAGGATATTTTCTATAATCATACAACTAATGTTTATTATCTAGACAATTGAATCTTTAGTTTCCAAAATATCATAAAGCTTACTTTATTCTTATCTAAATTCCTACTTCCCAATTTAAGTCGGAATGTTAACTTTCTTGAATATATATTTAACAGTGACAATATAAAATTTATAAGTTAATGCTATACTTATGCCTTTAGTCGATATCTACTGACCATGCTCATAATATATATAAGAATACTGATATGTGTTCAGACTTTCCACATAAGAAATTTACAACAAAAGTTATATTTCTCAAATTTTTATTTTTTTCAAAAGTTAAAATTTTGATTAAAAATTATATCTAAAAAGATGAAATCTTTTCTTAGGGTCTATCTTGCTTGACACAACATCAATACCTTCTTTATGTTATTTAAGATACATCAAGTTTCTTATTTACTTGGCCATGCAATAGCATAATCAATAAAACTCAATGTTACCTAAATCCTTTTATATCAAACTATATTACAATCTATTTCTTAAGTTTCAATAATATTCCTAGATCCTTTTTCGAAAATCAAATATCATTTACATTCAAGATTTAGAAGTAACACTATCATTTTGTGCCTTGTAGTTTACACATGGATCATTAATATTTTGATCAATACTATAAATTTGATCAAGTCTAATATTTCATGACATTTATGTTGGCTTCAATGTATAGATTGATATTTACAACTTGCATTCCATGTGTAGTCTAGCTTCTATATGAATCCTTTAAGTAATTGCATTTAGATACCCTTTTCTAGGTATTCACTAAAATGGCTAACCCCATCATTTGTTTTAGTCCTTATAATTGAGACTATATGCAAATGAACTTGACACTTTAATATACCTTAAACACTATAACTAAATAATAAATATATACTAGTATAAATCTTGTTTTTTAATCTATTAATTACTCATTTCCAATTCCTTATGAATCTAGTCAATCTTTGAAGGTTTCACCTTTTCAAGTTTCATTATAGGAATTGAACAAAACTTGAATCTTTAAATTCTAATTATTAATTCATAACCTTTTCAACATGTTGTAGAATTCTTTCTAGTTTCTAAGATTATGAACCATGTTCTTGTGAGACAAAGTATGTCTCAAATACATGACTTACATAAAATTAATTATATTCCCACTATAATAAGGTTCTTGATGTTGTCTTTGCACAAGGCAACACTATTTATTATTGTTCATTCTAATTTTTACTTATTCAAGAATAAGTATAGAAATTCCAAAATTTATAGTGTGACCAAAGTGTCTCACAAGCATTGTTATACTCTTTAGTTTATTTTTTTTCATTTAATCCTCTTCTAAGAAAATAATTTTCTTTGAGAATTATTTTGAACTTTTTCATCCTTCTATATGAAAGATTTTGGCAAATGCATAATCTTTATGATTAAACTTGAATTTATAAAATTGATGACCCAATTTATAAATAAAATACAAACAAATTTTGTATCCTATTTATAACTATATAGACATTTTTCATAATTTATCGAAGCTTATATCATTCAAAAGATTTACTATTATGCATAAATGATTTCTCCATAAAAAGATATATAATATTGAATTATTTATTATTGTTCTCCATATCTAAGATAGTCTTTTTTTTTGTTAAACTTATTTACTAGGGCTACCTAGGTGTAAGTATGAGAGATTAACTCCCAATGTTTCTCATATTCTTCTTATAGAAGTAATCTAATTTTTAAACAAATAAAAAATTCTTGTTAAGGTAAATCTAATTATTTCTTTATTTTAAATCCTTTGAATTTATCAAAGTTCATATTTGAGAGTACTTAGATATTTATTCCCATTCTGAGAGTAATTATCAATTGAGTTGATATCATTCTTTAGACTTCCATGATTTCTATACATTGTTTATAGGCCCCATAAAAGTAAGTGGTCTATTTAGACTTGTACACCTGACATCTTCCATTCTAAATAAGGTATCCATAAAATGATGATCAAAATCTAATGAGTCTAAAGATCTATTTTGGATTTTACTTTATATCCTATTTTGCTTGATGTGATCATGTCTCTAAAGCATTGAACTTGAAATAACTATCTTTGGTATAATATAAATACCAACAAAAAATAAGCAAATATCAATCTATAGTTTTCCAAGCTGTTAAACTAAAACAAGTACTAATTTTATTTCATAAACAAAATAAATTTGGAAAAAATAACTTTGTTTTGATAAAACTGAAATAAAATCTAAACATGGAGGTAGTTAAACTTGAAAAACAATATTCTAATGCTATTGTTTTATAATTGGCTTCTCATGAAGATTCATCCACCACTTTTCCATCCAAGTATCCTTACTTATTTAAGCAAATGGTAGCTTTCCCTTTTATGACTTTATGTTCTGTAAAATTAGCAATGTATTGCTTTTTGCTTAATCTTGTTGCCACTATATTTTTTTCTTCTTTCCTTTAACCTTGGTATTGGTTAAAGGAATAACAATCATAATAGCTAATGCAGAAGTCTTAACTTTTTTAAGCTAATATATGAGTTCTAGAGCAGAATACTTTTCATTATTTAATAGTTTCTCTTCACCTCATTATATGTATTAGGCAATGATGCAAGTATCAAAGAAATTTGCACTTCCATTATCATAGTTGCTTTATTAACTTTTGCTTGATATATAGTATTAACCATGCCCTAAATATGGTTACAAACCCTCACATTATGAGCCATCTTTGAACTTATAATGCATATAAGTGCACTATTCTCTTCCTTGTTATTTAAAAAAATAAAGAATTTATCAAGGTAGTCAAAGATCTCACTAATTATTGTTTAGAACAATGTATTGTAGGCTTGTGGAGACAAAACCTAATACAATGAGCATAGCAATGGCATTAGCATGAATCCATTTGCCATATGGTCTATATCATTCTTCTTAAAGATTTTTTTTAAACTTAGGTGAATAGCCTTTGTACATAATTATATCTTTTTAGAGTGAAAACATAAAGGACATTTTTCTTCCAATTCTTACAGGCATTCAACCTATCAATAGTGAGCTTGTTATTATGAGAAAATTAAAGATTTAATTTAGGTCTCTCATTTTCAATTTTGAAATAAAACATGCATAACAAACTAAACAATAAATAACTTTGCAATAAAATTAAATATATAATTAATGATGCAAATAAAGCTAAATAAAACCTCAAATCACTTTTATTATAATAATAATAATCTAATACCCAGTCAAACAAGCTATCTTTGGGGAAGTTATGTTCTTATAAGGTAGACTTGATTACGTCAAATTAATTATTTAAAGGCAAGTCTAACATGCCTTGAAATTAACTATCATTATCCTTTTTAGCCTTAGAATAAATTAACAGAGCTTCTTGGGAAAGCTAATAATTAATTCTTAGTTGAGTGTAATAACCCTTGTTTCAATATAATACTCCCATTAAAATAATCACCTTAGGGCATATGTATTTCAGTGTAAGTATTTTTATTTTATTTGAAGGAGATCTAATCCACAACATATACTTATCCTTTAGGAATTCATATATATTAATATTATAATGGACCAACAATGGAGCCTATAGGTGTATTATCCTGATATACCTTCTCCCACTCAATATTTTGAAAATTTAGTGATATATTTTATATTATAATAGACCAACAATGGAGTCTATGGGTGTATTATCCTAAATATACCTTTTCTCACTCAATATTTTGAAAATTTAGTTATTTCATCACATGAAATATTTTTTAAAAAATATCTAAATATTGCAACATATGTATCATGATGCATAAAATGGTACAACCTAAATCTATATGGCATGTTTAAGAATCACATATGGTGATATAATTAATCACATAAGTAAATAATTCCAATTCATGGTTTCTTAGAGAAATAAAAGATAAAAAAATTAATAAAAAATTATCTTGGTCTTTTCTCCAAATTGCTTGCTTGGATTTGCTTCAAAAATTAGGTTACACTTTTTTAGATTCTTAGGTTTAATATCAATCCAATAAAAAAAATTATGTGTGAATACACGAGAAAATAATTTTTTAATATGTGTTTCTCCTTGCCACCTTTTTGTACTTTCCACTTCTTATAGTTACTAAAATTAAAAATGTCATAAATAATTCTTATACCAGAATTGGCTCATAAAAATCCAGGAAAAATAAAGTGCAAAAATAAATTAAAAGGGAAACATGGCAATATGAACCACCTTTTTTGTTACAAACCCAAATGAAAAATACAAGCGAATATATATTATGAATTGGAACAAACCATTATTTAAAAATTATAAACCACCATAATATTAAACATCCACCATAGCAATATATTATAATATGCATAAAAAAACATGATCCTAGTGCCACTCATCTCACATATACATAATACATAAAAACAGAGAGATAATGCAAACAATAAAATATTCATATATACAAATCATAAGCTTGCTCTAATACCAATTATTGGTTATCATTTAGAAAATAGTTTTGAAAATTAATTTGATTAGAGAATAGGTTTAAAAAAATTATTCTTTTAAAACTTCTAATTAATTTTTTTCTAAAATATAATGTAACAAAAATAAATAGGATTGAACACTTATGATTATATATATTATATTAAAAAGATTATGTGGTGTTGTTGAAGAAGATGCCAACATAAGATTTTCATATTGTCATCTAGAAGATCCTGCAAACTATGTCTTAATAATGAACACATTGGTGTGAGCCCTTAAGTACTATAAAGGAAGAACAAAAGATTGTTAGAACTAATAAATTCAAATTTAATCATAAAAATAACTTAGAAAATAAATTGTTCACTTAATTTTTTGAATTTCTCTCTAAAATGTAATAAAGTTTCAATGGGTTTGAAACTTAATCCAAAAAATTAGAACTCTAGAGTTTTAATAAATTATTCTTGATTGGATATTTCTTTATGAAAATTGGAACCTTAAAATCTCATTTACAAAGAAAGATTAGGATAAGAAATTATGTTTATTGTCATCTTAAAACATCCTTACTTATAATATCACATCAAGGTTCATAATGTCTCATTAAGAATCATAACATCTCATTAAAGCTAATAATGTTGCATTAAACTCATGATGGCTTATTAAGATCAATAATTCTCATTAAGGCTCATAATGTATCATAAAGATTCATGATGACTCATTAAGGCCAATAAATCTCATTAATGCACAAAATGCATCATTAGGGTTCATGACTTTCATATTTTAAATATTCTTAATTAGATATTTCCTATTGAAAAATATATCTCCAATTAATATTTGAAAGATATTTAATAATATTTAATAAATATTTAAAAAATTAAATATCATTTTTGTCAAATTCTTAATATGATTTTATTTAATAAATGACATAATCCAAATCATATCTGATAAGATTTTATCCAAATTGTATCTTTGATTATTATATAATTATCTAAAAGAATATTCTAAAAATTAGTTTTCTAAAGATTAACTTGCATTATCTAACTATATTGGGCCACATGTATGGACCTAAGGATTGGATCATGCATGAGTTTCCATATACCAATCTTATAATCTTTTCTCAACTAGCTTAACCCAATAGCAGTATATATAGGGCCTTGAGCTAGTTTGAGGATCTTATAAGTACTATTAAATTAGTTGAAATGGCTTAAGCAATTGTGATAGCCATGATATTTATTTATATGTAAAAGATGCAATTAATAAAAAATATTACAATCAAATTGAGATACTAACTATAATCTTAATCAAACTAGAGAGGAAATAGTTTAAAATCTTTTAGAATAACTTCTTAATATATATTCTAGCACTTTCCCTTAAGTTAGAGCATATATATCATATACATCTAGCTTGTTACATATATGGTCAATTCTTAGTCTTCAAGAAACTTAGTAAAAATATCAATTAGCTGATTATTAGAACTCACAAAATAGTAACAATTTTTTTTGAAGTTATCTTTTTCCAGATAAAGTGGTAGTCAAGTTTAATGTGTTTAGTTCTTTCATGAAAGACTGGATTTGAAGCAGTGTGCAATGCAGCTCAATTATCACAAGTAAGCTTCATAGAACTTGATTTATATAGTTTGAGTTCTTGTAGTAACTATTTCAACCACATAAGCTCAAAAGTGGCTAATGGCATAACCCTGATATTTTGCCTCTGCACTAGACCTTGCCATCATATTTTACTTTTTACTTTTCCATGAAATGAGATTTCCTTTAGAGAGAACATAATACGTAGAAATGGATTATTAATCACTTGATAATCTAGGCCAATTTGTATCAGAATATCTAACAATCTGAGTATGGTTTAAATTTTCATATAACAATCTTTTTCCTGGACTTCTCTTAATGTATATAAGAATTTGCATTACAACATCTCAATAAACTTCACAAGTTGAGGAACTGACTTACTACACTTATAGTAAATAAGATATTAGGTTGAATAATTGTGAGATAATTTAACTTTTCAATAAGTCTTCAATATCTTGCTGGATATGCAAAAAGCTCCCTTTAATTTGGTAGAAATTTTATATTTGGATCCATAGGTATATCAATTAATTTGCACTCTATCATATATGTTTCACTTAGTATATTAAGAGTATATTTCCTTTGATATATAGAGATACTAGATTAAGGTTGTGCTACTTCAATACCAAGAAACTGTTAAAGTTTCCTAAGATCTTTAGTTTGGAAGTAATGAGACAAATATCATTTAAATTGGTCAATGCCCTTATGATAATCTCTTATAATTACTATATCATCAACATAAACAATTAGGTATATTTGTCTAGAAATAGAAAAGTGATAAAAGATAGAGTGAATAGCTTCACTTTGCTGCATTCCAAAATCTCGAGCAACTTTACTAAACCTTCCAAACCGAGCTTATGAAGATTGTTTAAGGCCATGGAGAGATTTTTACAATTTACATCCACCGACAAATTAGTCTGTGCAATTAGTTCTGCAAAAATCCTTATAACGCTTCGAGAATAATGGCAGACGGTTGCAAAATGTTATGCTATTTGGTTTTGGGTTTTATTTCTAGGTTTCTAGTTTCTATGTTCTATTTATAGGTTGCTAGGTTCTCCATTTTGTTTTTGGGTTTCTCGATTTTGTTGCTGAAATTTTGGGTTTGCTAATGAACAATTTTGGAAATAGAAGATAGTAGTAGAAGTAGAAATATATTTGTAAATTTTATATAATCAAGATAAGCCATATCTTCTAAAATTTACAGTAGTATTAATAAAGTGTCCAACTTTATTAATACACTATAAATAATAATTTTTATTAATTGTAAATAACTTGTACTCATATATTATGTGAATTCATATTATGAATATATAAGTACATATTATAAAACTAATTAGATCTTTATTTAATTCTTATGTAAAATAAGTATTTGGAAAATATTTATAATTATTTCTATTAAAAATGAAATAACTTACAAAAACAAATTGCATTTATTTTTTTATAATTTAATTAGATGATCACCTATGTAAAACTTAATCAAGTCTTTTATGACATGAAATAAGGTTATTATTGTGTTAGAAGGTGGAGAATTCTCTTCAATTTCCCAACCTGATGACCTAATGTTAGTGCAAAAATAGACTTATCTTCAGTTTTAAAATTTTTCATTATCTATAATTAAGCCATAATGATAAGTGAAAATACAACCAATACTTAAAATTAACAGATTTCTAGAGAATATATGAACTTTGACTTTCAAAGCCACACAAACAAAACATAAGAGGATGATATGCATGAAGTATTAAATAACTTATATTATAAAACATAGTCATGAGCAAATAATATAATATATTTTGTTATTTAATTTTCAAATAATATTTTACCTTTTGTGTAAGCTAGCATATATGTATTTGAAGGAAAGCTTTCATCACTAACTCATTTCAAATTAAAGAAGAAGATGAAGGAGGCATGCTCAAAGATTTTCAATGATAGAAAAAAACTCTTACATTTATAGTTTAATAGTAAGGAAAATTAGTTACTAGAGAACAAAACTTACTTATTTTTCTTCAGTATAACTTGCATATTTATTGTTGTATTTATTAACATCTAAATTCAAGGTCTAAAATGATCAATGTTTTTATATATAAAATCTGTACTTATATAATTGAAATGTACTATTTATTTGTAATACTAATACTATTGTGAGTTTGTAACCTCCTAAAACCACTATATCATTATAAAGAGGGAAAATTATCAAATTAAAGGTGGAGTTATTGCCATGGAAGACTAAGTTATTGGTAAAGAATTTCTTGTTTGTTTGTAGGAATATATATGGCTAAAGGATTTTGTTCCTTATAGCTGTTATTGGTTTGTTTTTGTTGCTTTAGATAATAATTGTGAGTTACTTTTTATTTATTCTATAGTTGCTAATTTCATGTTTAACTTATGATATTATATTTGGTGTTGATGAATGGTACTATTGAGGTGTGCAAATTCTAAATAATTTGTAGAGTTTGTATTGTTATCTTGAAAAAGTGTTATATATAAAGGATGTGTTGGAAAACAGTAGTTATAGTATACTTATGATATTCATACTTACTTATTAAGCTATGAAATTGAAATTAACTTTAATTATAGCGTTAGTATTAAAATTGTAATACTTTGAAGCAATAATTATAGTATTATTGTTTAAGATGCCAAACTATTTATTTTAATTAATAAGAATAATTAAATTTTATTTAATTATGCTGAATTGAAATATAAATATTTTAATTTTCAATCGTATAATATTATTACAACTTTATTTAACGAAAATGTTATCCCAATTTTAGAAAGGTATTTAAAAGTTAAGAGTGAGAAATTTAAAAAAAAATGTATGTATCAATTTTTAATGGATGACTTTTATTAATAAATTTGTAAATTTTTAAAATGTTTTTAAAATTTAGGGATGTGATGAATCATGATAAATACGCAAATGAACATAGGTATACTTGTAATTAAATAAATGGTTCTTTAAACATTTATAGAGAAAAGAAATATTAAGTTAGGATTTTATATTTTATTTGAAAAAAAAGAAATTTTACAAAAAAAAATGGTTTCTTTTAATTGAATGAAAGGGTAAGATTATTTTGAAATAAGAGATATAGGGTTGAGATTTTATAAAGGAAATAGGCTTATATAGTGCGAGAAGCACTTAACCATAACCCATACCTTATATTTTATTTTTCCTCTCTCTTCACCCATGATTACTTTTTCTCCTTTTTCCTTCTTTTTCTTCTTGTTTAGCAGTTCTCTTTTTTCCCTATTCCTCTCTCTATCATGAGTCTTTCCAACCCTACCTTCATGGTTCCAACAACCATAATGAGTCACGACTACCATCGTGAGTGCTTTCTAACTAGTGTTGACATCTAGGAGTGAAGGAAAGGATTTTTCTTCAGCAACCTAGTAGCAAATCAAAACCAATGGAGAGTATGTCAAGGAATTTCTAACAAGCTCCCAATGGCTTTTGTGTGTGCTTCTCTTCTCTGCTAGTGGCCGTAAGTTGCTATCATATGGAGGAGCTATGAAAATACAACAACTTTAACTATGAATAATGATTTTTCTCTCTTTATTTTCTAGTGATCCCCTATATTTTTTTATGACTTATTGGCTTCAATAGCATCCTCAAGAGATAATAAGTCCTTTTATACAAAAATGTTATAATATTTTAATGTTTTAAGTTTGATATAAAAAACCCTATCTATGAGTATTTTTAAGTATATAATGATAGCTCTAAAAAAATAGGTTTTATGATATAGAATGTTAAATTAATATGATTAGAGTATTATTGAAGTGTTACATCCCAATATTTTGAAGGTTTGAACATGATTTAGAAAACTTTCACTTTATTATCTTATTTTGGATATTTGATATAACACTGATAAAATAATGATTTGATGCTTAAGAGTATTAGATTAATATACTTAGAGTATAATTATATCATCAAAATCTAATGTCCTAATTTTTGGAGTTTGAATGAAAAAGTCTCTAATAAATGTGATTTTCTTTTTTTTTTTAGAAAGTTAAAAATATAAGGAAATATGTATATATTTTATACAATGATGTGAGTAAAACCTCTTGAGAGCTTAAAATCTTAATATTTTAATCATTTTATATATTGATTTGGAAAAGTTATCATAAATGAAAATATATAATTTTTTAATAATAAATTTGAAAATAAAGAAAGTGATGACCTAAGATGATTAAGTGGCATCAAATGAGCTTTTCTAAAGCTTTAAATTTTATTATTCTTATCTTAAGAAGTTTGAATTAAAATTGTTATATAATATGATACATTTGTTTCATGAGTTAACCTTGGAAAAGTAAAGAAATTAATGATTTAGATTGCTAGTATATCATGATATAAAGGTAGAGCTAAGATAGTAGAGAAGAAAATATAGAACACTTATATATATTCATAAATTATCCTCGTAAATTATAAGTAAGAAGATGAAAGAGAGTTGAACTTGGATACTCTAGATTAGATGAAGTAGATGGACCTTACCAGGTAAGTATATATATCTTACCTTAAGTTAATGTCTTAATAATATTCTGTTTAAATATTATAATCTTCCCTTTTTATTGATGATACCAATTTTATATATATATATATATATATATATATATATATAAACATACATATGTAAGTTCTTAGAAGTACAATTATATAGCATAAATTATGATTAAATTGCCTTTGATCATGCACAAGTGATATAGAATTGATATCTGTGATATGGGGGGTTATCTGTTTAAATGGATGTTGATTGCCCATGCTTAGAAAGTATAGTGGTGCTATACCTATTTACTAATTGATTGAGATTGAGTTTATATTATTACTTATGTGTTGGAAAAATGTAGAGTGGATTATATTAGAATGTGCATGAATATTGTGGCCATGCAAAAAGGCATGGTAATGCTGCTATATATATATTATTATATGCTTCGGCATTGCCTATGATGATGAAATAGCTACTTTATGTTGAAAATTGCATTAAAATTGCGATATGTAAAACTGAGCTTTAGTGTGTATATTATAATGTGAATTATACCATGAATGATATTGAAATTAAGAAATGTGAAAAGGGTGATAACATGAATACTAGATAAGAAATTCTTGGTAACAAGGTAGGAAAGGTATAAAGTAGTTCTTTGAAGGATAAGAATGGAAAGCTTGTGAAAGGTATAAGGTTGACCTAAGAGTCAAAAGGTGAATGCATGTGTATTTATTATATATTATTATACACTGTGATGTGACATTAAAATTTTCATATGTTTGAATGCTATTTTTTGATATAATTGTAAATACTTGACTGTAATTAAGCCATATTGGTTAGCTATTAGAAAATTGATAACTACCTAGAATGGGTTATGTGTAGTATGGTAATGACATGGTGTACAAAGTAAATGATTGACATTATCATGGATTATGATATGAAAGAGGTAACTTGAAACACATGTAGGTGAATATATCATCTAGAGATTTGGTATTGGAATTAAAAATCCAAAAATTAAGTTTATGACTATTATCTATCATTATTGCTTAATCAGTATTTAATTATTTTAACCATTGGAAACTAATGATAAATTGGTAGATGTATACTTATTGAATTTATAAAACTTATTCCTTTCTTTTAATATTTCCAGGAGTTAAATTAAGATTACCAAGTTCAGTAGTATGTGTGGAAGTTTAAGGTAATCCATTGAGAATTTGATAGTTAGGATTTTTGTTAGGATTGAGTTCAAGGATTGAGATAGAGATTATGTAGACTTACCATTTGTTGTGCTAAATTATTTATCTGTGTATGTGTTCTAAAATTGTTATTAAGTTGTATACATTAAGGTTGTATAGTATTGTATGTATTCTATGTTGCTATCATATCTATAAAGAATACAAGTTTCATAATTTAAGGCATATGACCCTCAAGAAGTGTCCAAAAATAGAGGAAACTTTATCCATTTTTCTAAAAAAAATTAAAGTATAATTTGTATTCTCATCAAAATAAAGAGATTCCTATTTAATAGAATTAGTGTAAATAGTATTAAGGTTAGTAGAAATTAGATAGTAGGATTTATGATGGTCACAACCGGGTTTGGGTCATAACAAGAATTAGGATTTAAGTAAGTTAGTATTTATTAATCAATTATTTCATTTGTTAAATATTGTAAGGTATTACACCATCATCACATAGAGTTGGTAGATTTACTTTCACAAGGGTGGTAGTCAAGGGCTTAGAAGTTGCCATACTAGGTTAATGACTCTATCATCTTCAACTACTCTAAAAGCTAACATAGCAACACCTATAACACTAGTAGCTCTCATGGGCCTACAAATGTTATTATCATCACTTATGCAGGAGTAGCAAGCTTCCCTAACTCTTTATAAAGGCTTTTTCAACCTACTAGTCTATAATATCTATTAGGAACTTAATAATAATAAAATAGATAAAATTAAGTTAGATAGTATCTAAAAATAAATGGACAACAAAATTATGGGACTCTAAATTAAAAATATCTACAAAAAATAATGAATGACAAGTTAGTTGAAATTACTACAAAAGTATCTTTAGAAATTAATGGAAAAAATTGAGAACCAAATTTTAATAATAGAAATTATGATATTATTTTAGAATACTTATGGTAATTTTATGAATTTTTCAAGATCCAAGGTTGATAGAATTTAGAATCATATTGAGGTTATTGATTAAATTAATTTAGAAATTACATAAAAGGGCAAATTTGAAATTAAGGAAAATTGAGCACAAAATTGGCCTAATAAACCAAGTGGGGCTCATGCCCATGGCTAAAAAGACAAATAAAAAGTTAGTCTTGCATGACCTATTGGTGATAATTCCTAAATACTTATGTAATTGATGAACCATTTTTTGTGATTAAATTTTGATAATTGGAAAAAAAATTAAATGGCCCAATTCAGCCTATGCATGCCACACAACCATAAGTCCTTATGAAGGCAAAGATAAATTTTAGTTAGCTAAGCATTTTTTGGAAAAAAATTGATGATTAGCTTACTTGATCAACAAGTTAAAGATAATATTAAATGAAAATATTCCAAAGGATATTCCTTAACTTTTTTAGTATAAAAACAACATAAATTCTTGTATTTTGTAATAAGTAGGCCATCAACCATTAAGAGAAAGAAGATAAAAAAAAGAGAAAAAAAGAAGGTTAAAACACATATATATACATTTTTTCATAGTATATTACATACACGAAAGTTTAGATCATAAATACTCCTCTTACATTAGCTTGTAATGCACTTTGGTGCTCTTCACCATTTTAAAGAGAGAAAGAAAGGCTCTTTAAGCTTTTATTAGAGATTTAGCAAAGTTTTAGCTTTAGAGTTCATCCAAAATGAGGTACAACTTCTTAAACTTTAGGAAATTTCATTTCTATTCTTCTACTCCTTTCTTGAGTTTTCTACTAATTTTATATCAATTTGATGTTCTATTTTGGATGCTGACTAAAGATAAAAGACTTTGTTAATTTGTTAGTTTGCCAATTTGCAGATTTCCTAATTTCCAATTTTTGAATGAATAGAGATCCATTACTTTTGTTTTGAGTTTTTCTTTAAGAAAATTATTATATACAAAATGTATATTTATTTTGTGATGTTTGTCATTTATTATGCTAAATCTATGACTTAGTCATAATGGATTAGTTGTTATTTGTATGTTTGTACATTTGCTAGTTTTGACTAATATTGTGTTGAAACCATGAGTTTCATGAAAAGTCAAGTGCAAAAATATTTTCTTGGAAAGCAAGAAAAGGTTTTGTAAAGCCTTTGGTTTTGAGACATGGTTTGTGGATTGGTTTTTGAAAACCAAATATGTGATTTAGGTTTTTCTTGAAAAATAGAGGAACAAGAGTGTGCTTACAAGGTAAAAGTTTTGTAAAATAATTTTGTGAAAGATGCAACATATGCTACTTAACAATTGGAAGTTATTTTTATGAAAAGATTAGAAACTAATTTAAAAAAAATTAGAGGCTCGTGAGTTTTCTAAAGGAACCAAAGCTATGTTTTTTTATTAAATGCTAAAACATAGAACAAACTATTTTTGGAATTATTATGATATACAATTTTTATATCAAAGTTTTCAAAATAAAATTTCCTCTAAAATTGCTTTTGGGAGCTTATAACTATATTTAAGAAAATAAGGGTAAAATGCAATTTTCTTTTGAAAAAACTTATGACATCATGTTCTAAAATATTTTTAAGGCATTAATATAACAACCTTATTGAAGCTTTGAAGTAAAAACAATTGGAAACAAACTCATGGTTTTTTTATGAAAAAATGTAGAAAAATCCTACGCTTTTGGCACTAATTTGTTTGCTATGAAATTGTTTAATTAGTAATGTTTTGAATAATTTTTATAAATTGTTTTTAATATAAAAAGGAGCTAAAAATTATGTTTCAAATATGGCAAATAATTTTATGATTTCGAGAACATTTCTTGATTGTTTTGAACATTCATAATGGATTTTCCATACTAAACTTGCTCCTTTCAAATTATTTTGATAGTTTGAGTTGCAAAAGATTTTGGAGACATATTTTGGGTATTAAAATGGTTGGAAAAATGATGTTTTTATGCTTCCTAAATAGGTCTGAAAATTTTTATAAAATTCTATTAAAGTTTGGTACATGAAATGGAATTTCCAAGAAAAGGGCACTTTTTAAGAACTATTTTGATATTCAAGTTAAAAAGTTATTTGCTTAACCTATTTTAAGCAAAGTTCAAGTTTCCAAAATGAATTTTAAAGGTTAAAACCCAAATCTATATTTTTTTTAGAAATTTTTAATAACATTTTTAATTTTTAAAGGAATTTACAAAATTAGTGTGCTTAATAGAGTTCAATTAAAAAGTGTGAATGGAAACTTAAGTTTTTAGGTTGTTTATGTAACTATTTCTCCATAGTTTTTATATTACTATTTTGTGACATGAAAAACTTGGTTTGTAAGTGAAAAATGATAATTTTCAACTTTTCATGATTGCTAAGATTGTGTATAAAATTTGGGTCTAAACATGCTTAGGTTCAAAAATTATAGAACTTAGAATATTCAAGTGGTAGATCTTTAGTTTTTATTGTAAAAAGAGAATGTTAGATCGAGCTTAGGATTGATATTTTGATTTAGTGATGCTTATATTTATATACAATAATTGCTTTGAAGGCATTCTATGAAAAGAATGGATATTGCTCGACAAACTATCATAAGCCTACTGTATGATTAGTGAATGAGTTATTCTTTGATTTATATGTGCACTAATATGTTTATATGTAAGAATATTTGTGATTAAAGGTCCATGGTGATGAGCTTTTACAATAAATCTAGCAATTACAAGAAAGCATGTTTGCTATAATCACCTTATAATGATTATTTTATGATTACCGAAAAAATGATAAGGTAATTATGAATACAATTGCTAGATTTTGAATTATATTATTATTAGGGGGATTCTATGGCACTCAGGAGGTTTTAGAACCTCAGGTGATGTGGATGTATGGTATACGTTGGATGTCCTTAATATCATCTCAATCATTAGAATTTAAATAACAATTTTACTGATTCAGGGAAATTGTAAAGAAGGATTTCTTGTTTTATAATTGGCACAATGATCCTGGAAGTTAGAAAGGGTGGTCACCATTAAATGCATTAGGCTTTCTCCTTGTAGGTTTTGTACCTTGATGGAATATTTTCTTAAACATTGACGTATGCTTCATTACCTCTTTCAAAGTTGAAGATTTGGGGCTTTTGGCAACAGGCTTATTGTGTTTTGATAGTGATGTACTCTTAACCTTTTTAATTTATTTCTTCTTATGCTTGATTTGTCCCAAACGTTGTTGATGAGAGCAAATTTATGGCAAGTTCATTAAGAGAGCTATTATTTCCTTCTTCTAAATCGATGAGAGCAGATTTATACAACTCCAACAACTTTGATGGATTGCCTTTTTAAGCTCCAAGCATTCTTGAGGTTTGTTTTAAAAGAGAACAAAGCTTCTTTGCCATAGGTGTAGGAATCAAATTAGCTATGTTTATGATTTTCCATTTAAGTTGTGAGATGGCATTTTTGGTGAAATTAGTTCTTGAGAAGCAATTTCTCCATCATTTGGTTTTCTTTGCACTTCGATCAAAATCAACAAACCGAAGAATCCTACGCATTCCCTATCAATAACATTTCAAAAAGGGACAATTTGAAATTCATTTCAAAAGTTGGGTCATGTCTACAATTTTGCCTAAGTGAATTTGACCATTAAAAACTATTTTTGACTGATCATTGACACATGGCTAAATAGTTTTTTGCCATATGTCCCGAGTTCCAAAACCCACAGCATCCTAAAGACACCATAGCATGCACCTTATTATTATGTCATTACTATGTAAAATGTATATGTTTGTTTTGGCAATGGATTAACAATCTGACCATACATTGTTATAAGTGAAATAGGCTAGTGAGAGCCTAATGTGTTAAAGACTACATGAGTTTATCTTGATTTATGAAAGTATTGGTAGATACAATTGGTATTTAAAAAGAAAATATGGCTATATGTCAAATTTGATATTATTGGCTTGAATGCCCTATGTGACATGTGACATATTTATGTAATATGAGAGTTTGTGAAAGGTTTTGGGATTTAGCCTGATGCCTTAACTTTCGGATCACATAAATGGATGCGTGGGATACAATTGACTTTAAAAGGACAAGGTTGGTATACACATGAGATAAGGTTAATTGAGAGTAACAAGGTGGAACCTTTATATTTTCTTTGCTAAATTTAGTATATGAGATTACTATTATTAATGTTATCTTAATTAATGTGCTCTATGTGTATTGTGCTTTAGCATTATAGCTTACTAACTTTTTTACTTTTAAATATAGAGAATTACTAGTAAAGATATGTTAAATATATGTTTTATGTATGATAGATTTTCTCATTTTAAATTAATTAGAAAATTAGTGAGATACCTACCTCAATGAGTAATTCATTCATTTTACTTATCGATATCTTTTCAAGTGCATACTTACGATGTCAGTTAAGGTTGTTGATGTATGGTGGAGAGAGTATGTCTTAAAATTTAGCACATTTAGGATAAAGTTCTAGTTCCATATTATTATTGATAAGGATGTGGTGAGTTAATTTTCATGTGTGAGAGTGGTAAGACTTACACATCCTATGCTTCCATCCATATTTGATCTACAAGAAGTATTTGATGATATCCCTACTACAAAAGGTGATTACTTATAGGGAGCTATACTTGATACATTGACTTTAGATGAATGGGAAATGGATATCCTTATAGAGCTTATTGATTAATACTATCCTATGGAGTCGATTAAAGCTCCAGATCTCGCAATCACCTTAGAGATTCCATTTCCATATCTTATTCTAGTTTCATTACTAAAGGTGTATGTTTTTTCACTTTTCATAGACTTACTATTGTTCTGCCAATTACATAACTAGTGATAGTACCTAATCCATTTGCTATCCCTTTAGCAATTCCTTAAGATGATCTTACACATAAGTCTAATTCCACCATGGACATATACTCCTATAGTCCTTTGATTAGAGACCCTGAGGAAATTAAGGATGTTGGTGGCTCTTTTAAGCTATTAGTGAATAGTTAGTTTGATGATTGCTCACTTATCTTTGCTTTCTAGATCCATTGAACTATGTTGGTTATGTGCTCATATTTCAATTTGATTAAGTATGTATATATGTTAATGTTACTTATTACTCACCCTTTTTGAAATAGTTTATGTACAAACATTTGGTTATGATAATGTATATAATGTTTATTATTGCTTGTTTAATATTTTTGGTGTATTTGTTCTACAAAGCTAAAGTGAAAAAGAATAGAGATTTTGAAATATTTTGTGGTATTAATAGAATAAAGTTTTACTTAACAAAGATAAACATATATTTTTCACTAATGAATTCAATTTTGTTTATCCTAAATACTAAGGAGAGTTTGTTGTACCAAAAGCATTTTACTAAATTTTAAGAATCTTTTAACTCTTATTAACTTGATTTTATTCTATTATATTTTGAACTTCTAAAAAGTTTTACTAAAATATCTTCTAGTTTTATTTAGGAGTTTTTAAGAAAATAAGACCCAAACAAGTTTGAAAATCTATTTAATTTTTTTTTAGTTTAATAGTTCAAAATAATAATAAATGATTATTTCTAGCATAGATAATTTGTCTAAAATCATTTCAATGATTTTTGGAATTGATTCTATTTCATTTATTTTCAATGTAGAATTTCCTTCTATTTACCTTGAATTTCATCTCTAAAAGGAATTATTGTATTTTGCTAATTTCAAAACATCCTTTAGGAAGAAAGAAAAAAATTTCCTATATTTTTTTAATTTCAAAATAAGATTTAATCCTTGGTTTGATCTACTATTTTTAACACGAAAGAGTTAAACACTTTTATTACTATATTTTTAGACTTTAACATATTAAAATAATTTCTACAAATAAAGATTTGAGAAAATGAATTTACATTGAAATGGAAAAAAAGGAAGGAAAGGAATTTTAGTATTTTTTTATTTAAAATTTTATACCTCATCAATTGTATACCTAATTTTTAACATGATGAAAAAAATTAATTTTATAACTTTTTGTATCTACATCATGCATATTTTCTGAAAATAATCAAATTAAAAAGTTAGTTGAGTTTAAAAAAAGCTTATAAAGATATTTGATTAATATTTTTACATTAGTTATAGTAATCTAAAATTAGGTCGTGACATCCTCAAGTTCCTAACTAAAAAGCTATAGAGCACCTAGCCATTCACTCAATATAACCATTATCGTAGCCTTAAGGTAAAGACCTAGTTGATAGCTACATTTAGGTGCATTTGGAAGGTGACTTATAATTATTGGTTAAGATTTGATAATATGATTATTATTAGCATTAAGTTGTATTAATTAAATTTTAACTATTTATTTGCATTAAAACCATTTGTGTCAATTTTACATTATTGTATTTAATTACATATGGTTGCAGGTTGATTGATGCATTTACTCATAGTCCTATTACGGACATAACTAAAGTGATATAGATGCGCTTCATAAAGGCAACTTTTACTTCCACTAGTATTTTTGAAAGTTTTAAAGTTAATTGATTCAAAGATTGGTAAGTAAATTTAAGGTCTAAAATCATCATATATTTGCATTTATATTTTAATTTAGTAATTATTAGTATTTAATTTCAATTATTCAATATTTTGTAGGCCTTATGTAAGTGGTGGGTTGAGGATGCTCTTTTAATAATAAGGAATTTTGCCTATAAGGTTATAAGTAATTATAGGGGCATGATAGACTAGGGGAGAATGGACCTGTTAAAGAAGACTGAGTATATTCTTAACAACATTTTTTAAGTTCTCAAGCAAAAGTAGATTGAAGAGGCTAACTTCAAGCAAAAGCAAGAAGTTAACTAAAGAAATAGGGTATTTACAACTAGAAGGAGCTTGCATACTAGCAATTTTATCACCATATCAAAGTATAAAAGAAGGATGGTAAGTTTTAGTCTTAGTTTAAAGATTTTAGCATTAGTTTATTAATTTTATTACTTACTTTTTTATCTACACATAAATTTTTAAGCATTTTACGTTGGCCATATGCCTATTGATGGGGAAGCATTCTTGCATACTACACCCATATAACTTTGAAGAGCACTTGATAATTTGTAACTTAAAAAGTTTAGAGAACTTAGTTAAGATTTAATTTCTATTTCTAATATGCATTACATTATATGTTGTTCTATATCATATAGTGTTGACTTTAAAATTTAATTTTACAGATTGAGTTCTTTGAGATGGTGGATGGGTAATCCTTTTAGGCACCAACTGAATGTAATGGTAACTTTATATAGGTCAATAAGACCTTGTTATGAATGGAAGTAGTTGGCAACCTTAATAAAAAAAAGTTTCATTTATAGCATAAGATTAGAAACATGCAAGTTAATGAGGCTATCATTTGTTGCAACTAATTCATCTTCACGAGTTAAGCTAAAAGAGTTGTAGAGCACTATCCAACAATAGCATGTAAAGCTTAGGGAAACATGAGAGAGGATAGTAGTTGAGGAACGGCACCTTACTAATTAACAATCACTAATCTAAAAGAATTAGCAACATTAGAGAATTATTCAAGAGGTAGGAAATGGCGACTTCTACCTTTTCCCTACAATAGTTGCCACTAGCTAACTAAACACATGAGAGCCCTAAGGACAACCACCAGTGAGATGTAGGGAGTTAGCTACTTAGGGTTTTTATTTTTATATTTATATACATTTATATGATTTTTTCTACATTAAATTTCATTGATTTTTATTATTTTTTACATTATGAAAATTATATTTTCATAGTAAAATTTTATTTTTTGAAATTCAATTCACACATTTTATTCAAGATAGGATTCAGGCATTATAAATTTTAATTGTTACAAAAATATTTGCTATTCAGCTTACAAAATGTTTGCTACAAAAACAAGTAGCACATTAACTAATACATTCTAGATTAGTGATGGAACTAGTAACGAATTTTTGAATACAACGCCTTAGTTTTGCAAGAATTTTCCAATTTAGCAATGAAATTACAAATGGATTAAAATTAGTGATGGAAAACTATATCACTAAACTAGGATTATAATGATGCAATTATTTGTCACTAAATTCCATATCAATAACAAATGTTCTATCAATAAATATATAGTTACCAATAAATAAGGTGTCACTAATTCCATAAGTTATTTATTTCGTTTATTGTTACCTCCTAAAATTAGCGATGAAGATGGATAAAAAACCTTTATCATTAATTGAATTACCAATACATTATTTACTTATGATTTTTTATTTATTGCTAATTTTATCATTTTAGCGATAAATTTTCTAAAATTAATCATTATTTTTTCATAGTGATCATTGTTTAACTCCTTCTGAAAAACCCTACATCTTATTTCATCATCTATAACACATTAATAAGTTACTAATATTCTATTAACTAACATTGAGCATGAAGTAAATACCTTATTTTAGTTCACTAGTTCAAAATATAAGAAGTGCCTTTCTTACTTCTATTTTTTATATCTTTGACTTTTCCGTTTCTTTAATTTTTTACAAATATTTTTAGGATATTTTTGTTTATATTTCCTAAGTATAACTTTTGAGATTGCATATGAGTTTTAAATGCTTATTATGTCATTAATAAAATATTTTAACGGAGTTTGAAATTGATTGAACGATAATGAAAGATAGAGAAAAAGTGAAAAAAAAGTTCATAAAAATAATTATTTTTCACAATGTTGGGAGGCAAACCACCTTTGTTACTTTGTAAAAAGATAAATCTTGAAAATTTATATGAAATTAAAAAAATTATCCTAAAAGGATGAGGTTATGACAATTAAGGAAGTAACTAGATGTGGCTGGTAGTAGTTCTCCAAATCATGATGAGCCCATTCTACAGCTCTGATACGTAAAATATTTATATATTTATTTTCCCTTGTATGATGAATTTTTGGATGTTATCTTGTTTAATTTAATAAATTTAGTTGCATTTTGTGAATGAGTCTTGAATTTGAAATGAAATCAAATCTTTTAGATAATGATGTATTCTGACCCTGTTTCAGGTTTTATGCTATATCTGAAGTTTTAGATGTTGTATTGGGTTGTTTTTTATATGGTTACAAAGCTAAGAAAAAGCCCTATAATCTTCATGTTTAAAGAAAAGCCCAGTTCGGAATCTAAGGATCTCAAATTCTGCTTGGAAGATGAAACAGTGGTTCTGACGGAATCTGACCTTTGGTTACTAATTTGATCAAAACTTACGATAGAAATGTCAAAATTAGGAGTTCTTTGCGGCATTTGAAAGTTAAGATCCGGATCTACAACTCCTATGTTGACAGGAAGATGTAAATCTGCCATTCTCATGGTGAAAAACTACCAACAAGTCAGAAGAATTATTGCTACGAAAATAAAAAAGGGTAGTTAGAGACCATGGGTGGTAGCTAAAGAATGTGATTGGTAGCTAATGGTCATAATTTATGACTTGCAGCTGATTCATTCACCTATAAATAGGTAGAAGTGGAGAGCATTTGCAGCATTCATTGATTCATGCATCTTAGATAGTAGTTCATGCATTTTTAGTTCTTGTATGCCTCCTACATGGAAGGCTAGGATTTCCTCATACATGGAAGGTTTTACCTCCTAATGGATGGATAGTATTTATATTTTCATGCATTTGTAATTATAATGTTTGTATCATAAATGTGATGATGTTTCTATTTTATTTTGAGTTTGTTTTTAATTTCATTATGTTCTAATTTTTTATCTTCCTAGGGTGATGACGTAACTTGATAATAACGGATTGAATTCTAATCTATTGAAACTAATTTCGATTTTTCTTTCCTAGATTGAGTTTTAATTATTGCTCTTAATGCTTTCAATTGATTGGCCACCTTTTGAATGAACTCAATATGCATGTTGAGACCGGAAGGAGATATATGTGTATGGAACCTATAATTAAAACCTTAAATTGCATATGAAATAGGAATATATTCATATGGTTTATGTAGTCTTAATGAGTTCCATAAATCCTAATGCATGATTAGTTGTTGTAATTCACATAGGAATATAGTGAATTAGCAATTAGTTATAGAATTACTTGACCTTGGAAGAGGCTAGTGATTAATTTAGGGAAACTCGACTATCAATTAAGGGAATTAAAATTGGATTAGTGTAAATAGGTGATTCAATCCGAAATTGTTAAGTGAAGTCTGATCCCTAGGTCTTTTATTCATATTCATCTTTATTCCATTTGCATTCATATTTACTTTAAATATTTTCTGCATAGATCTTTATTTACTCACTTCAATTCCAACTTATCGATTTGCCAAATAGTATTAGGATTATTAATTTTGGTACTTAGTGAAACAATCCTCGTGGGAACGATACTTTCTCATCACTTTATTACTTGTTTACGAAAGTGTACACTTGCGCTAATTGATAAACCATTTTACACGTAACAAGTTTTTGGTGCCGTTGCCGGGGATTGTTATCATTAATATCAATATCAAGTAATCTTAATCCTAATTTGGTTTTTATTTTACATTTTTTTCTTTGGTGTTTCTTTTCTTTTTTCAGGTTTGTCCTAGTGTATGACCAGATCAAGAGTTGCTGAGCCACTGCTATTTGATTTTGAGATCGAGAAAATTTGTCGAAGGAATCGAAAGATACAGAAGCAATCAACTGTAGATCAAGGTGAAGCAATGGAAGATTTGAGAGAAGAACCAAACACCAAAGCACTCCGTGACTATGCCACACCAACAGTCATGGATACCATTTTTGGGATCAGGAGACCGCCTATACCAACTAACAACTTTGAGATTAAGCCGCCATAATTCAAATGATGCAAGCAAATCAGTTTGGAGGTTCTCCAATAGAAGATCCGAATGCACATATAGCCAGCTTTCTGGAAATTTGTGATACATTCAAACATAATGGCGTTTCTGATGATGCCATAAGGTTACGACTTTTCCCTTTCTCACTTAAGAATAAGGCTAAAAGCTGGTTACACTCTTTACCAGTAGGGAGCATCACTACATGGAACATATTAGCACAAAAATTCCTAGCAAAATTCTTTCCTCCAGCTAAAATTGCAAAGATGAGAAATGAAATTGCTTCATTCACCTAACATGACATGGTTATGAAGCATGGGAAAGATACAAGGAGCTGCTAAGAAGATGTCCTCATCATGGGCTACCAGATTGGCTACAATTACAGACTTTCTACAATGGATTGTCTAATGCTACCAGAACACTTGTAGATGCTGCAGCTGGTGGATCATTAATGGGAAAAAGCATAGAAGCTGCTATGGAGCTGTTGGAAGAGATGGCAGCAAATGCTTACCAATGGCCTTCTGAACGCAACACTTTAAAGAAAGCACTTGGAGTCCATGAGCTAGACATTTTAACCACTTTATCTTCTCAAGTTACCTCTTTATCCAAGCAAGTGAGTTCATTAACAACTCAAGCAAATGCAATCAGAACTCCTGCAGATGCTTGTGATTTATGTGGAGGTCCTCACATGAGCACACAATGTCAAGAAGGCAATACATTCATTCCTTCTCAACCTGAACAAGCCAACTATGTGGGGAATCAAAATTGTCAAAATGATCCTTTCTCAAACACATACAATCCAGGATGGAGAAACCACCCTAATTTAGGGTGGAGGAATAATCAGAATGTGTTCAAACCTCAAGGGAATTATCAACCGCAAATTCAGCAATCACCACCACAACCAAAGGCGAATTTAGAAGAAGCGTTGGCTCAATTAACCATGAATACTTCCCAATTCATGGCCAGAACAGAAGCTGCACTCAAGAATCAAGAAGCAACCATGCAGAGTCAAGCAACTTTAATAAAAAATTTAGAGGTGCAAATGGGCCAAATTGCAAGTATGCTGAATTCCAGACAACCAGACACTTTACCCAGTGACACTGAAAGAAATCCTAGAGAGCATGTAAAGGCTGTGTCATTAAGGAGTGGGAAGCAGTTAAATGAGCCAGAATCGAGGAAGAAAAATAAAGAAGCTCAGAAAGAAGATGAGGTGATTCTAGGAAGAATGACTTTTCCAGATAATCCTCCACCATATGTTCCACCAGTTCCATTCCCTCAAAGATTGGTGAAAGCTAAGCTAGACAAGCAGTTTAGCAAGTTTCTGGAGGTATTTAAGAAGTTGCATATCAACATCCCATTTGCTGAAGCTTTAGCCCAAATGCCCAGTTATGCAAAATTTATGAAAGAGATTTTATCAAAGAAACGCAAACTGGAGGATTTTGAAACAGTAGCCTTAACTGAATAGTGCAATGCAATTCTTCAAAAGAAACTACCGCCAAAGCTTAAAGACCCTGGGAGTTTTTGCATACCTTGTACCATTGGAGAGTGTGAATTTGAAAAAGCCTTATGTGACCTTGGTGCAAGTGTGAATTTAATGCCATTATCCGTCTACAAGAAGCTGGGATTGGGAGAAGTGAAACCAACTACCGTGTTACTGCAGCTAGCAGATCGTTCAATAAAGCATCCACGTGGAGTCCTTGAAGATGTGCTAGTAAAAGTTGATAAGTTCATTTTCCCAGCAGATTTCATAGTGCTTGACATGGAAGAAGATCAAGAAATTCCTATTATTCTTGGGAGACCATTTCTTGCAACTAGACGAGCTCTAATTGATGTACAGAAGGGAAAGCTGACTTTGCAGATTCAAGATGAGCAAGTGTCCTTCAACATTTTCAAAGCCCTATCTTTTCCTGATGAAGGTGATACCTGTTTTAAGGTTGATTCAATAAGTAGCTGCACCAGAGAAGTAGTAGATGAAATTTGCTCAAATCAACCTTTAACAGTCAGCATGATGGACACATCTCATACTACTGATCCTAAAATTCTAGAACAAGTCAGCTATCTTGAAGCCAATTCACCAATTTTCATAAAAAGGCCATTCGAAGATTTGGGAGAAAAACCACCAAAACCAGTTCCTTCAATTGAAAAGCCACCCAAATTAGAGCTGAAAACACTACCCACTCATCTAAAATATGCTTTCCTAGAAGAAGATTCAGCCTTGCCAGTTATCATCTCATCTGATTTAACTATTGAAGAAGAAGAAAAGTTGTTGAGGGTGTTAAGACAGCACAAGTCCGCACTGGTATGGTCGATTGTAGATATTAAGGGAATAAGCCCTTCAATCTGTATGCATAAAATACTGCTAGAAGAAGATGCCAAGCCCTGTGTAGAACATCAAAGAAGGCTCAATCCAAATATGAAGGAGGTAGTTCGTAAAGAAGTGCTCAAATGGTTAGATGCTGGCATTATCTACCTAATTTCTGATAGTCCATGGGTGAGCCCTGTACAAGTTGTACCAAAAAAGGGAGGCATGACAGTGGTTCCAAATGAAAATAATGAGCTGATCCCGCAGAGAACAGTGACCGGATGGAGAGTTTGCATTAACTATCGGAAGCTCAACAAAGCTACCAGAAAAGATCATTTTCCCTTGCCATTCCTAGATCAAATGCTAGATAAATTGGCGAGACAAGCTTATTACTGCTTCCTTGATGGATACACTGGTTACAACCAAATTTTGATTGCTCCTGAAGATCAAGAGAAAATAACTTTTACTTGCCCATATGGAACATTCGTCTTCAGAAAAATGCCCTTTGGATTGTGCAATGCTCCTGCAACCTTCCAATGGACAATAATGGCAATCTTTTCAGATATGGTGGAAAATTTTATTGAAATATTCATGGATGATTTCTCAGTGTTTGGGGAATCTTTTGATCTCTGTCTAGCTAATCTGCAAAAGGTGCTACAACGCTATGTGGAGACCAACCTTGTATTGAATTGGGAAAAATGCCACTTCATGGTGAAAGAAGGTATCGTGTTGGGACACAAAGTTTCAATTCAAGGGATTGAAGTTGATCAAGCAAAAATTAAAACTATTAAAAAATTATCTCCACCTGCGACAATCAAAGGCATCAGGAGTTTTCTGGGCCATACTGGTTTTTATAGGCGATTCATTAAGGATTTTTCAAAGATCACAAAACCATTATGCAAACTGTTGGAGAAGGACATTCCATTTGTGTTCGATGAGAATTGCATGTTAGCATTTCAAACCTTGAAGAAAGCCTTGATCTCAGCACCAATCATTGTCGCTCTAGATTGGAATTTTCCGTTCGAAATAATGTGTGATGCAAGTGACTATGCAGTTGGAGCAGTCTTGGGCCAGAGAAAGAATAAGATTTTTCATGCAATCTATTATGCCAGCCGAACACTCAATGAAGCCCAAATAAATTATGCAACAACCGAAAAGGAGCTCCTTGCTGTTGTATTTGCCTTTGACAAGTTCAGAGTTTACTTAATTAGCTCCAAAGTCATAGTATGGACGGACCATTCTGCAATAAAATACTTGATAAAGAAGAAGGATGCAAAGCTTAGATTAATCAGATGGGTACTTCTGTTACAAGAATTTGATTTGGAGATCAGAGATAAGAAAGGGATCGAGAACCTCATTGCAGATCACCTTTCTCGACTTGAACTTCCCAAGCTTGAACTAGAGCTGCCAATCCAAGAGTCCTTTCCAGATGAGCAGCTGTTTAATGTAAGATCATTATCAACTCCATGGTATGCTAACTTTGTTAATTATCTAGCAAGTGGGATGATGCCATATAAGCTCTCTGGACAACAAAAGAAGAAATTCTTAGCCAATGTGAAGTATTACTTCTGGGAAGATCCATTTGTGTATAAACATTGCCCATATAGAATCATAAGGAGATGTGTTCCAGAAGAAAAGATGACCAGTATCCTTTCCCATTGTCATTCATCCCTATATAGCGGTCATTTTGGAGCAAATCAAACTGCTGCTAAGGTTCTTCAGTCTGGATTCTATTGGCCTACCCTATTCAAAGACTCTCAAGCCTATGTAGCCACATATGATAAATGTCAGAGAATAGGAAACATCTCTCAGAGACATGAAACCCCATTGACTAACATCCTGGAGGTAGAATTATTTGATGTATGGGGCATTGACTTTATGGGTCCTTTTCCATCTTCATTTGCCAATCAATTCATTCTAGTGGCTGTGGATTATGTATCCAAATGGGTAGAGGCAGTAGCGTCTCCTACAAATGATTCTAGAGTGGTTGTGAAATTCTTGAGAAAGAATATATTCACAAGGTTTGGAGTACCTAGAGCAATCATAAGTGATGGAGGCAAGCACTTCTGCAATCAACAACTTCAATCTGTGCTCAGTAAATATGGAGTAACTCACAAGGTGGCAACTCCTTATCATCCACAGACCAGTGGGCAAGTGGAGATACCAAACAGAGAATTGAAATGGATTCTATAGAAGGCAGTGAATTCCAATAGGAAAGATTGGGCAAAGAAGCTGGATGATGCATTATGGGCTTATAGAACAGCATTCAAGACCCCAATTGGTACATCTCCTTACCAATTAGTATATGGCAAGGCATGTCATCTTCTGGTTGAATTGGAGCACAAGGCATACTGGGCAGTTAAGGCATTAAATTTTGATTTGAAGACAGCTGGTGAAAGAAGGCTAATGCAACTCAATGAACTTGAAGAATTTCGCCAACATGCTTATGAAAATGCTAAGCTCTACAAGGAGAAGACAAAAATGTGGCATGATAGGAGAATTATAAGGAAGGAGTTCACACCAGGGCAGAAAGTACTTCTCTATAACTCAAAGTTAAAACTCTTTCCAGGAAAGTTAAGATCAAGGTGGTCAAGGCCTTTTACTGTGGTTCAAGTTTGGCTGTATGGAACTGTGGAGATTCAAGATGGTGACAGAAAATTCAAAGTGAACGGGCAAAGATTGAAAGAATACAATAACAGTGCATTCAACACCATCAAGACTATCATCACGCTCGAGGAGCCAGCTGGTAAGTATTAAAAAAAAAAAGAGGACTTTGTCTAGCTAAAGACATTAAAGAAGGGCGACTACTTGGGAGGCAACCCAAGACTTCTTTCTCTTATCATTTCTTTTCTTATTTAAGCACACATTGCACAGCATTTTTCACTCACAATTTCAACTTTCATCATTCTCATCATGGAGGAATCCCTTGTAAAGCTTAAAAGCAGATTCCCTACTCTCCCCAAAGATGTGCTCAGGAAAATCTACAATTGTCGACTTGAAAGAATGAAGGCATTTAAGTGTTTGGGTCTTCCCGAGGACATGCGTTGGATTATTGAAGCTAAGGTACGTTTAGCGGGTGAGTTTAATGAATCATTTGTTAGACGTCTGCCAGGTATGGGGAGAAGTTCTTACTCTAAAAAGAGAAGAGCTAAAAGAATGAGAGTCTGTCATAAGTGTGCAAGGTGGAATTGTAATAAGCTTTGTAGGAATAAAGGAATGATTTCAGTAAATCAAGAGGACAAAATCCGATTCATAAAGGATGGACTGAGTAAAGAGTCATTGGATGATATCATTCAGACTCTTGAGACGCATCCTAGCGGAGATGTTCATGCTGTTCTTCTGGATTTAATGAACTTATTCAATACAGAAAAGGAACGCTACAGTCTTGGGGATCTGACTGTAAAAGACCCTGTTTGCCAGTTTATAAGAAAATTAGATGGGAAACAAATCCTCGGCTCATAGAAGCCGTTTAAGCCGTTACTGAACGAAAAATCAGAGGAAGATGTGAGCCACAATCACAACTATTGTACATATGTTTGTCTACTTTACTTTTCCTTTATCTTTTTATCTTTACAGCTGCTTTTTAACTTTCCGTACATTTCTCTTCTTTTTAAGTTTACCTTTTCAGCATCTTTTTTACTTTCTTTACATTCCGTATTCTGCTTTGTTCATGCCATTATTACACTTGTCAGTTTTGCATAGCATTTTTTTTATCTTTTTCTGATATTATCTGATTTGTGTGATTTCTTTGTTTCTGCTTTTGTATTATAAGAATGCATTTCAACAATCACACTTTGCAAAAATGTCTGAAGGCGAGAGTAAAGAAGAGGAAGAGGTTGAGAAACCATCAAAATGTAGATTTAAATCTATCTGTGTTTTTGGTGAATCTTATGCTGGAAAGAATGTAGAATTTGTGACAGCAGCAACTGAACTTGGTCATGCATTAACTGCTAGAAAGATTGCTTGTGTGTATGGAAGAGGGCTTCATAGCTTAAAAGGAAGTGCAACATTTTCTGCCTACATCAGAGGAAGCAAAATACTAAGTATCCTTGTGAATGGTTTAGATGATAAGAAATACGCCATCGGTAAAATATTAAAGGTTTCAAACTTGCCTGAACGAATTGGATGCATGTTTTACAATGTTGAAGCCTTTATTGCTTTACCTGGTGGTTTAGAAGCATTAGATGGAATTTCCAGCATTGCATATTGGATTAACTTGAACTTTCATCAGAAGCCAGTAGGTTTATTAAATGTTAATGATTTTTATGATAGTTTGCTGTCTTTTTTAGATCAAGCTGTGGAACAGGGATTCATAACTCAAGCGACTCGCCGTGCCATAATGTCTACCTCAACTACTGATCAGCTGATTTACCAACTATAAGGCTATAAACCTAAACCAGATCCATCAGTGAAAAAGATAGATTGGCAATCTCCAACCAGTAGTCAGAAGCATGAGCCCGACACTACTCTCCGGTTGTAACTTTCTTTACTCTTATGGTTTTACTCCCAAAATTTCTTTTATGTGTGAGTTGCTTATGCATTTCTTTTAATAAACCCTTTTTGCTAATCTGATGAAGACATTGGGGACAATGTCTACATTAAGTGTGGGGGGAAAATTATTAATAAATTTTTTTTTTTACTTTTTAGGATATTTTGGTAGTAAAACCATGAGATTTATTATAAAAAAAAAGGGATGGCCGAGTAAAGAGTTATTTTCTGCTCTTGATACGCATCCTAAAAAAAATAAAAAAAAATATTTTCCTGCTTATTAGGTTCTTTTTAATAATTTTAAAAGATTTCATAGCATGATTGAACAACTTTCTTACTTCTTAGACTTAATGGGTTTGGTAATGGATTTTGAGTTGGATTGAGTTGGAAACCTTTAACCGTGAGATTTTGAGCCTACTTGTTGAATCAGTATTATATTTCTTGTGTGTGATATTTACCTGTTAAGTTGTCACTCTAGAACTTGCATAAAATCTGGTTGAGATTACAATTTACATGCATACTCATATATGATAAAGGCATTTTTTTCCTTAATTAGAACCAAATAGCTAACCCTACAGTTTTACCATTGATAAATCCCTTTGAGCCTGATTAACCGTTTCTTTGCTTTAACCCATTAATATGTCATTTAATGAAATATCAATTATCTTTACTTAACCCTAGGGATTAGTAGAGCATTTGAATCTTTGAACAATGGGTTTTTGACAAAGTTTGGGGGGAATATGTATTATTAACTTCAAAGTTGCAAGGGTTTTCTTTCAAAATAAAAAATAAAAAAAATAGTTCAAAAAAATATATAAAAAAAATTAAAAAAAAGAGAGAAAAAGAAGAAGAGAGAAATTGATGTGTACCTGAATTTGAATCGTGGGCTGCTATGTTAAGATAAAATTATTTAGAGATTACCCATGTTTTAATTGCTCTATTAATTTCTCTCCTTACTTCAACCTTTCATATCCCTGTTTTATCTTTCCTTTACCTTAGCCTCATTACAACCCTTAATAAGACCTTTTGATTTGAAGTTTGCATGTAAATCAGGTAGTGGAGATTGGGAATTTATGCAAGCCTATGGTAGTGCAATCTTTAATAGGATGAATTTGAGTGAAACACTTGCCTATAAACACTTAAGAAAGGAAGAGTTCCAGTGATTATATCAATCTGATTCAATCCTATTCAAATGAAGTTGCAATCCCTTTTTGATTTTATATGTCAAGATTTGTTGATTCATGAATGCTATGATATCTTTGTACTTTAATTATCTTTCTTATATTTTTGTACTTTTTATCTCATGGGTAGATTAGTATTAGTATTAGTATTAATATTAGTTTTCTTCTGTTTTGTGTTTGTCTGAGGACGTCCAAAGCTAAGTGTGGGGGAATTTGATACGTAAAATATTTACATATTTATTTTCCCTTGTATGATGCATTTTTGGATGTTATCTTGTTTAATTTAATAAATTTAGTTGCATTTTGTGAATGAGTCTTGAATTTGAAATGAAATCAAATCTTTTAGATAATGCTGTATTCTGACCCTATTTCAGGTTTTATGCTATATCTGGAGTTCTAGATGTTGGATTGGGTTGTTATTTATATGGTTACAAAGCTAAGAAAAAGCCCTATAATCTTCATGTTTAAAGAAAAGCCCAGTTCAGAATCTAAGGATCTCAAATTCTGCTTGGAAGATGAAACAGTGGTTTTGACGGAATCTGACCTTTGGTTACTAATCTGATCATAACTTGGGATATAAATGTCAAAATTAGGAGTTCTTTGCGGCATTTAAAAGTTAAGATCCGGTTCTACAACTCCTATGTTGACAGGAAGATGTAAATCTACCATTCTCATGGTGAAAAACTACCAACAAGTCAGAAGAATTGTTGCTGTGAAAATCAAAAAGGGTAGTTAGAGACCATGGGTGGTAGCTAAAGAATGTGATTGGTAGCTAATGGTCATAATTTATGACTTGCAGCTGATTCATTCACCTATAAATAGGTAGAAGTGGAGAGCATTTGCAGCATTCATTGATTCATGCATCTTAGATAGTAGTTCATGCATTTTTAGTTCTTGTATGCCTCCTACATGGAAGGCTAGGATTTCCTCCTACACGGAAGGTTTTACCTCCTAATGGATGGATAGTATTTATATTTTCATGCATTTGTAATTATAATGTTTGTATCATGAATGTGATGATGTTTCTATTTTATTTTGAGTTTGTTTTTAATTTCATTATGTTCTAATTTTTTATCTTCTTAGGGTGATGACGTAACTTGATAATAACGGATTGAATTCTAATCTATTGAAACTAATTTCGATTTTTCTTTCCTAGATTGAGTTTTAATTATTGCTCTTAATGCTTTCAATTGATTGGCCACCTTTTGAATGAACTCAATATGCATGTTGAGACCGGAAGGAAATATATGTGTATGGAACCTATAATTAAAACCTTAAATTGCATATGAAATAGGAATATATTCATATGGTTTATGTAGTCTTAATGAGTTCCATAAATCCTAATGCATAATTAGTTGTTGTAATTCACATAGGAATATAGTGAATTAGCAATTAGTTATAGAATTACTTGACCTTGGAAGAGGCTAGTGATTAATTTAGGGAAACTCGACTATCAATTAAGGGAATTAAAATTGGATTAGTGTAGATAGGTGATTCAATCCGAAATTGTTAAGTAAAGTCTGATCCCTAGGTCTTTTATTCATATTCATCTTTATTCCATTTGCATTCATATTTACTTTAAATATTTTCTGCATAGATCTTTATTTACTCACTTCAATTCCAACTTATCGATTTGCCAAATAATATTAGGATTATTAATTTTGATACTTAGTGAAACAATCCTCGTGGAAACGATACTTTCTCATCACTTTATTACTTGTTTACGACAGTGTACACTTGCGCTAATTGATAAACCATTTTACACGTAACAGCTATAACTATCCATTCAAGGATGATTCTAGAAAGGTTTTGGGATTTGTCCAAAATAGTTATGGAAAAAGTTACAAGATCTATCATTAGGCCCAACCCAACTTATAACCTTATTATAAGCTTAAAATTTGACTTCACTTAGTTTGTATATAAGTTTTTTGAGGTGTTACCAAACCAATTAGTCAATATATAGGCTTATCAATTATTGATTAATATTCTCAAAATATATTATTAAGTGTAGAATCAAGGGAAGTTTAGACATATTATGTGTAGGATTTAAATTTGATAAATTGTTAGTGTAAATTAGTTTTGCACTATCACTTACTTTTGTATTATCATGTTTTTAAGCAAAATTTTTTAATGACATATCATTTTCATGTTCAAAAATAGTATAAAATGTTTTATAATGATGGTGTAACAGATTTAAACTCTCAAGTACAAGTCAATTAATATAGAAAGTTGTTTGAACATAAATTAATATTAATATGTTGACTTGGACTTTAGACTCAATGAGAACATTGTAAGATTTAACTAAACAATACTAAAATTAAGAAAATGAGCAACTTTTAGTGTTTCTCATTTATCTTTTATATGTGCATTATTTTTGTCTCAAAATATAAATATATTGTAAGGTTTATATATAAAAAATACGAGATAACCTACTAGGCTAATAAGCGAGGCTTTAGTTAATAGAGTAAACTCCTATATTTTTCCTGTGAAATGTGATTTCTTTTTTCAGTTTCATCCTTTTGAAGTATCTTTTATCAATTTCATACGTGTGAATTAATTTGTCCAATTTTGTTCCTAGAGGGTTGAAAATTCATCTTCCAACAAACACTAACAAAAGGACAAAATGGAACGAATCAAAATTTCATAGAGATGAAATTGATAAAAAATATTTCATATGAATAAAAATGAGAAAAATTGCATTTCAGACGAATAGAAACAAGGTCTTACTCTATTAATATAACTTACCTAACCTGTTTTGAAACAGGTCAAATATTAGACCTAAACTTATTCTATTTTCTAATTCTATTTTATAAATCGGTTAGGTTAGATTAAGTTGAACGTTAAACTCAATCTTATTTCAGTTTCCTATTCGCGTTTAAGAGATTAGGTTTAACAAAGGGAACTTTTGAATAAAACTGTAACCATAATGTCATGCGATAAAAACTTTTGAGCAAAATTTTAATATTTTAATTTGCGAGATTAGACCTAAACTTATTCTATAAATTTGCGAGATTTTCAGGATTGCATTTTTAAAATGTAGTGTCACATAATTATATATCTAAAAAAATTTTAATATTTTAAAGACAGTATTTTTTCAAATGTATGTCACTATATTTGATTTGATTAAAAAGATTTTTAAAATTTTACAAAATTATATTTTAATCAGTTTACACTTGTTAGTATAATGACCAATATAAAATAAAGCTTAATGTTATTAAATTTAAAACAGGAAGATAGAGTAAATAAATAAATAAATAGAGTATAAAAGGATAACTAATTTTTAAATGATAACCAATTAGATATTAGATTTAAATTTGATTCACTAGTGTAAACCAATTTTATATTAATACCCATTTATATATTGTTATGCCGTGAAAATATTGTGAAAGCTCTTTTACTATCAATAAAAATATTTATTAATTTTCATTTTTTAATGATTTGTTTTCTTCTTATTCATTAATAGTGTAAAAATTTTACACTGATAGTAAATCAAACATATACTCATATATTTATGATGTTAAATCTAATATTTAACAAGGATGGATAGATTATTAGTGTCGTTTTATTTTACACGGTCCCATGAAAAGAGGCACATGATCTACGATTCTTCGACTTTGGTATGTAGTCGTTGTTGTGAACATGGTATATTTATCCAAGTGTCACCTAAAAATATACTATATATATATATATAAGTATACATTTTTTCTAATAGCAATCATATTTCTTTTATTGTTCATTTATTTTGACTAAACAAATTACATCTAAAAATATAAAATATAAAATTCCAATCTTGTTTGTTAATTATCACTAAATTTCATTTTGATTTACTTTATTTCTAATTAACAGTTTCTTTTAGATTAATTATTATTATTATTATTATTATTCATTTTTATTTTTTCCTACTTCAAAACCTTATTTATTATTTTATGGTGATAATTTATCTCTACTTTCGAGTTTGTTGCTCATCCTTCTTTTATTTTCAATTTACATTGGTCTATAAAGCCTTTTTATTTGAATTTTGGCTATTTATAACAAATAATTAAAAAAATACATTTGAATTCATCGTTGTCTCATTCTTTTGATTAAATGTAACTTCCATCCTCATGGAATTTAAATTGTGTGATTTTGATTGCCTTTCTGAAATGATCCATTTTGATCTCTTAAATATTTAATTGGTGTAGTTTTGACCCTTGTGTTTAATTATCGTCAACTTCATGACCTCAAAAGATTATTTCCACATTAAATTATTAACAAAAAAGAGTATGATAGGAACTTTTCGTTTGGGTATTGAAAATTTTGAACAAAAAATATATTGGCAGCACCTTAATGGTGCAAGGACACTCAATGCTACTTTAGGAACTTTACTCATCATCATGTCTAGGTTTTGAACCCAGGATTATGCATGTGTGCTTAAGTAGATTTTCCCTCGTACCATTAGCAACAAAAAAAATTCAAAAAAAATAAAGAATTACATATGAAAGTGTAAATGTTTTTTAGAGTATATATATTGTCTTCTAAATCTTAAAAAATGGTTTTCCAAGAAATAATTTATTGGATGCTTAAAGATCGAAAATAAATTAATATAAGTTGATAGAAATCAAATAGAAGTACCAAAATTACACAACTAGCATAGGAAGTTGCAACAATGCAACAGCCACAAGCTCATAAAAAAAAAGGATAGGACTTGACACAACACAATGCAACAAAATGACGCTTAAATAACCATACTATACATTGACTACTTATGAACAATGCATTCAAATTCTACCAGCAATTTCACAAAACCTCCCTTATTTTGGATACTAGTTAGGGGCAACAAAATGTAAAAACATGGGGCTACTTTCCCAATAATTTATTTATACAACATTGCACATTCAAGTTTGACACATGCAAATGTTTGTACAATCTAGAATGAGCTTCCTATCTAACTATCCATTGACTTACCATACACCATAAACTCTAATGCAATTTTCAAATATCCTTGAAATTCAGGACGCTGAGTCTATCTTGAAAATTTGAAAAGACAATACATTTTTAAAGAAAAAAACGAAGGCAACGACTTCAAAGAACCAAATGAGTAAATAGCCTACTAAGGACCATTAAAGAAAAAACCATTACACAAAACATAATGAATAATTTAGATTACAAAAATCCCCAAAATTTTCATTTTTCAAAATTGAAAATTTCCCATGAATCGAATTGAAAGCAATTTACGCATTGCAAACATAATAATTAAGTAAAATGTTAGCTTTCGGAACATAACTTTTTAAACATATCAAAGATGAAGTTTAAATACACTAACAAATAAGTTTTCCAAAGACTTTCTAAATTTAAGTAAGAAATTACATATTTTATAAAAATAGACAAGTGATAAAGATAAATATTCAAATACTTTCACTTACATATAATATGAAAAACACATGGACAAGCAACTCATTTG